>BTPG01000006.1:67368285-67770785 GCA_036245525.1 Semisulcospira habei
ACCTCTACGCTGACGACTCACAACTACTAGACAAAGACAAACTCGACAACACTCAGACACTACTGACTCGCACGGCTGACTGCTATGAAGACGTGAAAAACTGGATGACAGCAAACAAGCTCAAACTGAACGACGACAAAACGGAAGCCATGCTGGTAGGCACTCGCCAGAAACTTTCCCAGCTCCCTCCCTCTCTCCACCTTCAACTCGACAGCACCCCCATCTCCCTCTCTGACTCGGTCAAGAACCTTGGCGTTATCCTCGATTCCTCTCTTTCCATAGTCGTCTCCGCCACGGCCCAGGCATGTTATTTCCACCTCCGCCGCATCAATCAGATCAGAAAATACCTTACTACCGAAGCTGCCACCAAACTCGCTGTCTCTCTGATCTTATCTCGCATCGACTACTGCAACTCTCTCCTTTCCGGCCTTCCTCACTCCACCACTCTCACTCTCCAGCGCGTCCAGAACAATGCTGCCCGCCTCGTCCTCAGAAAGAAAAAATATGACCACATCACTCCCCTGCTCAAGCTCCTCAACTGGCTCCCCCATCCCCCAATGCATCCAATACAAGATTCTGTCTCTCTGCTACAAATCCCTGAACAACTACGCTCCTGCCTATCTCTCCAACTTACTTCACCCCTACACTCCTCCCCGCTCCCTCCGCCTCCTCATTCCCCGAACCAAACTCAGCACTTTCGGCCCCCGCTCCTTCTCAGTATACGGTCCATCTACCTGGAACACTCTCCCACTCTCTCTCCGTCAGAAACACTCGCTCTCCTCCTTCCAGTCCGCCCTCAAAATTCACCTCTTTCAACACTGAGTTCTAGCACTATATCACCACACACCAAGCTGACCGTCGTACTGTATTTTCACTATTTGTGTTACGTGAGTCATTGTCTAAAGCGTGCGCATGCGTGTGTGAGTTGTGAGTGCGCGCTTAGAGTTATAATTATTATAAGATAAGCGCATTATAAGTACCGTAATTATTATTATAAATACTATTGGTCACTGAAGGGGGGTGGGGGGGGGGGACTTCTAATTTTAACCTGACACAAATTTCAAAAAGGCCTTAGTCACGCCGCGGCCGCCCGCTACTGACTGAGACTGACTCTCACCATTCGCTGAAACTATTAAAGAACGGTTGGGGGGGGGGGGGGGGGGAGGGCGGGGGGCGTGGGGCCCGGGACTGTGATCGTTGCCGTTCCACTTGAAACTCCCCAAATGAAGGAGTTTTCGGGGGGGGGGGGGGGGGGATTGTTCGAAACTCCCCAAAAAGGAATTTTGTTGTAGCATTCTAAAGAAGGCTGGGAAGGGAGGGGGGGGGGGGGGGGGAGGGGTCGGAACACCGTGCCAGTCCGGCCTCTCGCCATTTCATTTCAGTCATTTCCCCCGGCCTCCTCAGTACTGACTCCCGCCTCAGTAACTGATCAGTTTAACTAAGTGACTACAGTACAGTACAGACGGCATACATAAACACGCATCCACATGTACAAATGCACATTCTTATCATACTGAAATAATAAACATAAGACATTTCAAGAACCTGGTAAGATACACGCAAGCCAAGTCAATCCATTTCGGCAGACAAGGCCGGCCACTGAGATTCAATAGTATACGCGTTGTGAAAAAAGTGTTTTCAATCTAGCCCTGCAAAATGGCCAAAGATGGTGCGTGTAAGATATATCAGGAAGGCTATTCCACACTTTATATATTTATTTATATATTTGGCAAACTGCGTTTGATTCACTATTTGTATTATATTGCGTGTACGTAATGCGGCTATCTAGCTTTACATGCCCGAAAATCACTTCCGGTTTCTCATTTCAACGTGTCAATGTGAATCGAGCACAAAAATCTATCCATCCAGGACAATTTGCCTAGAAAGAACCAATCGTGCGCTTGCACCTGAAAGATGATAGTCTTGCAGATGTCTGTTGGACTATAACATGCGTTGATAGCTTGCCAAAACTTTATCTGTCTCCAAGCATCTGCTATGCGTAGTTTCAGTTGGTTCTAAAAACGCATTGAGCATTTTTGTTAAAAAAAAAAAAGAATGCATTACAGTTGAGAGATTTTGACACCATTTTAACTGTGACATGATCATTGTTTTGCGTACATGTTTGCTTTGAGTTCTTTACAACAGCTGATTATCACCATACAGCATCGTGTGCCGTGGAACTTAAAAATTTGATGCTACTGGAAATTGTAAAGTCCATAGTCTGTTGCTGTCACCATGCGTAGACTAAACGTAAGCAAGAAGACAGCGCTTAAAGTGGTGAAGGAGTTTGATGCATTTCCAAAGGTGCCAGAGAGTTACAAAGAAACCACAGTATCAGGCGGAGGCTGTAAGTTATTTGCCAGTTTTTAATACTGTGATCCACGAGGATTCAAATGTTTTGTTAACACACTTGTCTGCTAGCACATTTCAGCAGCAAACGTAATTTGTGTCCTATCATTATGAACCCCGTGTGCATTAAACTAGGGTATCCTCCTTGGGGATTCTTGGGGAAGTTTCAAAGATTCTTGATTTTATATTGGGGTATGAAACTTTGAAAGAATATGCACAGAATTGAGGTGAATATTATCAAGTTTACTTGGTGCAAATAAATAGCAGGTTACACTCGGTGTACCAAAGGCAATACAAGAACAGTATCAGAGTATGATTTGTAGGCATTAGAGTGCAATCAATACCTATATATTTGCAGATCTATGTTGCAGTAAATATTTGTAGGTTTAAGGAAGCATTCATCCTCTTTAGTCTTTGTGTGAACGAAGCGAAACATCCTGTCTTGTTAACCACCATGCTTTTTTTTTTCCAGTATCGATCCTGACTTTTGTGCTGATCATCATCCTTGTCATATCAGAAATCCAGTACTACACAGACACTGAGTTAAAATTTGAGTATGAAGTTGACACCAACCTAACAAGGTATGAATTTATTTATGAAGATTTATAAGGTTTACTATTAACTGATTGAGTCCTGATACTTCATATTCATAGATCTCGATTGTGATAGTTTCAGGGTGGTGATGGCATAACCATTCAGGCACCACCCTTAAGGTAGCAGATACAGTGGGCAAAGGGTCAAAATTCATGTTTTGGAAGTAGTGTTTAATACATATTTCTTTCAATAGAAAAATCATTTTTGCATCATTCTCTAACAGGTTTTTATTCACAATTTGATAGTTTTTTTGTTATGAATTTTTTCGTAGGGTAGGGTGTCGACAGTTTTGGTCCGAAAAACAAGATGGCAGCTGAGAAATCTATTTTGTCTTCAGTAACACCGTTTAGCTTGAAATAATGAGCCTCTCCCTGCAATTACTAAACTCCAAGGGAAATAATGAGCCTCTCCCTGCAATTAATACACCCCGAGAGTTACTGTTTCTTTGCAAATGGCCACCTCCATGTGAAAGCATGTGATTCTTGACTGGGATTATTCATCGTGTGTTGTGATAGTTTGATCATGTCTACAGATCTCAAAAGGAGAGGTGAGAAGCGTAAGAAGAAGAAACCTCCTAAAAATAGATTTGTCAAGGCAAAACGAGTCTGTGAAAATGCTAGCTTTGATCAGAACGATGACAATGAACCCACATCATCGCAAAACATAAATAATAGTGCAAGTGCCGAACAATCTCAAGACACTGCCACGCCCACTTCGACATGTTCTGAAAGAAAGCTGTCTGGCATTTACAAGCTATATTATGAATCTGAAACTAGTGAAAGTGAAACAAGTGAGGCAGAGACAGAAACAGTAGAACAAGATTCTGTACATGGAAATAGGATAATTGATATTGAACTGCTAGGACAGAACATCTCCTCTCAGCTGGTGTGCAGTTTATGTCATAGTGAAGTTTCACTAATAGAATTACAGAGGGAAGGTTTAGCAAGCACATTTGCTTTTCACTGCAGCAATGCTAGATGCAAAGGGGGGGCAATCTTTTCCTTCCTGTCCACAAATCCAAACAACAACAAATCTTACAGTAAATTCAATCAATAGAAGAGCCACATTTGCGATGCGTTGCATAGGCTGTGATCATAGTGATCTTAGAACATTCTGTGGTATGATGAACATGCCACCCCCTGCTGCAAAGAATACTCATCAGTGCATTATGGACACTTTAGAAAAGACTACTAAATGCACCATGGAAGAAAGCATGAAAGATGCTAGAAAAAAAGAATATGATCTTGCAGATGAAATAGAAGATGACCAGTGCCGTAACATAGATGTAAGCGGTGATGGTACCTGGATGACTAGGGGTCATTCTTCAAAGATAGGGGCTGCAAGTGTCATTGGGTGTGTAACTGGGAAGGTGTTGGGCATGGGAACAAGGTCAAAAGTGTGCAAATCCTGTGAAAAGTATGAAAAGGTAGATAAAAACAGTGAAAAATATCAGACATGGCAAGCCAATCATGCTGACAGCTGTACAAAAAATCACATGGGCACATCAGGGTCTATGGAACAAGGCATCATCAAAGACATATTCTGTTCCTCTGTTGACAATCACAAACTCAGATACACTAGATATATTGGTGATGGTGATACACACTCTTTCAAATGTGTACATGATGCAAAACCCTATGGCGAGGAAATACAGGTTGAAAAAATTGAATGTGTCGGGCATATTCAGAAACGAATGGGCACACGACTGCGACAGCTGAAAAAAAACATGGGAAACAGGAAATTAGCAGATGGAAAAACAATTGGAGGGAAAGCTAGGCTGACAAAGGATAAAATAGATAGCATTCAGACTCATTATGGAAATGCAATCAGGGGAAATAAAAATAATTTAGTGGCAATGAGACAAGCAGTATGGGCCATCTTCTTTCATTACAATTCAACAGATGTTGAACCAACGCACAATTTTTGCAAAGATTCTTGGTGTCCATACAGACAAGCAGTTGCATCAGGCACTGTAGACAGGTACAGGCACACTTCTAGTTTACCTAGGGCAGTTTTAGATGAAATTAAACCTATTTTTAAAGATTTATCAAACACACAGCTCTTGAAAAAGTGTCTTGAAGGTTACACTCAAAACGCCAACGAGTCGCTCAATGGACTTATTTGGAAATATTGCCCCAAAAGAGGTAATCATGGACTTGTTTCTGTAAATACTTCAGTCCATATTGCTGTAGCAGTCTTCAATGATGGAGCTTCAGCTCTGGGAAACATTCTGTCTAAACTGGGATTGTGTGTTGGCAAATTTACCAAAGACTTTCTGATGTTGAAAGATACTTTGCGCGTTCAAAATGCTCAGCGTCAAGCCAACAGGGCAACATATGAGCAACGAAGAGCAAGGAGAAGGTGCAGGCTGGCACTGGAGGACCAGCAGGATGAAGCTGAAGGATTTCCTTACTTGGCAGGGGGGCATTAGTGGACATAAGGTAGGATCATGTGCTGTTTTGTGTATTATTTTTCCTTCGCCGAAGTTTGCGAAATTTGCCAGGTATTGTTCATTTTTCCCACACTGTACTCACAAATATTAACCAATTACCATAATATTTGGTGTGCAGCTTCTTCATACCAATACCTAGCTATTGTCATACCAAAATTAGTATAGCTGTTTTTGTTTTTTTGATATTAAATTTTTTAATTAACAAAATTACAAACTTGAAGTGTCAAATTTCATGTGCCTGTACAAAACAAACAAATACTGATATAAAAATTCTGGTATGACAAAAGCTTCATTTTATGGTGTAGTTTAAAACTAAAAAAGAATTAAGGGGAAAAAAACAACTGTTTAGAATTGGCACTGGCAAAAAGTTTGGGTTTTTGGGCCGTTGAAAATTTAGAATAAATTAGCATAATTAATTAAAATTAATATTAAAACTTTAAACTGTATCAAACAAACATTTTTCCTAGTTGCAGACATGTCTCCTGCAATACCATGCCAAATTTCAAGCATGTAGCTTGAATATATCTCTTGTTAGAAAAATAAGAAAAAATGAACCGTCCAGCCACCGTATCTGCTACCTTAAGCTATCATAGTTTAAGCATCTCTTAAAGTGGAAATATAGTCTTCAGAGGGCAGGTATGAAATTCCGGAATTTCAATCTTGGGGCTAATGTTTCAAAATGGTGTTTGATATGGGCACACTTCACGGCATTGAAATGAGAAAAATGTACTGGTTGATGTGGCATTTTGTTTCCATCTTCCACTGCCAAATGCTGGAGATGTAGACCATGAGCTCTTAGTCATTGTAAATCTGTCGGTATCTACCCTACCCATACAGCGTACCTTTAAACATACTTAGTGCTTTGTTCATGGTTCTAAAGTCATAAATTAGTCATGGCTCTGGAAGTAAAGAAGTGTGTGGAAACATCAGGAAGTTTTAGACAGTAATTTAGTGTAAAACTAAATGTCGGTTGTCTTTACAGAAAACATTTTTGTAAGGATGGTATTTTTTTCATTAAAAAATATTTTTATCATTTCAGAAAAGTGAAGATCAACATTGATATGACTGTAGCCATGAAGTGTCAGCGTAAGTATATGATTCATTTCATTCACTTTTTTAAAAGCTGTTCATCCCTGACAGTGACATACAACGAGAAGGTATGGCTTGACCATGATAGATAAAGGGTGATGACTAAGCGGCAAGCTGTTCTGTAGCCTTGAACTACATGTAACATGTTTGATCAGCAACCTGCCATAATAAAGTAAAAGTAAAGTATTCCTCAGACAAATCCCAATGTTTTTCATTTTGATTCTAGGGCTGAATGTGTTGATGTTTTCTCTTTTTAAGTTGCCTCCAGGCTGTTGTAAAGTTTCTGTACACTTCTGTGACAGTCTTCAGTTCTGGGGACTGATTCAACTTTTTCAAAATCCTAGCAGCTGAATTTCAGCTTTGGTTCAGACAGAACAGCCCTTCAGCCAACCTGTTCCATCTGCAGGAGGCATAAATTCTCATGTTGAGAGGCAGAGGCTCAAGAGAAGATTCAGATAACTTTATTATCCAAAAAAGGAAATTATTGTGTGGTGGCCACTGTAAATAGACCAATAAAAGGTAAAAGAAAGAAACAATATCACAACTTCGTGCTACAATAAGATATATGAGAAATACTAGCTCTCTCTACTATAATATTTAAACATGCGCAAGCACACACACTTGCACACAAACTCACATGCACAAACACACACACACACACACACTCCTATCGCTCTCTCTCTCTCTCTCTCTCTCTCTCTCTCTCTCTCTCTCTCTCTCTCTCTCTCTCTCTCTCTCTCTCTCTCTCACACACACACACACACACACACACACACACACCTTAAATAAATGTCTCTTGCTGGCCATGGACTATGGAGCATACTTAGTCCATGGACCTTTTTCAGTCATTTAAATTTTTTGAAGTGTCACCCATGTGTACAGTATTACTGAGTGATACATATATGTATTTTGTATTTTCATCAAAGAGTTTTCTTCATGTGTCAATAGATGTAGGAGCTGATGTGTTGGATCAGACTGGGCAAGATGTGTTCAGCTACGGGAAACTGAAGGAGGACCCTGCATATTTTGAGCTGACGCCTCGGCAGCAAGAGTACTTGGACTTCACTCAGCAAGTAAATGACTACCTCACTCAGGAGTACCATGCAATCCAGGAGTTGTTATGGCGATCTGATAAACGAGCATTCCATGGCGGTATGCCACCCAGGTATGTGAAAAAATATTTCATCTTACCCCTTTTCATCCTAATACACCCACTGCTTGAAATAAATTTGACTGATAGTTCAAGGGTTGTGCCAGAATTGCTTGGTGCCTTCAGGCGCCAAGCTATTCTGGCACCACCCTTGAACTAAAACAGTTGATCTATCTCCAAATCAGTAATGTAGCTTTCATAGGATAATAAGCAAATTGTACAAAATCAGCCTCATGATGTAATGGGTTAAGCCTTTCACTGTTGGCCGCCCGTTTTGTCAAGGCGATTTCTGTAAGGAATCTGCTCCACAAGAGGCACGACCGACAGCCGAAGGCTTACATGGTGCTCACATGTTGTACACCTGGTACACCAGTAGAAGAGCGCCACTTCAGACAACTATACGACCAGAAAATGAACATGACGCTATCAGATTCAGACAAGTATTGGGACAAACATGGGAAGGAGCAGTCATCTAATCACCATAGTGTGCAGACGGTTCAGTCCTATTAGTTCATTATAGTGCCTGGTTTGCTTGCTGATAATCTGACTTGCTTTAGTTTAACTCATTTAGCCCTGATGCCATACAGCCATCTCCTGCAACTGGTATAATATATAGTTGGGTAGCACTTGTGAAATTTGGGAAATGCGGCCGTGGGACTAAAAGGGCTCATAATAGTAATACCCTTGAACTATCAATATTGGCATCAGTGTTGATCTGTCAAATCTTGTTCTGTAGTTTGTAGGTTGGATGTATCTGTGTTGATGCTTCTTAAAGCTGACACATGACAGGATATTTTGCTGTTTTTTTTGTGTTTTTTTTCTTTTTGTCTTTTAGTCATCATGTTAAATAACTTCATTTGTGTGTTGGTCTGTGATCTTGGACCTCACAGACTAGAACCATAAGGTCCAAAATCAGAGACCAGCACCTCACAGGCTAGAACCATAAGGTCCAAAATTGAAGACCAGCACACTTATCTATTCTTATTTTCATTTGTGCAGGGACGACATGCCTACTGATAAAAGGCCTGATGCCTGTCGAATACACGGGACACTGGAAGTGAGCAAGGTTGCTGGAAATTTCCACATCACAGCTGGAAAGTAAGACAAGTTTCCTCTGAAAATTAACCCCTACCCTGGCAGTGGACACAGTTTGTATTTTGGAACTTATTGTAAATTGAATGTCAAAGGCCATCATCCTTTAAAGAATACTGATAACAAGTATTTCCAACAGGAGGCATAGAACCTATTGATGAGCCTTTGCAACTGTCGAGGCTGATGATAAGCTGTGCGTCTTGCACTTGAATTTGAACATTTTTTTTAATCAGCAGTGAAAGGGATAACACAAATTGTATGAGATCTCAAGATGTTATCTGTTTGAGAGAAAATAAGTGTTTCTGTTGTTTTTGTTTCCCCAAAAGACAGTTTTGTCCAGCTGAAGAAAACTGTGGCTAGTTTGCTTAACCCTTTCATTACTGAATTTTCTGGTTCGTGGATACCACTGAGTACTGCTTTTATAAAGTTCTGTATTACTCCTGCATACCGAGTTTAGAGACTAGAAAAATACCCAAATATAGTAGTGCACGGGAAAGGCTGATAGCGGAGTACCCATCCACCGCAGATACCCATAACCCTATATTGCTGTGACGGGCTTTGGACGGGCTACACATTGACGTCATGTGTAAGTATCGTGTGGTTGATTTGGTGACACACAGGTGCAGATATGTGACAAAATGACAGTACATTAACAACACACACCTATGAAGCAAGCAAACATGCAGATGCATGAAAATGGGTCCAAAAGTGTTTGCATGCTCTTACCATGATAATGACGTGTTGGAAACTCATAATTCAAACTTGTGACTTACCATGATAATGACGTGTTGGAAACTCATAATTGAAACTTGTGACTGTGTCATTGTCTGTTTATTGCTGTCACATAGCAGTGTCCGCAATGCACACACGGGTGTCAAAAATAAAAAAAATAACTGTAATAGATCCACTATTATATACAGCTTGATTGTCCATGCTTACGCATACACTATGTACAGTTACTGGGAGTCTGAAGATGAAATTACTACACTGTTATACACTGTCATACAGTAACACTGTCACCCTGTATTTACAGTTGTACCTGTGTGTGGTACCAAAAAAACAGTTGTTGTCATTACAAACAAAGGTACACGTCACATTTCCAGCACATAATAACAGATTTGCGCCTCTTGTACGGGTTGTTCGCATAACTAACAGCTGGGTTTGCGTCAATAGTAGAGGATGTGTCGCTTGTAGCATAGATGTTCACGGCCCTCCCCTTTGACAGGTAAGCGGTCAAGGCGAGTCTCGTTCAGTGTTGGCTGGCGGCAGAGCAGGAACGGCTCTTTGCTACATTTGCGTTTGTGTACGTTGTGATCGTTTCGAACACACTCTCAGAGTAGACATGAGAGGCCAAAGTACCCGGATGCACTGACAGATGTGTCAATTACACATGTTGGACCGGCTGGCCTTCGGGTGAATGTCACCCGCTCATGTGCAACATATGGGGTCCTACTGTCCTCAAAATGTGGCATGATTTCGGAACCATAGTGGTACATTGTCATCGTCAAGTTCATCCCCACTTTCGTCGGAATCGCGACCACTATCGTTGTTGTCGTTAGCCTATCTTCTTGCACAATATCGGCCCTTTCCTCTTCTGTCAACTGAATTATATCCAGTCTCCAAAATCGCCTCTATCCCAAAACTCATCATCACTAAATTCGTCGCTGTCACGGTCACTTTTTCCTCTTTGCCATTTTTGCAAGCACAACCAAAGTTCTGGAAGGAATTTTTTATATAAACTCCGCATCCTGTTTCCCAGGCCACGAGCCGGCTATAACATAAACACTGCGTGCCTCGCGGTACCATTCCAGGGCTGTCAAGGTCGCCGCTAATCCGGTAGCCACTCACAGCAGGTAGCGCGGATTTCGAACGCGGCTAGCGCAAACCACTTTAGCGGGCAGCCGTACGCGGAGGGAGTAGAAGCTGCGGCCCTGCTATACCGGGAAGCCGTAAGCAGAGGAGGCGTTTCCCATGCCCGCTATAGCGGGCGTCAGTAATGAAAGGGTTAATTTGTGCAACCTAGCGTGCTTTATCATGGAAACCAAATCAGTTTTCAACAGTTTCTCATGTTTGTAGCTTTGAATTGAAAGAGGATTGGCTATATAAAACGGCATTTTTCAAAAACTTTGTTTAGGTTGTTTGACTTATTATGTATTTTTATCCAGATCAGTGCCAGTCATTCCCAGAGGCCACGCCCACTTAGCTCTGATGATGGAGGGAACTGGTATGTATGGTTGCTGTTGCTCTGTCTGAAAAAAGCATACCCCTGTAAGCAAAGGTCCTCAGGCCCACCACAGCCTTAGTGGGTCTGAAGACGTTTGGTACTAGGGACATGCATACTCTTGAGCCCCTGCACCCTGCAAGGTCTCATGAAAATTTATGCATCATATTGGTGAAGACTGGCCCCATTTGCATCCTTAGATTGAGGGAAGTCTTCATATTAAGTCAATGACTGATTGTGCGTGCGTCTGTGTGTGATTTATCCAGGTTTCCACTAGGATTTAAAATTATCTGTCATCGGGACGGACAGCATTACAAAAATCTGTCCCAGGCATTCTACTAGTCTGTCACATACTTTAACTCATCAAGCCCTGAGGACAAAGTTATCAGATTTGGAAGATAACCTCGGAGGTCTACGCCACAGTTTTGAAGACATATTGACCATGATAGTTCAAGGGTAGTGTCGGAAAAGCTTGGTGCCTACAGGCGCCAAGCTATTCAGACACCACTCTTGAACTGTCATGCTCAATTCACTTCGTATTGTAGTACATGACTGAGGCTGTAAGTACATCAGTGCTGATCGCGAAGCTGCATGTGTTCTAGTATTCCAAAAGTAAAATGGGGTGTGGCAGGGCAAGATGAGACGCGTGTTACCTTTAAAAAATCGCAACAGTCTAAAACATTCATTGGACGCTTCTGTCTTCTCAAGATTTGTCTGTCCGGGTGATGGACCACCTTCCACTTTGTTTCCTCAAAACACATTACCGATGACATGACTGTCAGGAAATAGTCTACTTGCTTACCAATTTTAGCCTAAGACCCACAGGGTCCCTCCAGGAGGCTCTCGGGGGATCCCTAACAGGGACGAGAGTAGCCTCCCCTGCCCATCCGGTCACGTGCCCAGTGGTGTCTCCTTTAGCCAGTTGTCTACTTCGCTGTTAGCGTACGCACGCGTTTACCTGAGCCTCTGACCCTTCGTAGACTGTGTACGGTTCGACCGTCCTTACCGGCCTGTCTTCGCCTAGCCTCTCGTCTCTGCTTCTGGCGTCGCCTCCTTCTCTGCTAGCCCTCGCCTGTGCCTCGTGCTGTTAGCTGGGCCTGGAGCCTTCTTCTGCTTCTCGGCTTCCATCGCTCGTGGTGGTTTGTGCTTCGGCGCTCCGCCATGGAAAGGTAACGTCTCGGCCGCCGCCTACGTCTCGCCCGGCTGGGCCGGACGTCGGTCTCGTCTCAAACTTTTTTGGTTCTCTCCCGCGTTTCGTCGTGAGCTTCACTCGTTTCCCTGGTTCGGAAGTTATGTAGGCGGGTTAGTTCCCGCCACCGGTCGCCTTTTATCTTTGGGTTTGTGTTGCAGTTATCAAGTGCGCACCTGTCCCCTTTGCGGCGACTTTCAGTGGCCTAGTGACCGGCATAAAGTCTGTCTTCCGTGTTCTGGCTGATCCTCGGACCTCGCCTGCGCTGTCTGCTCTTCGTGGCCGGAGGTTCGTTGGTCGGAGCTTTGGAGGTTCTACCGGCGCAAGCGACCTGTCACAGCACGTCGGGACCCAGTCAAGCTCCCCTCCTCGGAAGTGGAGAAACGCACGCCTCGTCTGTCTGGTAAGACTATTCCTGCTACAGTGTCCGCACCGCCCTTGCCCGCTGACTCCTCCGGCGAGTCGCCAAGCCGGCTTTGTGCCCCCCTCCTTGAGCCCCGGGCACCGCGACTGTTGTCGCCTGTTAGTAGACGCGTGGGCCTTGTGGCCCCCCCTAAGCCCGCTGACTCCTCCGGTGAGTCGCCAAGCCGGCTCCATGCCCCCCTCCTTGAGCCCCGGGCACCGCGACCTTTGTCGCTCGTCGATACACGCGTTGGCCTTTCGGCCCCTCCGTCTAGTTGTGCCCCCCTCCTTGAGCCCCGGGCACCGCGACCTTTGTCGCCTGTTACTAGACGTGTTGGCCTTATGGCCCCCCCTCCTAAGCCCGCTGACTCCTCCGGCGAGTTGCTTAGCCGGCTAGGTGCCCCCCTCCTTGAGCCCCGGGCACCGCGACCGTCGTCGCCTTCTACCCTTCACCGTGGCCTTTCGGCCCCAGCTGCTAGTCCGCAACGTGCCCCTCTCCTTGAGCCCCAGGCACCGCGACAGTTGTCACCTTTTCCTCCTCCTCGGGACAGAAGAGACCGTCCCCGTTCTTCCAGGCGCCACGATGTCGACCGTCGGCTTAGCCCTCGTCGCGTGGATAGGAGACGTAGCCCCCGGCATTCGTCGTCCTCTCGCTCGACTTCCTCCTATGCCTCCCGTCGGCGCAGCTGTTCTCCGCAGCGCTGGTCCTCTCGGCGCCCCTCACCACACTCCTCTCGTAGGAGTCGTAGAGACGACAGGACTCCGCCTCGTTCTCGGCGCAGTAGTTCCCTTCGGTATCGAAGCTCTCATCGTTCCCGACGCCCATCGCCTCTTTCTTCCCCGCGGCGGCGTCAGCGTAGCCCCTCGGCTCCTCCTCCGCCGCCTGCGTGCGTCTGTTTACCTCCTGTGCTTCGGTCTTCTCTGCTGCCACCGCCTGCCATCGATGGAGAGACCTTAAGCCTGCTGCTGGAGGACTCCGTGTCGGCCTTGCTTGAGTCCGGCAGCCGTTCGCCCTCTCAGGTGGATGATCCAGCGTCTCCAGCTACCCTGTCCACTCCTCGTGGCGAGACTCTCCGAGCCTTGGACGACGACGCCCGTCTCATCGCGGCTTGCCTTCCCGCGGATTCCTGCCCACCTTCCCCACCGCTGAAGAGGAAAGCGGCCGCCTTTGTGGACGCTGCTCGTCAGGTTAAGAAATTCAAGTCGCTTCCCCAGCCGCCTGCCTTCCGCGACCTAACGGACGCCCTGTCTGCGCACCTCCAGCGAGATTTTGCTTCCGACTCGGACTTCTTCTCCGACCGCCGCTGGCCTTCCGGTGTCGACATCGCCTTTCGGCAGTCCTGGTACGCCGGCCACTCGCAATCCTTCTCGTGCTCGCTGCCTCCGGTGGATCCGCCTGCGCTGGTGCTCGCCGGCGGCTCTTCCCAGCTCAACCGTGCCCTGCCTCGCGGCCTGGAACGTACCGCCTCACTCGTCCGAAACGCCCTCGCTTGTTCGGGATTTTTGGAGCTCCTCACACAAGCCTTCATTAACCGTATCGAGGCGGCCTGGCTTCCCTTGCTCCTCCCCTGCTGTCGGATCTTCACACCTTGGCAGTTGCAGCCAACCGAGCGGCCTACCATTCGTCCGTCAACGCCATGGCGGCGGCCGCCAACTGTGACCTGATGCGGCGTGATGTGGTACTCCAGTCCTGCCCGGGTCTTCCCCGTGATGTGAAATCCTAGCTCCGCCGGGCCCCGGTCGGCGCTCCGCTCCTCTTCGGCCCTTCCTGGCAGTCCCTGAAGGAAGCTAACAAGGACCGTTGGCCCAGCGCCCCCTCGTCTCGCTTTCCGCCAACCCGCAAGGCCTCGGGTCGCGCCCTGCGGTTCGTTAGACCCTCCGCGACGGCCCCTGCCTCCGCCTCGGCCTCCCGTCCTCTCTCCTCTTCCCGTGCGCCCGGTCCTGGCCGCGCCCGTCCTGCCGTCCCGGCCTGGCCCAAGCCCGCCTCCGCCCTGGGCATGGGAGGGCCCCCTGACTTCTGCTCGCCTCCGCCCCCGCCGACCGCTTCGGGGTCGCCTGTCGGCGGGAGGCTCGCCCTGCACGGAGACGTCTGGCGCTCCCTGTTTCCGGACGACCCGTGGATCCTCTCCATTGTCTCAGACGGTCTTCTCATCTCCTTTCGTTCCCCGCCCCCGCTTCGGCGCTCCCCCCTGTGGACCGAGATTCCGTCAGATCCGCCCAAGGCCGATGCCCTTCGCGGAGAAGTCGCTGCTCTTCTCCAGAAAGCCGCTACGGAGGTCGTCGCCTTCCACGACTCCCCCGCCTTCTACAGCCGACTCTTCGTAGTCCCCAAGCCTGGAGGCAAGTGGAGGCCGATCATCGATCTCTCCGCCCTGAATCGGTTCATTGCCGCCCCGTCCTTCCGGATGGAGACAGCCAGGTCCCTTCGCGCTGCCGTCCAGCCCATGGACTTCGCCGTCAGCCTGGACCTGTCCGATGCCTACCTGCACGTCCCAATCCATCCAGCCTCCCGCCGGTACCTCCGCTTTGCCATCGACGGGACCGTTTTCCAGTTTCGGGCCCTCCCCTTCGGTCTCAACCTCAGCCCGTGGGTATTTACGCGGATCATGAACGCCGTGGTAGCCAGAGCCCGTCGTTCTTCTTCCAGCCCGATCTCCAACTACTTGGACGACCTTCTTCTGCGGAACCAGTCGGTGCCCTCTCTTCTCCTGCACAGGGATGCGCTTCTACTCCTGTTATCTCGCCTCGGCTTCCTGGTCAACGCTGGCAAGTCCGACCTCACTCCCTCTCGCCACTTCGTGCACCTGGGGATGGAGTTTGTGACCGACCGCAACCTAGTGCGTCTTCCCGAGCCTCGGATCCAGAAACTCGCCGATCTCGCCCGTTTGGTAGCTCAGGAAGCGGCTGTCCCCGCCAGGGTGTGGCTCCAGCTCCTCGGCCTGATGAGTGCTGCGGCAGATCTCCTTCCCCTCGGTCGTCTGTACTCTCGTCCTCTTCAATTGCATCTTCTCCTCCACTGGAGACCGTCCTCCGGCGATCTCTCCACCCTGGTGCCGATACCTCCTATGCTGCGGCCCCATCTGCTTCGCTGGACGGACGTTTCTTGGCTCGGCTCCGGGATTCCCCTGACCTCACCACTGCCCCGTCTCTCTCTCTGCGTCGATGCCAGTCTCGCCGGGTGGGGCGCTCACCTTCTCCCGAGTTTTCGCTATGCGGCCGGCCGCTGGAACGAGGACCTGGCTTCGCGGCACATCAACTGGCTGGAGCTGAATGCGGTTTGGCAGGCCCTCCGCGCTTGGGAACCCGATCTTCGGACACAGGACCTCCTTGTCCTCTCCGACATCTCCACGGTCGTCGCTTACATACAGAAGCAGGGAGGGACCCGCTCGCCCGACCTCTGCATCCTTCTCTACCGACTCCTTCGCTGGTGCGAGGACCGCGGCATCTCCCTACGAGCCCGTCACATTCCGGGTCACCTGAACGTTCTGGCAGACTCCCTCTCTCGGCGGGGCCAGCTTCTTCACACAGAATGGACCCTGCGCCGGGACATCTTTCGCCTGATCTGCGAGCGTTGGGAGACTCCCCTTGTCGACCTCTTCGCCACCAGGTGGAACCACCAGCTTCCCCTCTTCGTCTCCCCGATTCCCGACCCGCTGGCCTGGGCGGTCGATGCGCTCTCGATCTCTTGGGACGGACTAGTTGCCTACGCCTACCCTCCGACGGTCCTGGTCCCCAAAGTCCTGCTCAAGCTCCGGGGGTGCAACGCAGTCCTTCTCCTGGTGGCCCCGTTCTCCTGGGACAGATCATGGACCACCGACCTGCTCAGTCTCACCACGGAACCGCCCCTTCCACTTCCCACCCCTCGCACGATGCTCAAGCAGCCCCGCCAGCCGCTCTTCCACCCCTGCCCCGAGCGACTTCTCCTACACGCCTGGCGATTGTGCGGCACGCCCTCTCTGCTAGAGGCTTCTCGAGTGCGGCAGTGGACGCTATCGCTTCAGCCCGCAGACTTTCCACCAGACGTGTCTACGAGGGAAAGTGGCGAGTGCTTCGTGCCTGGTGCTCTGACCGTCGTCTCTCCCCCGTCGACCTGACGACCCCTCAGCTCGCGGACTTCTTCCTCTGGCTCTTCCAAGACCAAGGTTTGGCTCCCATCACGATCCGTGGCTATCTCTCCATGATTGCCGACACCTACCGTCACCTCGGCCGTCCCGACCCTGGCGCCTGCAAGGACCTGGCCGACCTTATGGCGCATTTCGGCTTGCAGCGTCCGGTTTCCCGCTCCCTCGTTCCACGCTGGGTCCTCACCTGGCTGAATTCGGACCGTTTCGAACTGCTCCATCTGGCCAGCTTCGCGGACGTGACTCGGAAGACCTGCTTCCTGGTGGCCCTCGCCACGGCAGCCCGCGTCAGCGAGCTTCACGCGCTCTCGTCTCGCCCTTCCTGCCTGCAGTTCCGAGTGGATGGCTCCGTTCAGCTTCTCCCGGATCCTTCCTTTCTCGCTAAGACTAGATCTCCCTTGACGGCGCCTCAGGTCATTGCTATTCGGCCGCTTAAAGGGCCCGACCTTCCTTGGGAGACTCGGCAGCAAGATCCGGTGCGTGCACTCCGTATCTACCTGCGTCACTCCAAGTCCGTACGGAGGGGACGGACTCGTCTCTTTTTGCCTCTGACCGCCGGCAGAACTGACATCTCTGCCCAAACGATCTCCTCCTGGCTCCGCTGGGTAATACGGTCCGCCTATTGCGACCTCTCCCCACAGGGAGCCGAGGCCCTCAGGATACGCGCCCATGAAGTTCGCGCTATGGCCGCAAGTCTCACCTTTGACCGCAACTGCGCGGTTAAGGACATTGTGGCTGCAGTGGGGTGGCGGGCCGAAACCACCTTTGCCCGCTTCTACCTCCGCGACCTGACAGTCCAGCGCGACAACCTCTCACTGGTGGGCGACATCTCTGCGGCACAGCACTCCCTCCAGGCGCCCCTGGCGCCTTAGGTATGCACTTTGCTAAAATTGTCGGGAGTGTGTGATCAGGAGTGACGGGCCGTCTTCGTCCCTAATGAGGTTTCTAAAAGGGATTGTGCGGCACCCACCTCCTTTTTGGCATTCTTCCTGACAGTCATGTCATCGGTAATGTGTTTTGAGGAAACAAATTAATTTTTCTCTAAAATATATTTTTTCAAAAAATACTTACCGATGACATGACTCGGAGGTCCCTCCCTCCTCCCCACTTGCCGCAGGTAACTCCATAGACAACTGGCTAAAGGAGACGCCACCGGGCACGTGACGGGATGGGCAGGGGAGGCTACTCTCGTCCCTGTTAGGGATCCCCGAGAGCCTCCTGGAGGGACCCTTTGGGTCTTAGGCTAAAATTGGTAAGCAAGTAGACTATTTCCTGACAGTCATGTCATCGGTAAGTATTTTTCGAAAAAATATATTTTAGAGAAAAATTAATTTTTCCGTCCATGTCAAAATTTCTCCGTTGAATACAGAGAATTTTCCATTAACAGAAAGCCTGTTACCTCTGTCTTTTTTAAACCACATTTTCAAGTCCCAGGAGTTGGAACAGCTTTGTTTGTCAAGGGCAGTGTTTAGTTAACCCATAAAGCCCTAACAGACTACAACAGGATGTGAATCGACCATGATATTTCAAGGTTGGTGTCAGAATAGCTTGGCGCCTCTAGGTGCCAAGCTATTTTGACACCAACCTTGAAATATCTTTGTCGATCTGTCTCCAGAACTGTGATATAGACCTCAGAGGATATCTACACAGATTTGATCATTTTGTCCTCAGGGCATAAAATTCCAACAAGAATGAAACACACTTGTCCTCACTAAAGCGTGTTTCTATCTTTTTAAGTCCCTTCTATTTATAGAAGGGACTTTTTAGGACGGGGCGCGGTGGGGCAAATTTAATAGCATGTCCATGATGTCATAGGTGGGCAGGTCTAAACCTCTCACAATTTAAGTAACAAGATAAAAACCTTGACTTCTGTAGAAAGTCAGACAGTGGCGGTGACTAAAATAGGCAACTCCGTCACCACGCAGACATTGACATAATACTCTAAATATGACGTAATTCTCTCTAGCGCACACTCTCTCTCTTTCTTACAGTGAGACCTGCGCATCTCCAAGAGACAGATCCTCATGTGCCTGGAGAGCGCATGAGGATCTATGTCTCTTAGAGATTTTTGGAGAGCGTGTGCATGCACACACACACACACACCACACACACACACACACACACACACACACACACACACACACATCGTCGCGCTTTCAGAAGAGTTTGCAGGTGACCCGATATAACTAGTTTGGAGAAAGACATTGGATGAGTTCGTTGGCCAGTTTGTACCCTTTTAACTTCTGTAGTAAAAATTAATTCTTTTCAGAAAAAAAATTAAAACAGTAAAAAACCTTGACTTCTGGAGAAAGTCAGACGGTGGCGGTGACGTAAAAGAAGAAACTCCGTCACCACGTAGACATTGACACAATACTCTAAATATGACGCAAATCTCTCTCTCATGCGTGCTCTCTCTCACATAGATCGGTTAGCTTGGATCACCAATAACTACCATTGAACCAAAGAAGTTGATTCAAATTTCTCAGTTGACACCGGTGATGAAGGAGCTAATATTTAATATTGCATGCTGATGTGCCGAATGTTTTTTGCTATTTTTCAGATTACAACTTCTCCCATAGGATTGACCACTTCTCCTTTGGGGATCCAGTATCCGGGGTTGTATACCCTTTAGATGGAACTCTTTTCGTCACAGAGAATAGTGAGTTGTGAAAATAAACTTGCCTTGTCTTTTACTTCAGTCACATTTTCTGCGCAAGCTCTTCTAACACTGTGTGGAGTTCTTTCCCATTATTTTTGTGTTCCTGATGGCTTAGGCTGGCTAAACAGGCTCGCAATCACATTTTTTAATGAAAAGTCTAGCACTGGTGTGTATCCACTTACTGATTTTACGATTATTTCAGGAAACGGCACTGTAAATTAACACATAATGGAACATGTCATCCCAGCACAGTTTCAAGGTTACATAATTATAGTATGTATTGTGAGCCTCCCCGCACAATTAGAAATGCCTACTACAGTCATTTAGAACAGGTCGTCTGAAAATGCAGAGCTTGGCTGTTCAATTGTGGGTGCGGAAAGCATTTCCAGAACACTGACGATACTAAAAAAAAAATGCCCTTTGAGGCCTTGCATGATTTGTTCTCAGTGTTAATGACCGTAAAAGAATTTTGACAATAATTGTTATGGCGTGAGGTTGCATTTTATGTGACGGTGTATAATCTAAACTCGCGAGTGCTGGTCAATCTCAGTTTGACTGTTGGGCGCAAAAATGCTAGCCTTTCCAAATCCATGGCTGTTTGCAACCCGTCAAACACGCACTTGGTTGTAGGGATGCAGACAGGAGAGAGTATTTTATCAAGACACACAAATTTATATCTAAACTTGCCTTCTTTAAAGCTGAGGTGCAATGAGAAAAACCCGCCCAGCACGTGTTTTAAAAAGACTCTACAGGACCCAGCCGCTTGGGCCCTGCCCCTAAGTGGGTTAAATCAGTTCGTAACTCAGTTGACGGAGTTGGCAACTGCGTATCCCGAGCTTGCAAAACTCTCGAGAAACGACGGATCACTTTCTGTTGCACGGAAATCATCGCGATTAGCAGATCGGACAACAGCAGACGATTCTGTGACACTTTGAAACTGACCGACAGCCACGGATTTTTACGCGCTGGGGACTATGATGGCAGAATGTACGGCTGTACAAGCTGTAAGTATGACTCCTGACACTTTGTAGTTGTGAACGAATTTCTTCAACACATACATCCAGTCCAATATAGGCTAATATAAATAAATAAAGAAGCATTGTGATGTACAGCCAACACAGTAAATTGGATGAGAGAGAGAGAGAGAGAGACAATCGACTGTTTATATGGATGCCAAAAGATACAAGGGAGATCAATCTTAGGTCGCCATGGGTCAAGCTGATTTTTAGTAGCTGCCTTTCGTATGGAAAAAAATATTTGCTGTAGGCCACTCCAGATGAAAAGATATAATAACAAACACAAAACGACAAATAACACCTCTTTCCTCACCCTTCCGATATCAAATAAAGCTTCAGGCTGTACTGTGTAACTTACGGATAGCTCGGCCTGGTCCATATCCAGTTTGCATCCAGGCAAGACACAAATGGCCTTCTCTGTCCGTCGGGTGGTCGAGTGTCGTCTGCTACTGTGATATCAGTAGAAATATCGCTGATTTAGATCAGTGATCGCGGTGCCCACTCGCTGCATACAGGAAGTGGCCTGCCTTTTTCACGGGAGTTTTGCCAGCACGACAAACGCAGTTGAAAACTCAGTCAACTGAGTCAGTTGCAAACCGGTTTGCCGAAGGTAGCCGAACGTTCACGAAGACAGGGCCCTCGCTGGGTCCTGCAAAGTTTTTTTAAAACACGTGCGGGGCAGAGTTTTTTTACTGTTTCTCAGCTTTAAATGGTAATAATGAGTGTTGGAAGATCTTGGGCAGGATAGGCATTTCGTCTAGTGAAGGGCTGGGACCCTAGGAAACTTCGAGAAGTCATTCTTAACTCATTCAGCCTGACGCACGTATTTCCCCAATAGTCTAACGACTATGCACCTGTTGCAGGAGATGGGTCGATCATGATAATTCAAGGGTAGTGCCAGATTAGCTTGGCGCCTGTTGGCGCCAAGCTAATCTAGCACTACCCTTGAATTGTCATGGTTGACCCATCTTCTGCTGTAGTACGTCAGGGCTGAATGGGTTAAAGCTTTGTCATGGATTTAAAAGTAAAGTGCTATCACCTTTACCCATTGATTCCCACGGGTGCTTGTCCCAAATTTTGGCAGTGTTACTTAACAACTATGTACCGTTTGCAAGAGGTGGATTGACCATGATGATTCAAGGGTAGTGCCAGATTTGTTTGGCGCCTGATGGCGTCAAGCTAATCTGGCACTACCCTTGAATTATCATGGTCAATCAATCTCCTGCTGTGGGGCGTTGGGCACTAAATGGGTTAATGTGTTTGATACCACTGTATGGTGTTTCAGATTACCATATATTCCAGTATTTCGTACAAGTTGTTCCCACAGAGGTGCGCACATACACCGACAATGTGGATACTTACCAGTTTGCCGTCACAGAGAGGGTAACTATGACAGTTTTTTTTGCTTGCCATTTAAAAGTTAGTTGTAAATTTTGTTACATTTTATGCAAAAACATTCCCCCTCCTTTCACTAAAAAGGAAAAAACAAAAATAAAACAAAACAACTAAAAATACTTCCATGTGCAAGGCACACAGCTAATTAGGCTTTGCCCTTGAGCGAAAAATATCCTCTGTGTTATACACTTGTATATTTAGACATGGGTCTTCCCCCACCGCCTTCCTCCCACCTCCCACCCCTCTCCTTCCACTCACACCTTTCATTTGCTAATTTGTTTTTAAGACCCTTCCATGTCTAGAAGGGACTTTTTAAGATGAGTCGCGGTGGAACGAATTCAACAGCATGCCCAAAACGTCACAGGCATGCAGGCCTCAACCTCTGACAACTGAAGTAACAAGATACAAATTATGTGATGTCTAGTTACACAGAATGTACTTTGGGTGCAAAGCGCCCTGTGTGTGTGTGTGTGTGTGTGTGTGTGTGTGTGTGTGTGCGTATGTATGTAAACATGAAAATCTACGATGTTAGTGTATGTACAAGCTTGAAAATTGACGACGTGCCTTATTCAAGGGGTGTGTAAGAGAGGCTCCGTGCATATAACAATTTGATGTCATATTGAACAGTTAAATAACTGTTTATAGAAAGTCAGTTGATCACATTAGAGTCCATCATTTTTGTCATATTCACTCTATAGTTTGGATATATCTAGCTTGGAGAAAGACATTGGATGAGTTCATTAGGCAGCTTTGTACCTTTTCAACATTTTCAGTAAAAATGTATTCTTTTGCTAAAAAAAAAAATTAAAAAAACAAAAAAAAACCCACGTCTTCTGGAAAAAATCAGACTGTGAAGGTGACATAAAAGCAGCAACTTTATCACCACGCAGATGTTGACGCAATATTGATATGACATAATTTGTCTTTCTCTCTCTCTCACACACATGCAGTTTGTGTGAAGTCGGGTTGACTTTAGCTAGATACATGATATGTGTAGATGTGCATAGTCTTATGTCAGTGCGTTAATGTGTGAAGTCAGGTTGATTTTACCCAGATACAGGATATACCAGCATAGATGCGTCAATGTGTCAGTGCATCAATGTGTGAAGTCAGGTTGACTTGACCCAGATACACAATATACATACCAGTGTAGATGTGCATGGTCTTTTGTCAGTGTGTCGATGTGTGAAGTCAGGTTGACTTTAACCAGATACACGATATACCAGTGTAGATGCACATGGTCTTCTGTCAGTGCGTCGATGTGTGAAGTCAGGTTGACTTTACCCAGATACACAATATACCAGTGTAGATGCGCATGGTCTTCTGTCAGTGCATCAGTGTGTGAAGTCAGGTTAACTTTACCCAGATACACGATATACCAGTTTAGATAAGCATGGTCTTCTGTCAGTAAAGTCAACCCGGCTTCATACAAACTATAGCAAGACTGAAAATGTACTGTGAAACTTTAGTTTTGTCACCAATCATCTCAAGTTTTAGAAGCCAAAGTGAAGCGTATATTACCTAAAATCTAAAATTACATAAAAACTAAAATTACTCATCGCTGATGACATTTTTTCCAACCGATGATGTGTGTGCACTGTGCCCCTTATAAAGCTCACTGAGGCATTGGCAAATCTGCTAGGCTTTATCGATAAGACTTCTTTTGACATCAGAGTCAGATCAGGTAGAGACCCTTGACAGTGAGGACGGCTCTCAAACACTCATACAGAAGGGACTTTGTGGGTTATGATTCATTCCATCTTGTTTAGAATTGTACTGTCATCCACAAAGATGGTGTACATATTTGAATAATTAAAAAAAAAAAAGTGTACATTGGTTGATTTATTTTCAGAATCGAAGCATCAACCACGGAGAGGGCAGTCATGGTACACCTGGTATATTTGTGAAGTATGACCTGTCGTCATTGCTGATTCGCATCCGTGAGGAACACCGACCATACTGGCAATTTCTTGTGCGCATGTGTGGCATAATTGGGGGAGTGTTTTCTGTCTCAGGTGGGACATTATTTGCTTTGTTTTATTGTTTGTAGTATTTGACAGTGGGACCTTACTTTAGCAGCCCACCTTTATCATGTGTGCTGCTGTTTGTGCTCACAAACCAGATAGGTGAGGCAAGCTCTGGTAGAACAGTACACATACCAAGGGGAATTACTCAGCGCTGGACATGCAAACGGTTAACCATTTGTATGTCCAGTGCTGGGTAATTCCCCTTGGTATGTGTACTGCTGTTTGTAGAGTACTCAGACCACTTGAGGAGTACACCACAAGTACACTTTTAATCGAATGAGATGCTTATTAGTTGAGCATCTCATTTGAACAGTAGGGCACTTGTGAATGGGTCTGTCTGGGGTGTACTTCCGCAGACTGTCTGGATTTACAAAGTGTTACCCGTCTATATTGCCATGCTGTCAACTTTAAATTTGTGGCAACTTATTTAGTGACAAAAGTGTCCTGTCTCTGGTCTGTAAATGCATTTTGTTTAAGAATCCTCGACAGCTCAGGTGTGTGGAGACTCGGGCAAGTCTTTTTGTGCACAAATACAAACCTAACCAGCTTGTTTGCTTAAGCCCTTGACTGCTGAGAAAAAGTCAGCACGATCCAGCTGCAATAGATATAGATTATCTTGAGCCTCCACAGTCGATATGGCTCATAAGGATTTATGCCTCTTACCGACACCACATTGTACCAGGATCGATCCCTCTTGCTGACACCACATTGTACCAGGATTGATCCCTCTTGCTCACACCACATTGTACCAGGATCGATCCCTCTTGCTGACACCACATTGTACCCCAGTTCCTGGGATGGCTGAGGCTGTTTGACATTAAATTAACCCATATCATACTGAGGCTAAAAGCTTTAAATTTGTACACTCCCATATGCAAGCTACAATTATAGTACAGTGTACTTACAGATAAGGATATAGCAGGGCTTCTGTTTTCACAACAGGTTAAAGGGTTTGTAGACCCCCAGGTATAAATCAGGGGTGGGATTTTTCCAGATTTCCACGGGCATTCTTTCACAATTCCGCTGAAGCATATTTATTTTCCGCGTCTAAAAATAACAAAAAAGACGAGAAAAAAAAAATCTTCTTAAATGGCAAAAAAATTCTCAAATGGGTTGGATTTGTATGTAGTTTGGTTCACTATCGCCTGATACTTCCGGTAGCTTTAGGTCGCAGTGCGGTGAAAAAGGATATTGTTCAAGACGGAGTGCTGTTTAGTGTGCATCTGACCATAAACTGGTAAGCACATTCCATTTTTACAGGGCGGATCAGGAGTGCCATAACAAAGTCCCTTTTTTGGGGGTGTTTGGTCTCGCTCTCGCTCCTCGTGTCGGATTTTGGATACTTTGGCGAACGGTGGACACGCGCATACCACCCCCCCCCCCTCCCCCCCCCCCCCCCCCATTTGATTTTTCGGCCGCTGAAAATGAAGGACATGCTATCCCCCCCCCCCCCCCCCCCACCTGTCGTTTGATTTTCCGCGTTTTCTTTGTTACTAGAATCCCACCCCTGATAAATTTTAGAGGGTACACAGACCCCCATCTTAGCATTATAAAGGGTCTGCAGATTTATTTAAGAAAAACTACGTCATCTGTATGTTCCTTAAAATAAATTAACTCATTTCGCTCTCTCCTCTTTAAATGTGTTGTGACAGTGTGCGTGTCCTTTCCATGATACTGATTCTTTAACTGGTGAGCTATCACGCAAAAGCCTGTCTCACTCACTCTCTCTCTCTCACACACAGAAAAACATATATATATCTATTTATTTATCTGTATGATCTTTTGATAATGTAACGGAGAATATAGTGTTTTCTGCTGAATGCGGCAGATTGACAACCAAAGTGTGACTTGTCTAAACTTTCTCTCTCTCTCTCTTGTGTGTGTGTGTGTGTGTGTGTGTGTGTGTGTGTGTGTGTGTGTGTGTGTGTGAATTGATGTACATAAAAGTTTATTTCAACCCATTTAACCACTCAGAAAGACGTGCTCCAATTTGTGCCTAATAACTGTGTACCAGAAGATGGATCGACCTCGATTAAATAAAAAACCTGACAAACTTATTTCTGTTACAATTTCTGGACTTGCTTTTTGCGTTTGCCTCAGTGCACATTGCACATGCCATTCGTGTGCCGTCGTGCTTTAGCCATGGAAATACACGCAGCACAGCCACGAACTCTGAAAACTGCGTCGCAGCGGCGGTGCCACACACGGCCCAGGTGTATCATTTCTGGTACTGTCGCTTGTCGATGGACTGAGATGGCGGTGTCGAAGTGCAACTTTCTTCTTAGCGATTATCATGATCAGACGGTGCCGGATTGAAAAATCCGAAGCATTCCAGCTTCCTTTGCTTTTTCTCCGCCATTTACAGCTTCGTTCAAGATCAAAAGTGAAACGCACGATGCCATATGATATCCCATAATAGTATGTATGGTGACGTCACAGCAAGTAATGCGTTCAACATGTAGCGCGCACTTTGTAATAACATGCTGACACAACAGATGAACTAACAGTTTGCCCGCCCAGTTACACTCGCACGGACCCCGGAGTCTGGTCGATTCTGAACGCAGCCGCGACTGAGCGAGCGGCTAAACGAACCAACTCATCACTAAAAATAGAACGACTGTCACCGACCTCTATTATGGTACGCACGGTGGCGCAAGGATAATGCATCTCGGACGCAGATGCACTGAGTTTTAGTGCGTCTGACTACCCCTTAGTTACATTTTCAGTATGTGATTTTGAGTTTTAATGTGTCATAGACGCACAGACGCACTAAAACGGAAGCCCTGATATAGACTAATGGCGTTAGTTCAAGGGTGGTGCCAGAATAGCTTGGCGCCTACAGGCGCCAAGCTATTCTGGCACTACCCTTGAACTATTTTAGTCAAACTTTTTCTTTATTTCACACTTCACACACTGGTGTATTCCGAATGATAAGGGTTAACAAAGATTTCACAAATGCAAACTGCATCGACTGTTGGTGAAGGGGTTACTTTACAAGCAAAGTTCTTATTTCACGTTTTTTTTTGTTACTTTCAGGCATGCTCCAAGCATTCGCCAACTTTATAGCAGACCTACTGTGCTGTCGGCTTAAGATTGGCAAGTACCGAAAAACGGGTGCCAGTTTTGACAATGCTGTCAGGGGCTTACCGGCTATGTCTCTGCCTACTGAAGTCCCCGCTGCTCCTTTATTGGACTCTGCCGAACAACAAGATGCTCAGGATGGCTTTCTTTTAAATAGTTCAGATGTGCGGTGATAAGTAGTGCTTTTTAGCCCCCTTGTGCTTGCAGCCACCAGTACTGTTTATGTTACCGATGGCTGTGCAGAGAGGAGGTGAGAGAATTGATGTTTTATTAATCTTTTGTGCATGCAGCCACTGGTTTTTGTATAACACTTTTCATCCTGATACAGATGATGCTTGAAATAAATTTGACTGATAGTTGAAGGGTGGTGCCAGAGTAACTTGGCGCCTGAGGCGCCAAGCTATTCTGGCATCACCCTTGAACTAAAAGAGTTGTCATAGGACAATAAACAAATTTTACAAAATCATCCCCAGGATGTCATGGGTTAACACTACCGATGGCTGTGTGCATGAGGTGGTAATATTAAATCATGGACATAATAGGCTGGAAGTGTGGGAGAGAAAGTGATAGGATTTCTTTTTGCATGACTGGATCAGAAGCGTGATGATAATTGACATGCATGTGTTTGGATGAATGGATTTTAGCATGCATCTATTACTGTGTGTATGCAACGCCTATGGCGAAAACCCTTCTCCCGGCTGGTTCCGTAATTATCAGACAGAAGAATCATTACCGTCTAGGTACATTTGATACATCATTTCCCTGTGCCTTCGATCTTTTTTCAGAAAAAAAATCAAGTAGCATTGAATGACTGCATTAGTCGCCATGTTGCCTACTATCTGATTACATCACCTTGCATATGACAGTGATGTAGTGTCAAGAATTTCTGTGCAACCTTCCCATGATGCCAGCCTGATTTTTGTTCCGTTAAGTCTGTGTACATGTTTTTAAGTCCCTTCTATTTATAGAAGGGACTTTTTAGGATGGGTCACGGTGGGGCGAATTTAATAGCATGTCCATGATGACAAAGGCGGGCAGGCTAAACCTCTAACAATTGAAGTAACAAGATAAAAATTATGTCATGTCTAGTTACACTAACCTTGCTGCTGAATGTACATTTGGCGCGAAGAGCCGTATGTGCGTATTTATGTGTGTGCGTATGTATGTAAATAAGAGGATCTCTGATATTTCTGTACACACAAGCTTGAAACTTTGCTAAATACTTTCTTAAGTGGGTGGCCTCCGAGCATATTGTAACTGAATGTCTCATTGAAGACATAAACAACCGTTTATAGGAGGTCGGTTGACCCAGATTAGAGTCTGTAATTTTTGTCATATTTACTTGAAACTTTTGCAGATAGCTAGTTTGGAGAAAGACATTGGATGAGTTCGTTAGCCAGGTTTGTATCCTTTAACTTCTTTAGTAAAAATCAATTCTTTTCAGAAAAGAATTAAATCAGTAAAAACCTTGACTTCTAGAGGAAGTCGGACAGAGGCGGTGACGTAAAAGAGGCAACTCTCACCACGCAGACACTGACATAATACTCTAAATATGATGTCGTTCTCTCTTGCATGCACACTCTCTCTCTCTCTCACACAAACGTGCGCATTTCCAGGAGGAATAGATCCTCATGAGGATCTATGCCTCTTGGAGATGTTTGGAGTGCACGCATGCACTAACACGCACACACACATCGACACGCTTTCAGAAGAGCATGCAGGTGACCCGTGTACTTAGTATATAATGTAGGTAGGTCAAGTCAACCTGCTTTCACACAAATTATAACAAGACTGAAATTGTACCATGAAGTTCTAGTTTTGTCACCATTTTCTCAAGCCTATGAAGCGGAAGTGAAACTCATATCACTAAAAATATAAAATTACGTAAAAAATAAAACTTAGTCATGACAAATGATGTTTGTCAAATCAATGATGCGTATGTCCTGCGCCTCTTGTAGAACTCACTGATCTGATCTGAGAGACGTTTTCAATAGGAGATAATTCAACATCAGAATCAGGTCAAAGAAAAAAGGTAGAGACCATTGACAGCGAGGACAGCTCTCAAATAGAAGGGACTTTGTGGGTTATGGTTCATCCCATCTTGTTTATGTTTCTATGGAATCTTTGAGCTAGGGTAATTGATGATTATGCGTTGACTAAAGTTACAACATGTTACTACATGCATTGCACTTGTATTGCATACTTTATAGAAATAGGCCTACGATGTAAGATATTGGGGGATTTTGAGAGGGGGTGAAACTTAACCCATGTAGCCCCTATACCCTACAACAGGGGATGGATTGACCATGACAATTCAAGGATAGTGCCAGATGAGCTTGGCGCCTGAAGGCGCCAAACTCATCTAGCACTACCCTTGAATTATCATGGTCAATACATCTTCTGCAACTGGTACGTCATCCTTAGGTAACACCTCCAGGATTTGGGAATTGCAGCCATGGGCCTTAATGGGTTAACCCCTTTGTCCTAACAGCAACCAGTTCTGTAAATGTAAACAGTATCGATGGCTGCATGCACAAGGGGTTTAACTTTTCGATGACGCGTTAGCGACATATCGTGATACTGGTCAAACTGCTGTCGAATAGTCTGTGACATAATTATCTGGTGATTTCAGAGTGTTACTGTGGTATAAGGGAAGTAACCCTGTATATTGTTAGAAACCTCAATCTGTCCGGATTTCATAAATTACTTCCCTTTGTTTGAATTGGCGCTCACAGGTTTTAGCGAGGTTGGGATGTAGACCCCTTGAAGCGCTGGCTATGTTCTGTGACGAAAACTTTTTAGGAAACGCCATTTGTAAGGGTATTTCACACAAAGTGTAAGGTAAGATGCATTTTTGTATGCATATATAACACATTTGTTTTAAAAGTAGAAAATTTGTTAATAAAATAAATTACTTGTGCGTCTGTGAGGTATTTTTATTTTTACAATTTTAGGAAAATACCTAAAAAATGTGCATCACCCTTTGACGCAGTTGAGCTGAAATGTGCCTCTTCAAAGCGTCAAAGTGTAGTTAAGGAATGTGCATGTGAATGTTTCTTTGTTTATGATAGTGTCATCTGTTCTATTTTTGTCATATTCCATTTTGGTTCTGCTGACCATGTTACTGTTAGCCTTTTTATTCACTTTTGAATCATGGAAATGGGATTTTAATTTTTTGTTATTTTGGCACGCATAAAAGTTTGTGATGAAGACAGTTGTATTTTGAATCTGTGTCTGTGGTGAACTTTAAAACTCAAAACATGCTGAAATGGCCATATGCTTTGAACCTTTTTTTCTAGGAGAAATTCGCATGGAGAAATGTTGCACAATATGCTTTGAATGTTTAATTTGGACCACAGCTCATTGAGCTATAGAACAAGTGTTGTGTATATCAGAGTACATTTTAACTTTCTTTTGACGAATCTGGTCAGTCAGTTTTGCACAGTAAACATGGCTGTGCGTGGGATCACTCATGGGCCCCGAAGATGTTTTGTTACTGGGGACTTTGACTTGGAAGGGGAGGTAAACAACTGCTGCACTTTTGTAGTACAGTAATAAAATTCATTCATCAGAAGGCCCACGGGGCATTAGAATTATGGTAAAGTTGATGCCAGCCATTAACAGTCATGGGTTATAATTCCTTCATGGTTGATACAATGCGTACATCACCCAGCTGCAGGAGGCAAGAACCTCAAGAATCCCTGCATCCATGTTCTTTGGCTTATGTGGTTATTCCACGTTGAATTTTTCCAGCTTTCAAAGACATGTTGTGTTTTCTGGCAGTGAAGAGATTAATCCTGACTGTTAACTCATTCTGCCCACGACACACCACAGCAAGATATGGCTTGACCATGATAGTTCAAGGGTGGCAGCAGAATAGCTTGACGCCCATAATCGCCAAGCTATTCTGCCACCACCCTTGAACTATCATGCTCGATCTGTCTCCTGAATTGTAATGCAGTCCTCGGAGGATAACTCCAAAATGTCGGTATTTCATATCTCGGGCACAATGAGTTCAGTATTTGTACCGCCTACAAGCAATACCCTACAGTTTTGGCTCATGTGTGATAGCAAAAATGAGCCTATGTATTGGGCTGTCCGGTGTCTGGCGTCCGTGGTAAACTTAGCGGCGTTTTCTTGGAGACTATTCAAGACACAGACTTCAATCCTGGCCCAAGGATACATTGTGACAAGACCTTTCTAAACATACCAATTTCAACGACCTCTCTCAAAGGTCAAGATCACGGGGTTCCGAAATAGGTCAGAAATGGCTATATTTTGTCAAAAATTGTTTTTTCTCAAATATTTTCAGCTTCAAACTTGGTACAGATGGTAAGGCCTATCTGTTTATACTAGTCTGGATGACTGCTCAGAAAGGTCAAGGGTCACAAGGTCAGCAAATGTGCACAAAATGCCAGTTTCTGTTAGAATTGTAGTTTTTATCAAAGTTTTTGCAAGCTTTTGAATCAAATTTGGCACAAAGGTAGCTGTGGATGAGACCTTCCTATGCATACTAATTTAGTTGACATATCACAAAGGTCAAGGGTCACATGGTTATCCAGAAATAGATTTTAAAAAATAGTCATATTTCAAGAAAAGCTGTTTTTTCTCAAATACTATTTTTTAAGTTTCAAACCCAAATTTGGTACATAGATACATGATGATAAGACCTTTCTATGCATATTAATTTGGATGATCCCTTCGAACAGTCAAGGATCATTGGTGGTGACAAATGCATGAAAAATGCATACATTTGGGAATATATTGATTTAACTGGCACAGAAGCCAGCCGTGACATGTCAGAAAGGTCAAGGTCACACATGTGGAATGGTCATACATGTGAGCCATAAGGTCTTGTTTCTAGCTGCCTTTGGTATGGATTGTGCATGTTCATGTAGAATACATAGATTATTTGCTGAGCATGTCTTTGAACTATCCCAATGTTGTGAGTCGGTTTCAGAGCATTGACAACAAATGCTTGGTGGGAAGCTGGATTACGGGGAACATTTAGCATCCATGTTTGTGTTATTTATTTGGGTGGAAGAATGGCTGCTACATTGCTCTCACGTTAACTGATATATTTGGTTTCAAAAATGTTGTATGTACATAACAGGGTGGGACAGGGCGTGCTTATGTTGACTGGGATGTCTGTTCCATGAGAATGACCTATTATTGTTAAGATTATGAAAATAATATTTTGTGATGTTATTGCAGATGTCAAAACAAAATAAATGCACCAAAAATCAAACAACTCTTTAAATTGTATTCGGTTTATAACTCTTTCACCGCCATAGTCAACTTTAACCCTTTTCATCCTGATACTGCATAAAATTAATTTTACTATGATAGTTCAAGGGTGGTGCCAGAACAGCTTGGCGCCTGAGGCGCCAAGCTGTTCTGGCACCACCCTTGAACTAAAATGGTTGATCTTTCTCCTGATCTATAATGTGGCCTTCATAGGACAATAAGCAGCTTTTTAACAAAGCAGGCTCAGGGTGTTACGGGTTAGTCGACTTTACCCGTAGACCGCCACGGGCGACTACAGCCGACACGGAGGGGCCATGTCGAAGGGACAGTTTTTCCCACAGTACAGTGCTTCCACTAGCATAAATGACTGACGCTAGTGACACGCAACATCCTACCCCTCGCCCCCAGACCATTTCAGAGAAGTACAACCCAATGAGTAGTGGGGGTTTCCCATTCGCAACGAGTCGAGCGTACAAAATGACGGACGTTTCTGATGGCTTGGAAGGGGATAGCGACGAAAATCTGGTCGTGATGCATTTTTTAAAATTTTTTTATGTGCCCAATGCCCTCAGTATCTCATTGATCGCCTCCAAAAAATTCAGAACAATGCAGCCCGGCTTCTTGTGAGAGTCCGTAAGACTGAGCATGTCGCACCCATCTTGAAGTCCCTTCACTGGCTACCTGTGTCCTCACGTATTCAATACAAAGTTATGTCAATCTGTTTTAACTGCCTTTCAGGCACCAGCCCAGAATACTTGTCCTCTTTGCTGCATGTGTATACACCCTCTCGTGAGCTCCGCTCCTCTTCTGATAAACGGAAGTTGTGTGTACCTTCTGTCCAAACTAAAACATTTGGTCAGCGCACTTTTGTTTATCAAGCCCCAGTGTTATGGAATACACTTCCTCTTGAGGTCAGAAACAGTGAGTCTGTCTATGACTTCAAGAGGTCGTTGAAAACTCACCTCTTCAAGCTTTACTTTGAATAACTGCCAGTGTTTGATGCCTTAGTTGTAGTTCTGCAATCCTCCTTGTTTAGACTGAATGTTAATTAGAATATAAATTATTATGTATGTATTGTTGTTTAGTTTATTGTAAAAGTGGTGTGTTCGGGCATTGTGCTTTGTTTGTTATGTGCATTTGTCATTGTATTTTTTTTTGTGTGTACAGATTGTAAAGCGCTTAGAGCTTTTGAGTAAGATTAAGCGCTATATAAATACTCATTATTATTATTATTATTAATGTAGGTACGTAAGATCAGATAAGATAGAACTGTATTGTGGCCATATGTAAAAATACATTAGGAAATTGTCTCGGTGCTGCGCAATTTAAAAAGAAGAAGATAAAACATCAAAATGTAATTAAGCTGCTCACGTGCACACACACACGCGCACACACACACACACACACACACACACACACACACACACACACACACACACACACACACTCCCAGGGTCACCCTGGTCAGCCCCACAGGGTGGGTTTTTCTCTCTATTCTGGGGCATGTGTTTCTGTCTACCCTTTGTCCATTCACCTGTATTTGCCTTTTTAAAACTCTCCCTACTGTCTGCACTGCCTGTAGCTCTTGATATTGGATGTGTGTTGCTAAATGGTCTTAGCTTTATTTAGGCCCCATGTGTTAGGTTTATTTGGTGTGTTTGACCGGCTGGCGACATGCATTCAATGTTCTGTTTAGTTTTTTTCACAAGCAGTGCAGGCACGTCCTGAGAAAGCCTTGTTGCTGTCGGGACGTTAAGCAATGTACAATCAACACACACACACACATACGTTAACAACTATTGTGGTCTAAACGTGAAGGCAATAAACACGATTTCACAGTGACCCAAATCACAGAAGACCTACCACAATATAAAACACGTCAGACTTGCAAAGAAGTACCCAACGGAGAAAGAAACACGCTTAGAAAAAACGGTACAACACAATTTATTAATATTTCGGGTAAATACCCTTTGTCAAAATAGACAAACAAACAGAGACATTAGTCGCTACTTATCTTCAGATGCAGAAGGAATGTGGCAACTGAAGGTGACGTAAAAAGAAAAAGAAAAGGAAAGGAAGAACAAAAGTAAAAATGACGTCAAAGAAAAAAATCGTAAGAGAAAGACTCCGAGAGAAACTAAACACGAGAGACAAGAGTGTGTGTAAGCGCGCGCAGGAGCGAGCAAAAGTAAATGCGCGTGTGTGAGGCCGGGGAGAGAGAGAGAGAGAAGAGAGACAGCGAGAGAGAGAGAGAGAGAGGGGGGGGGGGGAGAGAGAGAAGAGAGAGAGAGAGAGAGAGAGAGAACGAACGGGGAGTACCCTTGGGCACGAAGTAGGCTGAGTGTCTAATACACAAAGCCAGCTAAACACCAACCCGAAGGCAAACTGTATATCACCATCGAGTTGAGGACTACCTCGGGGAAAAACGGGAGGACCCCGGGAAAAAAACCCCAGCATTTAGCATGGTACAACAACAAGGAATATCGATGAAACAAAGCAAATAATCAAATTCAGTAAGAGAATAATGGTATAAGAGGAGAGTAGGTAGTTGTGAAACCATCTTCAAGGGTAACTCCAAACAAACAAACAAAAAAAAAAAACAAAAAAAAAAAAAAAACGCTTGTGGGGGGAGAGAAAGACAAAAGGGGCGGGGGGGGAAGGGGAGAGAGAGAGAAAGGGGAAGAGAGAGAGAGAGAGAGAGAGAGAGAGAGAGAGAGAGAGAGAGAGAGAGAGAGAGAGAAAACAAAAAGGGAGGGGGGGGGGAAGGCAAACAAACAGAGCCACCAGCCCCGCCCAACAGGCATCCTCCAGCCCACGGACGAACGCACAGGCATGCGAACAAGACGACCACATACATCCCCAAGGGAATGCACATGATCGCCCCCCACACCCGCGCATAAATCCAAGGACCGGCGACCAGGCGCCCGACAGGGAAGGGCAAGGGATCCAACTTAACGTATGGCCAGCGCTGAAAAAGTCCCCAAGGGAGGCACAAAGTACATATCAATCAGCGCCAGCCGCACCTATCTGGTTAGTGAGTAGACATACAGAAGCGACTCGGTAATGTAAATGACAGTTAGCAGAAGACACAGGTAAGGTCCAAAAAGTTAATCTTTCATATTCATCCCAAGTGGCGCCACAGTGCCCAGTTTATTAATCAAAAATTTTTCTCGGTCTTTCCTGGCCCAGACATTACTGGCTTGCATAAGCCAGAGGCCTTTAACACGAATGTCCGAGACGGAGTGATCGGCCTGGTTGAAATGTCGCCCGACCGGTCTATTGTAATGGTACTTGACCGACTGAAGATGTTCTTTAAAACGGTCGTTGATGGTTCTTTCCGTCTCTCCAACATAGAGTTGGCCGCATTTCACACAGGAGATGACATAAATCACGTTGGTAGTTTGACATGTGAAGTATCTTAAAGATACTTCACATGTCAAACTACCAACGTGATTTATGTCATCTCCTGTGTGAAATGCGGCCAACTCTATGTTGGAGAGACGGAAAGAACCATCAACGACCGTTTTAAAGAACATCTTCAGTCGGTCAAGTACCATTACAATAGACCGGTCGGGCGACATTTCAACCAGGCCGATCACTCCGTCTCGGACATTCGTGTTAAAGGCCTCTGGCTTATGCAAGCCAGTAATGTCTGGGCCAGGAAAGACCGAGAAAAATTTTTGATTAATAAACTGGGCACTGTGGCGCCACTTGGGATGAATATGAAAGATTAACTTTTTGGACCTTACCTGTGTCTTCTGCTAACTGTCATTTACATTACCGAGTCGCTTCTGTATGTCTACTCACTAACCAGATAGGTGCGGCTGGCGCTGATTGATATGTACTTTGTGCCTCCCTTGGGGACTTTTTCAGCGCTGGCCATACGTTAAGTTGGATCCCTTGCCCTTCCCTGTCGGGCGCCTGGTCGCCGGTCCTTGGATTTATGCGCGGGTGTGGGGGGCGATCATGTGCATTCCCTTGGGGATGTATGTGGTCGTCTTGTTCGCATGCCTGTGCGTTCGTCCGTGGGCTGGAGGATGCCTGTTGGGCGGGGCTGGTGGCTCTGTTTGTTTGCCTTCCCCCCCCCCCTCCCTTTTTGTTTTCTCTCTCTCTCTCTCTCTCTCTCTCTCTCTCTCTCTCTCTCTCTCTCTCTCTCTCTCTCTCTCTCTCTCTCTCTCTCTCTCTCTCTCTCTCTCTCTCTCTCTCTCTCTCTCTCTCTCTTTCTCTCTTCCCCCTTTCTCTCTCTCTTCCCTTTCCTCCTCCCCTTCCCCCGCCCCTTTTGTCTTTCTCTCCCCCCACAAGCGTTTTTTTTTTTTTTTTTTTTTTTTTTTTTTTTTTTTTTTGTTTGTTTGTTTGGAGTTACCCTTGAAGATGGTTTCACAACTACCTACTCTCCTCTTATACCATTATTCTCTTACTGAATTTGATTATTTGCTTTGTTTCATCGATATTCCTTGTTGTTGTACCATGCTAAATGCTGGGGTTTTTTTCCCGGGGTCCTCCCGTTTTTCCCCGAGGTAGTCCTCAACTCGATGGTGATATACAGTTTGCCTTCGGGTTGGTGTTTAGCTGGCTTTGTGTATTAGACACTCAGCCTACTTCGTGCCCAAGGGTACTCCCCGTTCGTTCTCTCTCTCTCTCTCTCTCTCTCTCTCTCTCTCTCTCTCTCTCTCTCTCTCTCTCTCTCCTCTCTCTCTCTCTCTCTCTCTCCTCGCTCTCTCTCTCTCTCTCTCTCTCTCTCTCCCCCCCCCCCCCCTCTCTCTCTCTCTCTCGCTGTCTCTCTTCTCTCTCTCTCTCCCCGGCCTCACACACGCGCATTTACTTTTGCTCGCTCCTGCGCGCGCTTACACACACTCTTGTCTCTCGTGTTTAGTTTCTCTCGGAGTCTTTCTCTTACGATTTTTTTCTTTGACGTCATTTTTACTTTTGTTCTTCCTTTCCTTTTCTTTTTCTTTTTCTTTTTACGTCACCTTCAGTTGCCACATTCCTTCTGCATCTGAAGATAAGTAGCGACTAATGTCTCTGTTTGTTTGTCTATTTTGACAAAGGGTATTTACCCGAAATATTAATAAATTGTGTTGTACCGTTTTTTCTAAGCGTGTTTCTTTCTCCGTTGGGTACTTCTTTGCATTTCACACGCTTGGCAGTCACCTTTTTGGTCTGGATTGTTTACGTCAGACTTGCGTCACATGAAATATTACATCGTGAAAAATGTAGACCTTCCACTGAAGTGCAGTTTACATAGAAGCAAAAGCATGACAACACTTGATGTTTCCGATAACGCTGGCCGCATTAGCGACGAAAGTTTGGTAACGATGCGTGATTTTTTTATATGCCCATTTTTACGTTTCCGAGCTTTTCCGTAAAAACAGAACGTTCTGGTCCCCCCCCCCCCCCCCCCCCCACACACACACACACACGCACACCCCCTGCCCATGTTGTTAGAGAATTCAGCCATTGAAAGTAGGTTGTGAAACGGAACTTTGTCTCTACACGTCGGTTTTTTTTCACTGTGAAACTTGAATGCTATTTTGGGGATTCGTGGATCGCAAAATAAATCGTTGTGAATACGTGATAGTACCCCCCCCCCCCCCCCGCCCCCCCCTCCCCTCTCGCACCCGCTCCCCCTCTCTACGCAAACACGTACACACACACACACACACACACACACACACACACACACACACACACACACACACACACGCACACACACACACACACACACGCGCGCGCCACCCACCTAGCGCATCACATCAAACCAGACAGGAAAACGGTCGATGGCCTGCCTAGCATCACCACGCACAGGCATGCCGGGATGATCGACAACCTCTATAACACGGGTAGTGGGAAATAACAGATTGCACGTGACATAGAAGTGATCGATCAAGCAACCATCATCCTATGCCTGTGTCTCCAAGCGCCAGACTTACATTGCACACTAAGTTTCATCTTGTGCGGGTCGATCCACAGCTTAGTCGAGATTGGCGCTGGACGTGAAAAAAAAAAAAAGAGTTGCGCGTCGCCATACAGAAATGGTGTACCGTTCAATTTTCACATCTTTAACCCATTCGGCCCTGACGCACTACAGCAGGAGATGGGTCGACCATGATAATTCAAGGGTAGTGCCAGATTAGCTGATAATCTGGCACTACCCTTAAATTATCATGGTCGATCCATCTCCTGCAACAGGTGCATAGTCGTTAGATGACGCCTACAAAATTTGGGAAATACGTGCGTCCGGCTGAATGAGTTAAAGATTACAGGCTCTGCGACACGCAGCGATTGGGTCAAAGCCGGATCAGTTTTGATTTTAAATCAGTTCTCCATTGCTCACATTTCTGGTGGAGTTGCTATTTCCGACCTGCGGGATTAATGTAGCAACACCGAGAGGGTGGTACGCGTGCACAATAAATTAAATTAAAGTAGTCGGTCGCTCCGAAGCTCAGTTCACAATGTCTGTTACGATTGTGGTTGTGTTGTCCTGTGAGAGCATACATGTGTTGATCGTAGGAGGCGATCTGATATTTATTTGAGCTGTCATGGTTACGATTCACGTACCTTTTTAGTAAGATTTTCTTTCGTTCGCGCGTTGAGCGGAATTCGCTTTGTTATTATGCTAAGTTTAACCGGAAGCTTCTAGAAAAGTCGCACGGAGAATAGCGGTCGATCTTTGTTTTGCGTAGATTCGCGGAGTATAGATTAGAACCTTCGAGCAGGTCGCTCTGTCTTGTGGCCGCGTACGTGTGTCGTCAGAAGAGTAAGAAACATTTCGCTACTTTGTTTTATAGACGAGTCATAGTTGTTTACTGTTCGCGTGAAGTTGGCAGCCAGTCAGTACGGTTTTTGAAAGATCGTGAAAGTTCTGGAAGATTCCGAGTAGGTCGTGAACTGCCTACCATACTTTTGTGAGACGTCATTTTACATTGGGATTTGGGGCTGAATTGAGCAGCCGAATTTTTGTAGCCTATTGTAGTTATTCCAGAAAATTTCTTTTTTTATTAATATTTATGAGTTTCAGTTATGGGCTCCATTCTGGTTGGTTGCGTTGAATGATTTTCTTGGGTTATTCTGGAAATTGGTTATACTATAAAAGATTGGTGCTGGGAAGCACATATATACATTGTCTTGCATTGTCAGTTGTAGAGACACACAGTTTATCGTAGGTACGTGGCCCGTATTGGGTGTACATTGTGAGAGACGCAGCGTATGTGAGTGTTGTGTGAGGAACTTTGTGTCGCCAGTGTTGACATTTGCAGAAGAGAAGACATTGTATCAGTGTTGGTGCATTTGGAAATGCATTGTGTGGAGATCGCATCGCTGAATTAAAATATTGTTGGAACTGTTACTCCAGTATTGTCTACATCCTTAAGCCACGTGTGACGGGTTGCAGCTGAATGAAGTTTATTTAAAAGAACCTTACGTGCGTGCGTCTGGTGTGTTTATCATACTACGACTACGACCCCACCACGTAACATATTGGCACCTCCGACGGGACTTCTTCAGTTGGCTCAATGGATAGGGTAGCCGGAGAAAACAGCCAGCAGTGAAACGCAGAGATGGCGACTTCGAAAATGGAGACATTCCTGAAAATCGGAAAGGAATGTGGACTCGAAGGAGCTCAACTCCTCGAGTTCGTAAAGGAGAGAGAGGAGAAAGAAGAAAAGAGACGAGAGAAAGAAGAAAAGGAGACACTGGAGAGAGAGGAGAAAGAAGAAAAGAGACGAGAGAGAGAAGAAAAGGAGAGATTGGAGAGAGAAGAAAGAGCTAGGGAGCGTGAAATCAGGAAACTCGAAATCCAGGCAGAAGAGGCAGAGAAACAGCGAGAAGAAGCGGAGAGGCAACGTCAACACAAAATTCATCTAAGGCGGATGGAGATAGAGGCACAGAGCCCGAGGGCTTCTGAAGCAACAGCATTAGCCAGCAGAGAGCAAACAGCCCGTGCGCCAAAGTTACCACCTTTCGTTGAAAATTCAGATAAGATGGACGCTTATCTGGAGCGATTCGAGCGCTTCGCAGGCAGCAATAACTGGAGACAAGAGACTTGGGCTATCAAACTGAGCGCACTTCTTACTGGCAAAGCGCTTGAATTTTACACCCGCTTGCCAAGAGAAGAAGCCGAAGATTATACGCAGTTGAAAGCCGCCCTGCTGAGACAGTACGACTTCACTGAAGAGGGTTACAGGCGACGATTTCAGAACTGCAAGCCTGAAGAAGGAGAAACACCCGGCCTATTCATTGAAAGAATCAGGAGCTACCTGGAGAAATGGATAGAGCTGGCTAGTTTAAACAAAGAGTACCAGGACCTGTGTAACCTCATTATCAAAGAACAAGTCTTCAACGCATGTTCTAAGGACCTGGCCGCCCTCCTCAGGGAGCAAAAAGACCAGTCCCTAAAGGCCCTGGCCGACTTCGCTCAAAGATACCTTGACGCCCACAACGTGAAGTTCGGGTCCAGTAAGCCGCAGCGTGTGTCTGCACCAGCAGAGGAAATCCACAATGTCAGAGACACCCCGAAATACAAGCCGATGGAGAACCTGTCATGTTTTCTCTGTGGAAAGGAAGGTCAAGGCGATACGGTGTCCTTCTATAGATGTTCCCCGAAGCGACAACATCAGAAGATCCAACCAAGATCGCGGAATAGCAGGCAGAGGCAATACCACGTCTCAACACAGAGCCGCCGCAGTATTAGCCAATGATGTGACGTCATCCAGTGACTTTGAATCTGGAGAAAGGCGAGTGACACCAGAGCTGATTGAATCTTTTAGAAAGAATGGACGCATTCCAGTAGGAGATGGAGCTACATTTTTACCAGTCTCAAACATCGCGCTACCTGAGAATGAAGTGCTGAACATGCCGGTGGTGTCGGGATTCGTCGGAAACACACTAGTAAGAGTGCTGAGAGACACTGGTTGTAGTTGCATCATCGTGAGAGAGGACCTAGTAACTGAAGACCAGAAGCTACAGGAGTGGACCACCCTCATTTTGGCCGATGGAACTGTGAGGATTATCCCCCTTGCCAATGTCAGTGTCGACACCCCGTACCTGAGAGGAGAGGTGAAGGCGTTGTGCGTGAAGACACCAGTCTATGACCTCATCATCGGAAACATTGATGGTGCTAGAAACGCAGACGACCCAGATCCAGAGTGGAGACCTGAAGCGTGCAGTTACCACGAGAAGTCAAGCAAAGAAGAGCCACCAGACCATCCCTCTAAAAGTGGCGGACAACACGGAAGCAGCTGTGGTGAATAGGGAAAGGCTGGTGGAGCTACAGAAAGCCGACCCCACGCTTGACAAGTTCCGAGGTCAGACTGAGCCCGTGACGCGAAAGGGAAAAGAGATAACCTTCGAGACCAGAAGAGATATTCTGTACCGGATATTCGACAGCAATGGAGATAAACCTGTGCGTCAAGTAGTGGTCCCTGAACCTTTGAGAATACAGGTGATGAAATTGGCCCATGATTCCATATTGGGAGGACACTTGGGAATCAACAAGACCCTCGATAGAATCCGAGCCGTCTTCTACTGGCCTGATATGGGAGGCGACGTCACCCGATTCTGCAGGTCGTGCGACATATGCCAGAAGACAATCTCCAAAGGAAAGGTGCCCAAGGTTCCTCTAGAGAAAATGCCACTGATCGATATGCCTTTCAAGCGGGTAGCTGTGGACCTGGTGGGGCCAATATCCCCTCCAAGTGGAGATGGTCATCGCTACATTTTGACCCTGGTGGACTACGCTACACGTTATCCTGAGGTCATACCATTGAAGAAGATCGACACTCCAACAGTTAGTGAGGGCTGTAAGACCCATTATTTGATGAGATGGGGACTCAGCTGACAAAAGTACCATAATTTTTACAGATGATCTACATGGTTTATGCTTTCAGATTTTGATATGTTCCAAGGTAGCACAGCAATAGGTTCCGAGAAACAGACTATTTAATTCGCAAAGCGTGGCGAACGCGAACAAATTATTGGTTGAGGTTGTGTCTTTGACAACCGAGATTAATTAAATGAGAAAGGACTCTTTGAATAGATTAATTATTTTAAATGAGTCATCCAAGAAGCCACTCGACTAAAAGAAACCCATTATACTTGTGTATGGTCCCATAATTGTTTATTTGTTATAAAAAGGGTGTTTTTTTTTTAAGCTTGTTCCTATAGTGGGTAAAAGATGGATGGGCAAGCCTGTTTGATTTGCCACCAAATAACTAGTGCGAAGTTGAACTGCCCCTTGAAGTCCCATGGGAGTAAAAACAAGTCGCAGCCATATAAAAACTTTTTATCGTCAGTGACTTTCAGGGACTGCGCATGCTACCTGTGACTCTTCCCTTTGATGAAAGCTTCACAGCGGAGGACTTGGTCAATAACCAGGCTCAGGGATTGCTTCATCAGGCACAGCAGAGTCGTTTCTGAGCTGTTCTCACGTAACCGGAACACGCCATGCCCATCAAGTTAACGCTGGCTTTTTGATAAAACTGCAAAACGAAGCATTTATCACCTTGCAGCCGGAAGCAGAAAACGAGTCAGAAGAAGCTTGGCTACAAGAAATGGTTGGAAAGAGCCCCACATTTCAGTATTGGGATACCATACTCAGACTTGAACTCTTTGTTCTTCTGTTTGTCAGAGCACATCGTGAGGCTAACTTTGGGTTGTATGTGGGTTCCCTGAAAGCTCTGGTCAAGTGGTTCTTTGCCCTAGACCATCTGAATGACTATGCCCACTGTGTTCCTGTTCACATTCGAGACATGAAAAATCTGCCACCTTTCACCTTGGAAGAATTTGTTGAGCATGGTCGCTGGGTTGTCTCAAAAACGGCAAACAAGTTCTCAAGTATGTCATTAGATCAGGCTCATGAACAAAATAATGACTTGGTGACAGGCTCTGGTGGAGCCGTATGGCTTACAGAAAACCCATCTGCTCTCCAAAAATGGCAGGTCCAGAACAAGCACGCATGCTGACTGAGTTTGAAGACTGTTCAAGACTAAACTGTGCAAAACACTCTCATCATGAAGAAGGTTTGTCAACTCAAGAGTGTTTCAAACAACAAACTCTCAGCCTTACAAGTGTGTTCAAAGACAGTGGCGAATTAATGACATTAGATTCTCATGATGTCCTCAGTGTCATACATATAGTCCGCACCATTGAAGATCTTGGCGAACAACAGTACAACCACTACTGCAACTCAGTTTTGACTGATTGTGAAAGATCCATTCATGATCCCAACAAAAAGAACTCTTTGCGTCTGTTCAAGTGCCCAAATCCTAAAGACAAAAGCAAACAAGCAGACAAGATGCAGATTTGAAGACTGATGTCAGCCTATTCTCCAGACTATACATCGTGGCACAACGCTGTGAGTCTGATATGGCTTCCTTTTTCAGCCATGAAATCCACCCGTTCCCTCCGTCTTTGGAAGACAGAGGAAAAATTCGTCGCGGTAAGAAATCTGATCTACTTACATGTTTAACAAAGACAGTGGAGGCATCTGCTACACACTTGCTGGACGATGTTGAACCATACGACACAACTGACCTGGCAAAAGCCTTAGAGCAACTCGATGAGGATGCGCAACATCCAGAAATAAAAGTCCTAGACGCTCCTCCTGAGCTACTGTCATCTTTGGAGAAAACATGTGAGAAAGATCTACCGATACTTTTGAAGTGAAGGTGCTTGACAGCGCAGCTGTGGTGCATCTTCTACCTGTTAGTGGCGTGAAGACATTTGACGACTACGCTGCCGACGTGTTCTTGCCTCATGTGCGGCATCAGCTTGAGACGGCAGAGGGGATTGACATTGTTTGGGAAAGGCATCTCAAAAACAGCATCAAAGGTTCTGCCAGAGAAAAGAGAGGAAAAGGCATGAGAAGAAAGGTGTCCGGCCAGAACAAAATCCCAGGACAGTGGCAGGACTTTCTGCGTAATGCAGAAAACAAGGAAGAATTCTTTGAACTTCTGTCCAAGAAGATTGAAAGCAGTGATTTTCCTCCTGGCAAAACAGTGGTGGTGACACAACGAGAAAATGTTATCATCAGAGGAAGTGACCACGTCATACCTGCCTGCAACCATGAAGAGGCCGACACCAGACTACTCTTCCATATGCAAGATGCATTACAACAGGTTCAAAGACTTCCTTTGTTCGCACCGTGGACACCGATGTTATTGTCATATTGACTGGCAAGTTTTACCACCTGCAAGACATATGCTCAACACTGAACATCTGGGTTGGGTTTGGCACAGAAAGGAGCTTTTCCTACATTCATATCAATGCTCGGGTCCTAACCCTTGGCAAAGAAATGTCAACTGCCTTGCCAGTTTTTCACAGCTTCACAGGCTGCAATACAGTATCAGCCATTCTTAGAAGGGGAAAAAGCTTGCCTGGAACACTTGAAAATCTTTCCCTGATGTGACCAAGGCCTTCAATGACATCGCCAGTCACCCTTTCATAGAGGCGGGCATCAGTGATGAGAACTTCAAACTTCTGGAGCGCTTCACCGTCCTCATGTACCAGAAGACAAGCGGATTTGAGACTGTGAATGAGGCTAGTAGGTTAATGTTTTGCCAACAAAGCAAAACCATGGACACTATTCCTTCCACACAAGGTGCTCTCCTGCAACACACAAAGCGTTGTGTCTACCAAGCTGGAATCTGAACAACAAGCGATCAATCTCAACAGCAAATACCAATCCCAAAACGATGGGGCCGGAAAATATACGCCACCACTTGTTGTTGGATTGCACTGTGGACATCTTTGCCAATTGCTTCAGAATCATGTAGTGAACATGTCAAGTGTAGCTGCAAAGCTGCTGCTGGTTGTACCGGAAAATGTTCTTGCAAAAAAAGCCACGTGGAGATGTACAGACCTTTGCAAGTGTAACTGCATGAAGGATTAGATGCTGACTGAACATTAAACCTTTAATCCTTTCTACCATATTTGTTTATACAAGTCTGCTATGTCTACTATGAGTTTTGTGTATTTATGTTATCAAAATTAGACAAATTTATCAATATAAATGAACCATTAGCAAGCCAAACAAACTTTTTCTTGACTTTTCTCGTTTGTCGCGTCATCATTTTTTTATACTTGTCACGTGAGAACATCAGCTGAGACTGATTTTCTGGAACATATCAAAAATTGTTGCTACAGGACCTAACAAACATCTCCAAAAAGTTTGATGCTTTTGTCAACTCTGTCCTCATCATTTTGCTTACAGCCCTCACTAAGTGGCAGAGGCACTCGTTGACATGTTCAGCCGTTTGGGGATTCCTGAGGAGATCCTGAGTGACTTGGGAACTCAGTTTGTCTCGGACTGCATGGAGGAAGTCAACCGGCTATTGAGCATCCGACATCTTACTACCACCCCTTATCATCCCATGTGTAATGGGCTGGTTGAAAAGTTTAATGGAACATTGAAGGCTATGCTGAAGAAACTGTGTGCTGAGCAGCCAAGGTTGTGGCATATATATATCAATGCCTTGCTCTTCGCATACCGTGAAGTTCCTCAGGATTCGACAGGGTTTCCCCCTTTTTAATTACTGTACGGCAGGACTGTAAGGGGGCCCATGCACATCCTGAAGGAGATGTGGACCAAGGATATCGACGCGCCTGAGGTGAAGATCAGCTACCAGTACGTCTTCGACCTGAGAGAGAAGCTGGAAGATACCCTCAGGATGACTCGAGAAGAACTAGGGAAGGCGCAGAACAAAGGGAAGCATTACTGTGATCGTAAGGCGAAACATCGACGATTCCAGCCAGGTGACCAGGTGTTGGTTCTTCTTCCTACCGACAACAACAAACTCTTGATGCAATGGAAGGGACCCTACGTTGTTGATACGGTGGTTGGCATCAATGACTACAGAGTCAAGGTCAACAAGGTGAAGACTTACCATGCTAATCTGCTGAAGAAGTATATTGAGAGAGGTCGTCAAGACAAAACACAACTGGCCGCATCGGTGCGTCTTGCTGATGACGAAAGACTAGACGGCGAAAACCTGTTTGACCTTAACGAACTCCGACACAAGGAGGATGTAGAAGACATTCAGTTCGGTCAGAATCTGACCCAGACTCAACAAGAAGAACTGTGCGTCCTGGCTCAAGAGTTCAAGCATCAGTTTACACCTGACCCAGGGACAACAGACACCGTCCAGCACAAGGTTGGTCTGACATCAAACGAGCCGGATCGCGACGAGTCATGTCGTCTGCTTCATAACACGAGAGAAGGACTGAGGGAGAATGTTGGGAGACGCCGGACGTGGGAGTCGTCAGAGATTCCAGATCGCCAGTGGTCATCGTGAAGAAACCAGAGATATACAATTTGGTGTGTATGGACTTTCATACTTTCCGTAAGCCGACAGTGTTCGACCCAGGACCAGTAACCTTTGAAATGTGTGAACTGTGAAATGTACCCCGTGATTTGGAGATGTTCCAGAAGTGAATTTTGACATTAAAATACAGTTTATCTAAGGGTTCGCAGAATTTTGGAGCAGATTACCTGAGCAGAACAGTTTAGAAGAACATTTCTGTGTCCAGAACAGTTTAAAGAAACATTTGGGTGTCCAGGACTGTTTAAAGGGACATGTCACGTATTCGCTTAGGGCAGTTTAAAGGAACTGGGAGACGATTATTTTGATTTAATTTTGATGTGAAATTTTTATTATTTGTGGTTTTGTGTAGGTTAATACAACCACAATCGTATTTTGAGATTTGAGAAGAAATTTTTGTGAAATTTCATTCTAAAGAGTGGGGTAATGTTACGATTGTGGTTGTGTTGTCCTGTGAGAGCATACATGTGTTGATCGTAGGAGGCGATCTGATATTTATTTGAGCTGTCATGGTTGCGATTCTCGTACCTTTCTAGTAAGATTTTCTTTCGTTCGCGCGTTGAGCGGAATTCGCTTTGTTATTATGCTAAGTTTAACCGGAAGCTTCTAGAAAGGTCGCACGGAGAATAGCGGTCGATCGGCTTTGTTTTGCGTAGATTCGCGGAGTATAGATTAGAACCTTCGAGCAGGTCGCTCTGTCTTGTGGCCGAGCACGTGTGTCGTCAGAAGAGTAAGAAACATTTCGCTACTTTGTTTTATAGACGAGTCATAGTAGTTTACTGTTCGCGTGAAGTTGGCAGCCAGTCAGTACGGTTTTTGAAAGATCGTGAAAGTTCTGGAAGATTCCGACTAGGTCGTGAACTGCCTACCATACTATTGTGAGGCGTCATTTTACATCGGGATTTGGGGCTGAATTGAGCAGCCGAATTTTTGTAGCCTATTGTAGTTATTCCAGAAAATTCTTTCTTTATTAATATTTATGAGTTTCAGTTACGGGTTCCATTCTGGTTGGTTGCTTTAAATGATTTTCTTGGATTATTCTGGAAATTGGTTATACTATAAAAGATTGGTGCTGGGAAGCACATATATACATTGTCTTGCATTGTCAGTTGTAGAGACACACAGTTTATCGTAGGTACGTGGCCCGTATTGGGTGTACATTGTGAGAGACGCAGCGTATGTTGTGTGAGGAACTTTGTGTCGCCAGTGTTGACATTTGCAGAAGAGAAGACACTGTATCAGTGTTGGTGCATTTGGAAATGCATTGTGTGGAGATCGCATCGCTGAATTAAAATATTGTTGGAACTGTCACTCCAGTATTGTCTACATCCTTAAGCCACGTGTGACGGGTTGCAGCTGAATGAAGTTTATTAAAAAGAACCTTACGTGCGTGCGTCTGGTGTGTTTATCATACTACGACTACGACCCCACCACGTAACAATGTCCTATCTGTCCACAGTAAAAAATAATACACCTCTTTCTCAAGAGCAAATCTGCTCTCAAGCTATGCAAAATCAGAATAACGACGACATTGACGATTATAATGACGACGATGACGATGATGATGACGATGCACATGGACTGGGGATTCTTTCTCTGGGTACTCCGGTTAGTCTTCCGCCCCCCACCCATCCCCCCCACCCTCCGCCACACTTTGGTACCGGTTTCAGGCCACTTTACAAATACAAGCGATCAAAAATCTCTGTGAGTAACGTCAGTAGCTGAACTGGCCCTTCGTCTGTCTTGTACTGTGTTTGTCTTAAATGGCGTAAATCCGTGTCTGTTACGTGGGTGTGCGTGTTGGGTTTCAGTTCGCGGCGCTTTGAGTCGATTTGCCCAAAAATTGAAAAAAAGCGCCTATATAATAACGGTATTATTATTATTATTATTATGACTGCAAATCATTGTGAAGGAAGTATCTCATCTGCATGATAACAAAACAATTCCTGTTGAAGTCATGTAGGATCTCTTCCGTCTCGTTGGAGCTGGGTGGTTCAGGTGGTAGTGCCTTCGACCCTCGTTCTGAAGGTCACGGCCGGGTTAGAATCCAGGAGGCGGGGGCAGGCGGGGGGCGGCGGCGGGCTGGGGTCAAATTTGGTCGGATCCTATTCGGTGCACGAACGAAAGACGTTTAGCCCAACAAGTTTGACGTGCCTTCTTGGTGTCTCTACTGAAACTTGCGCTGCTTGAGGTTCACTGATTCCCAAACGAGAGTCTGTACCACCCAGTGCCTATCTAGTCTTACCAGCTGTGAAAGAGGCAAGCCACTGACACTGGTTGTCTCCCTCGGTTGAAAGAGACCAGTATGAGAGGCATCCATGACTTAACCATATCGTTCTGGTTTGAGTTTAACGCGGCATTCTACCGGCCCAGGACAGAAATCCGGAAATTTTGAAGGCCTCTCGGTGAAGGACTGTATTACAATTCTAGAGACAGATCGAGCATTATCGTTCAAGGTTGGTGCCAGAATAGCTTGGCGCCTATGGGCGCCAAGCTATTCTGGCACCACCCTTGAACTATCATGCTTGATCCATGTCTTGCTGTGGTGTGTCGGGGCTGAATGAGTTAAATTTAGTATCGACTCTCTGGGGAAATGCGGTTTGCCGAGTCCCCAACAAAAATTTTGCTCCCCGCCCCCCCCCCCTCCCCCCCCCCCACAACACACACGTCTGAGCTATCATAGTCGGGCATCATAGTTGTGAGAGTCCGTAAAACTGAGCATGTCACACCCATCTTGAAGTCCTTTCACTGGCTACCTGTCTCAGGCTCACGTATTCAATACAAAGTTATGTCAATCTGTTTTAACTGCCTTTCAGGCAACAGCCCAGAATACTTGTCATCTTTGCTGCACGTGTATACACCCTCTCGTAAGCTCCGCTCCTCTTCAGCCGTCTGATAAACGGAAGTTGTGTGTACCTTCTAGTGTCCAAACTAAAACATTTGGTCAGCGCATTTTTGTTTATCAAGCCCCAGTGTTATGGAATACACTTTCTCTTGAGGTCAGAAACAGTGAGTCTGTCTCTGACTTCAGTTCAAGAGGTCGTTGAAAACTCACCTCTTCAAGCTTTACTTTGAATATCTGCCAGTGTTTGATGCCTTAGTTGTAGTTCTGTAATCATCCTTGTTTTAGACTGAATGTTAATTAGAGCATATTGTGTATGCATTGTTGTTTAGTTCATACTTGTAAAAGTGATGCGTTCGGATATTGTGTTTTGTTTGTTATGTGCATAATTGTGTCATTGTATTTTTGCGTACAGATTGTAAAGCGCTTAGAGCTTTTGATTAATATTAAGTGCTATATAAATACTCATTATTATTATTATTATTATTATTATTATTATTACTGACTGAGGTTTGGACTGCGACAGAAATGATAGAGGTTCTTTCTCCGGGTACTACGGTTCTTCCACCCTCCACCCCCCCCCCCCCCACCCACCCCCCACACTTTGGTACCGGTTTCAGGCCACTTTACAAATTTCAAATACAAGCGATCAAAAATCTCTGTAACTTCAGTAGCTGAACTGGCCCTTCGTCTGTCTTGTACTGTGTTTGTCTTAAATGGCGTAAATCCGTGCCTCTTACGTGAGTGTGCGTGTTGGGTTTCAGTTCGCGGCGCTTTGAGTCGATTCGCCCAAAAATTAAGAAAAAACGCCTATATAATAACGGTATTATTATTATTATTATTATTATTATTATTATTATTATTATTATTATTATTATAGAGGCAGCGCGGCATGTCACAAAAACACACAGGCTGAAGTTAGAGAAACGCCATATTTTTTTCTTCTCATCACTGTTAAAAAAAATGCTTTACACATAGTAGATGAAAGACATACTGTATATTATTACACATGGTGAAAATGCGTTTCTCTAACCTCGGCCTGTGCAAAACTATTCCAGTTTGAGTGACTTTGGAGTCTCCTCTTTGAACTCGGGCTATTTGAGCTCCATCCAGAACGACAATCTTACTCTTCTGATTATTGACTTGCACCGTTTAGGCACTCGCAGCACACTGATCTTTGACGCCTTCAAAGCCTTTCGCAAATGGAAACTTCAAATATTGGAAAGGCAAGACGATAAGTAACCGCATAAATCAAGACGATCAAAAATTTTCGTGGCAAACTGTTACCCTTTATTCTGCCCGTTAGCATTACCCCATAAGTCTGAGTTTTCCTATTTTCATTCCAGCGTTTGAACGTTTTCAAGTGCGTCCGGCTAAGTAAATGCGCAGCAAGATCTACCGCTTTTCAGCAAGAGGCATAAATTCTCAGGATTTAGGCCTCTTGCTGGCGTGCCCCAGACCGATTTATTCATATGTTCCTTTCAAGCGGAGACCATAGGGTTTTTGGTCTTTAAACGTTTTCAAGAGGCCTTGTCAAGAAGAGAAAAATAAAGCCGACCAAATCTTTTGCCTGGGCTGCAGAGATTTATGAAGAAGGGAGTTAAACGCGCCGTTTTAGGACGTAAATGATTTACCGAGTTCTCCGCCGCAATATACACTCTTCTCAGTATCGAACGCCAGTTAACCAACTCCGCTTGAGGACAGACACACGAGGATTGAATGTGACTTCCGCAGGAGGCTTTTCATATGAACAACCACAGGAGTATAAAGCCAAATTATTTCCCCTGACGAGGGGGAAATAGGTGGGTACTATTCATACCGGACTTGTCGGTTTCAGTAGTTCAGTGACGCTTGGAGCTTGTCAGCCAGGGGCACATTACCAGCTTTGTAACGCATTTATGCCGCGTTTGGATACGCGGCATAAAGCCCGACCAGCCTCGTAAAAATCAGTCAAACACAACAATGAAACCCTTACGCTATTTTCTTCTCAAAATATGTTTTCTTCTCCAAATGACCAACCCCCTCCCCCCCCCCCTCCACACCGCACACACACACACACACACACACACACACACACACACACACACACACACACACACACACACACACACACACACACACATACACAAAATAAATAAATAAAAAAATAAAATAAATAAATAAATAATTTTTTAAAAATCATGTTAACATTTTTTTCGCCAAAAACTATTTCTTTTAAGATATTTGGGGTCCAGGGAATACTCTATTTTTTCATGGGGGAGGAGGGGGGAGGCCGCGGAGGGGGAGGGGGCGCCTCGCTATGCCCCCCCCCCCCACCACCACCTCCCCCTACATCCCAGTTCCTGTGCCACCGTAAGAGGTTCTCGAAGATTCTCTCAGTGGTAGATTCTCACGAGTCTTAGCACCTGCCGGGAACATGTGAGAAATGTAACCTGTCGGCCATGAACACTGAGGTGAAGCTAGGCCCGCCGTGAAATGACCGAAGTCACCTACCCGGCGTTAAACCCTAATAAGTAGCCGAACACACAGATTTCTGAAAAATGCGTCTGTTGGTCTGTGATTTTGGACCTTACGGCCGTAGGCTGTAAGGTCCAAAACCACAGACACAGCACTCACATAAGCCATGATATAATACGATGGCTGCGCAGGCCAGTAAATTCGAATCACTCTCAAGGCACGAACGGTGGAGATCATAAAAAGGCGTTTAATGAGAGCTGGGTCCTTTCCACAGGCGGCCGCGTACACTTCGCACCCCCACGCTAATAGGACTGTATTTTATTAAAGCCGGCATTGTTCTTAAATCAGCCGTACGCTTAAACCCCAGAGGACCGCCTACTTATGAGGATCAACTAGTTAGATCGAACCGAAAGATTGAGAAAGAGGACACGGAATATCACCCCTCCCGTCCCCCCCCCCCCCCCACCGTCCCACCTCCCTCCCAGCCCCCCCCCCCCCCCAGCCCCCCTTAACCCCCTCCCCCCCACCCCTTCAACAAAAATAAATAAATAAATAAATAAATAAATAAAATATAATATAATAAAAAAAAAGAAAGAAAGAAAGAAAGAAAATTAAACAAATATAGACATCCCAAACCTAATAACCAAACAAACAAAAGCAATAAACCCAATCCAAATAACAAACAATTAAAAAAAAAACCAGCTTAGTAATATGTTTAACTACATTTTGGGATTAATACACTATACTGGCATACTTGTCAGAGAAAAGCATCGATTCCTGAGGAAATATTAACAGAAAAATTACTTTCTTTATTGTTTACTACAATTTGGGGATTACGGCTTTTTTTTCAAATTAGAGCAGCTAGGTATCTAGTTTTAAAAGTGACATGGATAACGTGCTTTTTTTTTTTTTTAAATAGTGGATTCTTCAGAACCTAGATTAGCCAGAGGCATGGATTCTCATGAGCCCCTGCGACTGCAGGGGCTCATGAGAATCTATGCCTCTTGTAGATGGGTTGGGTTGGGTTAAGGCACCGTTATCGAATAATGCCTAGGCTCGGGTAGTACCCCGTTGCATCAAGATGTATCGAGTGGCCACCCGGGGTTGTTGAGAGGCGGTAATATAAGATCCTTCTCCCGCTACCATATAGATATTATCACGCCTGATGATCGCGCAAAGGAAGTGTACGGTTCTCCGCAAAAGAACCGAGCAAGCAGAACAACATCCCGCTTCACCCCCTGTGGAGTTACAGACTGTGTTTTTGAAACAATTGTATATTCGGTGTCAAAGGACCCCAGTCGTCAATTGTCAAAGGAACATAAATACAAAGTTGTTTCTACAAGAGCTATAGATCTTCAAGAGCCCCCGCAAGTGGATCTATACCTCTTGCAGGTGCATGGTGTTCCATTTTTTTTCTCGGTCAAGGCGACCAAAACTTGGTTGTCTCTGCATCGTCTCTTTGCACCGTGAAACGTGAATGATATTTCTGTGTTTAGCGCATTGGGAAATTGCCTTCCAAGTCTATTGTCAAGGAGTGTGAATTTGCAAGCTTCCTTTGAATCTAGAAACAGCTATTTACAACGCGGAACTGATCTTGTTTTTTTCAGTATGGTTTATGGTCCACACACATGCAGGTGTACGGTTCAGATTTCGTCTAGAACCACACAACAGACTTCAGATTTTTTTTTTTTCCAGAACGCGTACACCATACCCTTTTGAGGTGGATGGTTCTAGAGCTTTTACTGAAATATTATAATTTCGTAACGCACTTGTATGAAACGACTTGGAAAGCTCTATAGCTCTTGTACAATTCTGCCAGCGCTAGCCTCACCTATCTGGTTTGTGAGTAGACTTGGAAAGCTGTATTGCAATTTGGCATATCGAACAGTAAAGTACCATTACGCATAAATCTGAAGACTCACATCAGTTTCGGCACCGTTGTGTTTGTTATGCCTTGTCGACACAACTAATGAACTCTAACAGCAGTTTGGACTGACTAGCAGCAAAAGCACACGCGTAATCGCACTTATTTATTCTGTGCAGCCGTTAGCGTGTCAATCTATTTTTAGTTGTTTCTCGCACTAATCAGTAGCTTTTTATTTCTAGTGGAGCCATTGTCAGGTTCATAGTACTTGATATAACGACGACGTGTGCTGAACTCGGGATTCTCATGTGTCTAAATGAACCACTGATAACTAGACCTGCGTGTAGCGTTTCGTAACCATATGTTACAGAAGTTTATCTACGGAACAGTCACGTTACGGCGGTAGTGGGCCTTCTAGAAAAGGCCGCGTCACCGCGGAGTTAATCAACGGTTCTGCCGCGGCTCGACCGGTAAACCGTACAGTTGTTAAGGCGCTCACAAGCATAATTGTGCAAGCTATGCGACCCTCCTGTAATGCTATCGAGAAGCTGTAGAGCACAAGGCAAGCTGCGGCAAGTATATAAGCAATAAATTACTTACCCCGATAAATACGGCTCCAAATCATGCACACGTCCGCGTGAAGAGCGCTATCTGTCATCCAGTCCAGCTTTTATCGACCTAATTGGCGTTAGCGGGAGGTAATGTAGGTAATATGAAATATACAAAGGGTCTTATTGGAATGTATTACGAACACTTGCTGGGGGCTTGCCGAGTTGTCGATGGCACTTTTATTGCTGTTGTTCGCTCGCTTTTGTTTGCCTTGCACCGAGAGATGGGCCTTTGTACGTTCCACTAAGGAAAGTCTATGTTCGATTGTTTGGCGGTGACTGAGGCTGAGCCTGATCACAGTGTCACGCCGCAAGAGGCATAGATCCTCATGAGACCCCGCATTCACTGTGCGGGGGCTCATGAGGGTCTAAGCCTCTTGCTGTTCTGTTTATATCAGTCTGTGTTCTATATAAGTATAAGACTGAGATAGGCCTATGCACGGTACATTTTGCTATCAGAAATTCTATTCAGTCAATTGTTCGACTGAGTTGAGCCGGCTAGTCCGGCCCATCCGCGAATGGCACTGACTCACACCGGGGGCTTATTAGGATCTTGCCTCTTGCTGGTCCATTTATATCTACGTTCTCTAAGATTTAAAATACTACGATCTCGCGATAAACAACCAGCAAGGCGATTCAAGTACAGATTATTTCAGTTCATTGCTGTAAACGGCTGAGCCGGCTCAGAACTTCGTCGCAGATAGCCGAAACTGTCTTGACTTCCGTTGACACAAACCTAAACTAGAGCGGAGTCATTGTCAACGAGATGCGGGGTTCGTCATATACTTTGTAGTTAATAGGGATTCATGAGGGATCGTTGCCCAGGCTCTTGCAGTAGGAATCTGCAGCGTTGTTAAAACTGGTTCAGTAGTCAAACCCCACAGTCGTACGCTCAACTCAAACGACACCCTTAATTTGAGGACGGAACTGACAATTGGACCCTAAGGCAGTCGTGGCGGTCAGCAAGAGGCATCGATTCTCATGAGCCCCTGTGGTAGCAGGGGCTCATGAGAATCTATGCCTCCTGCAAATTGATAGGACTGGATTACGGACTTGTCCAGACTAACTTGATTAGGCCAAGGTGCTGTCTATCAGCTTTTGTGCCGGGGTGGCAGCCACTCTGAATGACGGGTCGGACTTATCATACACAATGTTATACGTGGCTGAGAGTGTCGTGATTTGTCACCTTTCGTGCGACATTTTAGCCTGAGATTTTTAATCTATATTTGCATCTTGTCTTAAGACCTTGCTTTTAGTCTGGCTGACCAGATTTTTACCCATCCCGCCGTGAGATGGCCTTAGTCGCCTGCTCGGCGTTAAACCCAAATAACTAACTAACTAACTGAAGTGGCCCCACCTGGCCGTGTTATTAGAATGGACAGCTATAGGAATTAATAATTAATAATAATACCGTTATTATATAGGCTTGATAGAATTGATAGAGGCCTGAGAATTACTACTACGTCCGTCCTATTCTGGACATCGCCAGGGTCAACTATAAGTCATTCAGTTGCCTGGAAACGATGGCACATCAAGAAATCCAGACCAAAAAGGTGGATTCCAAGTGGGGAGCTGGGTAGCTCTGCGGTAGAACGTTCGACTCTCGTCCGAAAGGTCGCGGGTTTGAATCCAGTTGGGGTCAGCATTTGTTCAGACCCTGCTCGGTGCCCCCTTCTTTGAAATCGCCGTCGTGGTGGACAAAAGACGTTAAGCACTAAAACGTTGAACGCCGTTTTGGATTCCAAGTGCGTGTGAAAGGCAAAGCAAATCCCCACAAAGATAGAAACACGCTTAGAAAGGAGAAGTTCAACACAATAGCAATCCCTTAGTTCAACTTCTTCAGTAAAAATTAATGCTATGCAGAATAAAAGCTTGACTTCTGGAGAAAGTCAGACATTTGCGGTGACGTAAAAGAAGCAACTCCGTCATCACTCTTGCTCTCTCTCTCTCCCCCCCCCCTCTCTCTCTCTCTCTCTCTCTCTCTCTCAAACACACACACACACACCGGGCACACACACACACACACACACACACACACACACACACACACACACACACACACACACACACACGAGCGCGCGCACACGCACGCACACACACACACACATCGACGCGCTTTCCGAGAGTATGCAGGTGTCACTTAGTATATCATGTATGTATATCACTAGTTAGCGTCAACCTGATTTAACACAAATTATGGCAAGTCTGAAATTGTACCGTGAAATTCTAGTTTTACCACCATTTTCTCAAGTCTTGAAGCGAAAGTGAAACTCATATCACGTAAAATCTGAAATTATTAACACAAAAATGATATACGTCACGGCAAATTACGTTGAACAAACCAATGACGCGTGTGCACCCTGCGCCCCTTATTTAGTATAACGTATAGGGTTCACTGACGCATTGGCAGATGTGCGAGGCTTTTACAATAGTAGATATTTTAACATCAGAATCAGGTCAAAGACAACAGGTATAGATAGACCTTTGACAGTGAGGACAGCTCCTTAATCGAAGGGACTTTGTGTGTTACGGCTCACCCCATCTTGTTTCCTCTTATTTTATCGCTTCACTGCCAAGAAACGGCGAACCGAATCCAACTGCAAGAAGCATAGATCCTCATGAGCCCCCGCAGGTGCGGGGGCTCATGAGGATCTATGCCTCTTGCTAATACCACTTTGCATCCACGTTTTTTGGACGGGTGGGGCTCTTTGGCCTAAAATTAAGCAAAGATGTTAGAAACAAAATTTGTGACCACTGACCGTGAAGGGGTTGCATTAAAAAAGAACACCCCCCTCACCCCCTCCGCCCCCCCCCCCCTCACCCCCCCTCAACCCCCCCCCCCCCCCCCCACACACACACACACAAAAACCCAAAAAACAAAACAAACTCGATTCAGACTGTTTGTAATCTGCTGCACTTAAATACCTGTAACGATTGACACCAGCAACGAAAATATACCCTCCCACCCACCCCAAAGCCCGACACCTACTTCCCCCCCTTTCTTTAGCTCATTCTACCCCAGACACACCACAGCAAGATATGGATCGACCATGATAGTTCAAGGGGGATGCCAGAATAGCTTGGCGCCTATAGGCTATCATGGTCGATCTGTGTCCTGCACTGCAATACAGCCTTCAGAGGACAGCGGCAAAATTTGGGGATTTCGGTCTTGGGGTACAATGAGTTAACAAAAATTCTTTAACACATTCTGCCCCAGGACCGAAATCCCCAAAACTTTGAAGTTGCCCGCTGAAGGACTGTATTACAATTCTAGAGACAGATCGAGCATGATAGTTCAAGGGTAGTGCCAGAATAGCTTTTCTGGCACCACCCGTGAACTATCATGCTCTATCCAAGTCTTGCTGTGATTTGTCGGGGCTGAATGAGTTAACTCATTCTACCCCAGACACACCACAGCAAGATAAGGATCGACCATGACAGTTCAAGGGTGATGCTAGAATAGCTTGGAGCTTATGGGCGCCAAGCTATTCTGGCATCGCCCTTGAACTATCATGGTCAATCTGTGTCCTGCACTGCAATGCAGTCTTCAAAGGACAACGGCAACATTTTGGGATTTGGGTGTTGGGGTAGAATGAGTTAACCACGACAAGATGACTGCGCGTTTCTATGATATGACATGTTTGCCACTGCGCAGCACATCAAGACCATTACACTGCATAATTGTAAAAATCCATTGCTTCGTCGATGGCTTCTAAACAACTTTCAAAACCGCGACAAAATTAACTGCAGTTTTCCAGACATATGCACCATAAAGCTGCACGTAATTTGTATTGACAGCGCTACTTGAGGTAACTTTCATTGGTTGTTGCCCATTTATTGACCGCTGAAGTGGTGTTCGATAAGTTCCTTATCGGTTTCAAGACTCCCCCAATAACCGCGTATGACACTAATAACTCGGACACTCCGCCAGTGTGACTTCATTAGGTGGCAACTAAAAGAAAACTTAGAGGGACTCGACAACATTTTGACATAAACAAATTCTGAATTTTCCACGCGTACTCGTTTATCATGATTTCCTGCACCGTTTGCCGGAGTACTCCCCAGATAGACGCTTTCCGGGAGATGCGTATAGAAGTGTACTTGTGGCGTACTCCCCGAAAGCGTCTATCTGGGGAGTACTCTCGCAGCCGAATGCACATTTTTAATCTGTACATTATTTTATGTTCGACTCCCTTTACCATTGGTTTTTCAATCGCACCTGATGGCTCCTTTAACTTCTTAGGAAAAACAGACCAAAACAACCACAACCTACCTAGCAAGAGGAATAGATCCTCATGAGCCCCCGCAACTGCGGGGGTCTATGAAGATCTATTCCTCTTGCAGATGGGTCTCGTTTTAAGGCTTGACCAAGACTATTCTGTATGTCACTCTCAGCAGTCTCTAGGCACAAAGAAGGAAGACAAGTCAAGAACCGGTTTAAAGGGTCGTTACTGCAGGACAGTAAAAACATAAGATGTTCAATATATACACCCAAGAACTATGCATAATTTTATAGATTCCCACAGACAATGGAGCCGAGAAAAAAATGCAGAAGCCCGGGTTGAAAGACACTCCAAGTGTAGGTCGGTGAAATAATAGACTCATAATTCTTTCATCGGTGGACGCACGAAAGACTATAATATATTTTCTACGTTTAAGTTATCACGCGGACTCGCAGCAGTTTGAACTAACGAGGAAATAACACGGATGATAAAGAGATAAAAGAGATAATTAAAAAAAATGACAGTGTGTAGACTATGTTTTAACAGCCACACCTGAAGTTATTATCCAATCAACTTGCACTTTACTGCACGCAAACAGCAAGGGTGTGTGTGTGTGTGTGTGTGTGTGTGTGTGTGTGTGTGTGTGAAGCGGCGGAGGGGGGGGGGGCTAGGGAGGGGGGGGGAGGAGGGACAGGGAGCGGGATGTGATGGCGATGGAGAGTACAAGAACATAAATGCTTTGTCGAGAAACAACACAAATTGTGTACTAAATATAAATATAAATAAGTATAATAAATAAGTAAATAGAAATAAATAAATAAATGAGAGAAACGCAGGACGTCGAAGATAACTCAACTCTTTGCGTGTCGGTAGCGGTTTTAGTCGCGGACTATAACCGCTACCGACTCGCAAAGGGCTAACATTGTGATAAAAAGATACATGCCAAACCGATACATGCAAAAAAAAACGACACACACCCTTGGAAAGCCGTGGGCCCCAAATTTGTGTCAGATTCTTTGTGGTGGTGTTTTTTTTTTAAAAAAAGAAATAATTAATTTTTTCTAACTCTTTGTTTCTCCTAGTTGTGCTAAATATAAATATATAAATACACAAATGTTCCGGTCAAAATGGAAAACGGGATCACAACAGGTAAGACAACACGAGTAAAATTACCACTCGGTATTGCTGGCTCCATTTTTTTTTTTTTTACCATGACGTCACAAACGACAGTTTAAACGTTAAATGTTTAGAGCATAACGTCTTTTGTCCACCACAAAGGTAATTTCAAAGACGGAGCACCGAATAGGGTTTGAACAAATTAGGGTCTGAACAAACCCCCATCTGGATTCGAACCCGGGATCTTTTGGACGTGAGTCAAACGCTTTACCACCTAGGCACTCAGCGCCCCTACAACGAAAGACAGTAGCTGAATACGCCTCGACGTCACAAACGACAGAATCGGAATACGCGCTGACCCTTCCACTTCCGGGAAAATCCCCCCCCCCCCCCCCCCCCCCCCCCCCACCCCACCCCACCCCCCCCCCCAAAAAAAAAAAAAAAAAAAAAAAAAAAAGAAGAAGAAAAGAATCCAACTCATAGAGGCAAAGAATCTCATTGTTCCCCGCAGATGCACGGACTCGTGATATCCTGTGCCTATTGCTGACCCAATATACACTGGATGAAGTGGGTTATCTGGCGTTGACAATGAAGTAATTTCAGAGACGTAATTTGGTGCCTACCGGCATTGAAGTTGTAATTTACGTCATAGACAACTGCCTGGTCGTGATCTTTCCACTGTTTCCCACAGTATCACATAGAACTCTTCAATTTATGTCCGTAAATATAAGTAAGATATCAGGTTAAAGGCCGCACTCAGAACTGCCAGTATGGTCAGATGTAGTTAGAAGCTGTTGAAAAACGAAGACATCATTTTTTTTTAAACCCTTCACAAAATTTCACACAATACAAGAATTTTTTCTCCAACGAATTAACAAAAGAAACAATCACGATAATAATTTTTCAGGGACAAAAGGTATGTCGGCCCGCGCACGACAGCCTTGCGCGGCCCTACTGCGGCCGACGTCGGCCTATGGGTCCTTTGCTTACTGTGATATAAGATGTGATCTATCGCAACAATTTTCGTCTACCACGATGAGCCTTTTCACGAGTTTTTAGAGAGCTTTTCTTTATACATGGTTGCTGGTGTTCAGCGTACACTTGTATGCGCTTGTTGGCTAAAACAATACCTGTAACAAATCCTAAATTTGACTATATTTCACGACCTCCCCCCCCCCCCCTCCCCCACCGTAGAAACAATCTTCTCCCTCTCGTCCTCTCAACACTGGCAGACTCACTAATTTAAGCATTTATGTCCCTTATTCATCCCCCCCTCACCCCCACCGGACCCTACCTATCCGTAGTAATGACCATATTTAATACGCGCACGGTACCCGCACCCGTATCTCCCCATACCCATAACTTGACCGTAACGCAGGTGCGCGGCACTGACCCATCATACTTCGTGTGTGTAGACCGTGCAGAAGTAGTGGTCTTCAATCGTCTTCACACTCTTGCTACTTGTTCTGACCCCTGTATGCATCAAAAGGTCCTAATGGCATCGTCACGGTGTGGAGAAAATGGTGTAAATGTGATGGCACCTCAAATGCAAGAGGCATATATCCTCATGAACCCATGCGGTCGAATGGGCCCATGAGGATCTGTTCCTTTTGCAGACGCCGGAGTCGGGGTCAATTGTGACGCTGTTGACTGTCAGGACCTCGAGGTGTCAATTGTGGCCCTTTGACCAAGGGTTCAGAGAGCCCTCTGCTGGCCGTAACTTACAGCTGTGTGGACAAGGCCCTTAAACCTGTAGGAAAGGTGTGCCACCTAGGGGCAAGTGAGGGCACTGCTGGGACAGGAGTTGTCTTTCCGTTGATGGCGTTGCTGACCCATTTGCGCACAAAAAACGCTGATACCGCATAAACAGAATATGCTTTCAAATCAAATAATAATAATAATACCGGGCATTATATAGGCGCTTTACCCAGTTCTGGGAATCGGCTCAAAGCGCCGCGAACTGAATCCAACACGCACGCTCACGTCAGTGAAACACCCACATTCACAGTGAAGACAAATGCAGTACAAGACAAACACAGGACATTCACGTGGTGCGAAGGGTCAGCTCAGCTAATACGGTTTCCTAAATTTTGATCGCTTGTATTTTAAATTTATAAAGTGGCCTGAAACAGATACTGAAGTGGAGCCGGAGTACCCGGAAAAAAGAACCGCCGACGGTGCGCCCGAGTTAAGGGTGACACTTACTAGAACTGGGCGTCGAACTTCACACCCGTAGCATTGGTGGCGGGCGCTGTACCACTGCGTCATGGACCGCCCCAAATTAAATTTAGATGCTTTCGAATAGGTTTAGATTCCCAAGACTTGTTTTTGGTAGACTGTCGGGCACACCACAATTGCCGGCACCGGTCACTCTCTTTTCATAAAATGGACATTGCATGACCCGCCATATGTTGTTATCTACATCTTCAGGTGTAACTGTGAGAGTTAGAAACGACAAGAGTTCGGTGTGTGTGTGTTGCTGTATGGTCTGCTGCAGCTACTAAGACTGAGATGATAAGTTTTGTTTTTGCGGTTAACTCCTTTACTGCCGAGACTAAGTGAATGCGATCTAACTTCAAGAGGCATAGATCCTCATAAGCCCCCGCGACTGCGGGGGCTCATGAGGATCTATGCCTCTTGCAGAGACCACTTTGTGTCCATTTACTTTGGACAGCTGAAGCTTTTGGTCGTTCAGTGAACACAGATTTCAGAAAACAAAATGTACGTACCCTGACAGGGAAACGGTTAATGCTGTGACTCAGTGTAGCATAACATAAATATGTTGAAATTGTAATGCTTTTCTACTTCTTCTTTGTTGTTGTTGTTGTTGTTATAAATTAGTGTTTGATAAATTAGCTTTATTCGTGCAATGCCCCTAGCATATGTTAGGTTCATTTTTGCAATTTAGACGGCTTTGTGACGCACGGCCAATTTTATTTCACATGCGACGCACGCACGTCCTGAGAATCTTTAATGCTTTTCTACTTCTTCTTTGTTGTTGTTGTTGTTGTTATAAATTAGTGTTTGATAAATTAGGTTTATACGTACAATGCCCCTAGCATATGTTAGGTTTTGCAATTTAGACGGCTTTGTGACGCACGGCCATTTTTATTTCACATGCAACGCACGCACGTCCTGAGAAAATATTGTTGCTGTCGGGACATTGAGCAAGGTTCGACAAACCAACCAAGCAGTCTCCAGTCAAGCAGCTATATAATTTCTCAGGTCACTCGAATCCGAGTCATTTGGGCGTTTTCTCATCTTAAAAATCCCCAACGACTTGAACCAGAGAGCTGGAGAGTGCCCGAGAACTTAGAATCACTGCCTTTCTAAATTCCAAGGTGGTGAGTGTTTATTTATTGGGTCACAGTAGTTGTGTGCAGAGACCTCTTGTGTCAGTGATTTTTTTGCAGTACATTACATCTCAGGATCGTCGATCTCTGTTAGGGTAAGTTTATTAACCCCTTTGCGTGTCGGTAGCGGTTTTAGTCCTTCAGGAATCATCGCGACTAAAACCGCTACCGACACGCAAAGGGTTAATGTTTTAATTATCCAACCTGTTTCTACAGAACATAAAAGTGAAATATACAAGTTATCCATGTCTACAAAACTTGGGACATTACATTTTAACACACATTTTTTGGGGTATAATTTTAATACTCAGTTCAGACGGGCAATAAATCAAGTAAAAATTACTCACAAACCAGATAGGTGAGGCTAGCGCTGGCAGAATTGTACACAAACCAAGGGAAATCACTCAGCGCTGGACAGACAAACAGTTAGATCCCCTGCCCCCGCCTATCAGGCACCCATTCGCCAGCCCACAGAGAAATACGTAAATACCTAAATAGGGATGTAGATGATCGTCTTGTTCTACACCTGAGTATTTCTCTGTGGGCTGGCGAATGGGTGCCTGATAGGCGGGGGCAGGGGATCTAACTGTTTGTCTGTCCAGCGCTGAGTGATTCCCCTTGGTTTGTGTACAAGTAAAAATTAGTGTAGAAAACAAAATCTTCAGCTGTTGCTGCAAAACAGACTAGAAGAAACAGTAAAACTGTGTTTGTGTTCATGTCACTTTGAATGATGTTCCTCGTCCAGTCATGTCGATTACAGAGTTTCTGGTCTCACAGAATTTAAAACAAAATGATTCATTAAATGTGTACTTGTTTCGTTTGCTGGGCTGGCTCTAGTGCAATAGAGAAAAACTGAATCGCAAACTAGGGGTAAAAATGCCACCCCGTAAGCTCATGTCCATAATCAAACAACTTTTTCATTTTCAACAGGTTTGGTTGTGTCGCTTTTAACCACAGCAAAATGTAAAAAAAAAAACATGTATATTAACAAAACAGAAAAAGAACTATGATGCATTTATGTTGCTACAAAGTGTGTGCTGGACTGTGAGTTTGGACCTTACGGCCGCTAGGCCGTAAGGTCCAAAATCACAGTCCAGCACACAGTTCGAGGGGCAATTGATGTAGCAAACAATAAGGGGACGAGGACATTACAAAGCGTTGAAGGAGGCCATCCATGTCTGTTAAGGGTCCGGACTGTGGGTTTTCCCTGAGCTGTAAAACTCAGGATCGCGTTGGCTCAGTGGTTGTGGTAAATTGCAAGCGCATCGCATGGCCTTGAGAAAGGAAGTCAGATTGCAGCGCCGGTGGTGAGTAGCAGTTGTAGATCCACTGGCGCAGGAACCCAGGGAAGGGCCGGTTATGTCTTGGTCGCACCTCCTCTGGAAATGGTGAGAACAGGGTATCCTTCGGCGATAAACCTTTTCCTAGAATCGGGTCATGCATCCTTAACCCCTTGCCCGCTGCCACTGTACGTAAAAATGAACGTACGTAAATGTACGTACTTTTTTGGTTTCTGAATGAAACCTTGGTTTATTCAACGACCAAAAGCCAACACAGTCTAAGAAACGTGGATACAAATTGGTCTCAGCAAGAGGCATAGATCCTCATGAGCCCCCGCAGTCGCGGGGGCTCATGAGGATCTATACCTCTTGCAGATGGGTGAGATTCAGATTTTTTCACGACACTGAACGGGTTAAGGCCCAACAGTCGTTAAATCGCAAAGTTGAACACCTTTCGTGAGCGCAAAACAATACCAATAATGCCGGATACGAAATTGTCATTTTGCGCTGGATGTGATGGCCCTGTTCGGCATGCGCTAATGCCTTCTTTTGATTCCTACTCCCCCCCTCAATCCCCCCCCCCCTCCCCCCGCTCCTTTTTAAAAAAAAACTTTTCGGTTGTTTGATGATCATAGAAGAATTGGGACACACATTTCCTCAGTGTAAATCTTCCTACGCCACTGAGAGGCGATGCATTAAGGATTTTTAGCTTCGCGGATCGTCATGTCACAGAAAAGCTGTTGCGTGTGATACAAAGGGTCCCCAACTCGGAGAACCACCAAGTCGGTGGACAACAAGCACACAACAAACACAGACGGACAACAACCACATACCCATCGGCGTGATGGTGGACCACCAGATCGCTGGACAACAAACCCGTTCCTGTGCCATGGATATAGTGCCAATCTGGTTTTTAACTTAATCCAGTCTCCGGTGGGTTTAGTATTGATCTTGCACGCGGTTGATTTTAAATGTGTAGTTACACCATTCTAAACAGGTACATATACTGACGAGCAAAAGAAATGCGACGTTTTTTGAATCATCGGAGTGTTTCCGATGATTTCAAAAATGTCGCGACGAGGAGAAGAAAAGAAATGCGGCATTTTTGGAATCGTCGGAAACACACCACAGTGTTTTCGATGATTCCAAAAATGTCGCGATTCTTTTGCTCGTCAGTATATTATTGACAAGACACACACACACACACACACACACACACACGATATGCAAATCCGCCTATAACCCTTTCACTGCCAGTGGACTGCGCAGGCTGTGTATTTTGAAATCATTAAAAAATTCAACCCTAAAAATCCTGTCAAAAAAAACAACAACAACAAACCATGGCTGCAAAGCGATTTCAAGAAGAGGCATAGATCCACATGAGCCCCCGCAATTGCCAGGCCTCATGAGGATCTATACCTCTTGCAGTTGGGTGCTCAATTTTTCACATCAGCGGAGGAACTACGATGTGTAAAGCAGCGGATTACATTAACCCTTTTAACCCCCTGGCCGCATGTTCCTGGCCGCATGTTCCTGGCCGCATGTTCCTGGTCGCATGTTCCTGGCCGCATGTTCCTGGCCGCATGTTCCAAATTTTGGAGACGTCATCTAACGACTATGTACCAGTTGCAGGAGATGGATCGACCATGATAATTCAAGAGTAGTGCCAGATTAGCTTGGCGCCTAATGGCGCCAAGCTAATCTGGCACTACTCTTGAATTATCATGGTCGATCCATCTCCTGCTGTAGGGCGTTGGGGGTTAAAAGGGAGAAGCGTTTTCAGAGAAAAAGGACGAAAGGCTAGTTTGCCTTCCATACCTCTGAGCCACTGAAGTCTCTATTTGCAGAGTAACTCATCCTTCACTTCTGTACCCTGCGAGATAATAATAATAATAATAATAATACCGTTATTATATAGGCGCTTTTTCTCAATTTTGGGGAAATCGACTCAAAGCGCCGCGCCTGAAACCCAACACACTCACTCACTCAACAGACACGGATTTACGCCATTTAAGACAAACAGTACAAACACAGTACAAGACAAACGATGGGCCAGTCAGCTACTCAGTGAAGTTACAGAGATTTTTGATCGCTTGTATTTGAAATTTGTAAAGTGGCCTGAGACCGGTACCAAAGTGTGGGGGGTGGGGGGCCTGGGGGCGGGGGGGACCCAACAGATGATCTGTTATGATTTCCGCACGCTTTCGAAACAATCGGGAATGGGTTTGGGGTGCGTGGGCCACATAATGATACATGCAGGTTTGCATGTTGTTGTCAGTTGTTTACAGGGTGGTTGCAAGCACACTTAGGCACAAAACGGACACACGACTATTTTAATTCAAATTTCAAAATTAAAGCATGAAATATAAAGAAATTAGAAATTCAGTTGACCTCGAATCGGTCTCACATGCCAAAGGCATGTGAGACCGAATCGAGCTAAAACTAAATTTCAATTGATCCTTGCGTCAACCACCTCTTGTATATGTAGCAGGAAACTGGTTACATCTTTCACGTGTGATTTTTTTGCTGTTCGAATAGTAGATATGTACAATTTTTATGGATCACAAACAAACGATCTCGAGATTCCTGAAAAGGTCCTAAGAACAAACAAGGGCTCATATACGAATTTTGAAAAAGAAAATAATTCAGAAAGACTACTTTATCATGCACCGTGATAGTTCCCCGGCATAGCTTCTACATTAAAAAAACCCCCAGTATATTGCATGCAGGTGACGCCGAATGCATGTGCAGTCTGGTTGAATCATGGCAAAGATGTATATGTATAAAAAAAAAAAAGCCACTCATGCGAAAAAGTTAGGATTGGGAAGCTCCTTCCCCGGGGGGGGGGGGGGGGGGGGGGGGGGAAATAACCAAAATTTCTCTAGTGGTACAATAGATTTACAACGACTAAAAAAAAAAAAAGTAATGTCAATAAATATACCAAATAAAACCAGGAAGACTTTGAAAAAGTAGGCATATGTACATTGACGAGCAAAAGAACACTGTAGTGTTTCCGATGATTCCATTTCTTTTGCTCGTTAGTATGTGTATTGTTCACGGAATGGTGATGATGCTAGCTATTGTCTCATTTTTCACACCCTAACACAAAGTCTACTTTAAAAAAAAAAAAAAACACGCATTTTAATATCAAGTTCCTTTGTTCTGTTCCCTAGAGTCCAGATTTTTTTTAATTGGATGTTTATGATTAGTCTCTTTTTTGCAGGGGCTCATGAGGATCTATGCCTCTTGCCGGAACCACTTTCTCACCTGGCCATGTCCATTTGATAGCTTTGACCTTAAAGTTATACAGATTTCAAACAGAAATTTTCGTCTACTGTTTAACTATTCACTACAAGAGGAAATATGAACACCATTCAACGGCAAGAGGTGTAGATCCTCATGAACCCCCGCAACTACGGGGGCTTATGAGGATCTATGCTTCTTGCCGAAACCACTTTGTGTTCAAGTCGATCTGCCATAGCTTTGGCTTTGAAGTTATACAGATTTCAAAAACACAATTGTCGGCTGCTGGCCGCGGATGGATTAAATGCATACATCTGAGCAATGCAAATATTTCATTATTATATAAAAACTCAACAGACTGTTTAATCCATTAAATCCTGAGGCTGGTATAAAAAAAAATTACTTAGTGTCTTATGCAGGGTGCTTTATATAGGAGATAGATAAACCATTTCAGTTCAAAGGTGGTGCCAGAATAGTTTGGCGCCTCAGGCATGAATGCATGCTTCTAAGCAACACACGTATTTCATTATTATAACCAAAATTAAAAGACTGTTTAACCCATTACATCCTGAGGCTGATTTAAAAGATACTTAGTGTCCTATGAAGACTACATTACAGATATAGGATCGACCATTTTAGTTCAAGAGTGGTGGCAGAATAGTTTGGCGCCTGAGGCGCCAAACTATTCTGGCACCACCCTTGAACTATAAGTCAAATTTATTTCAAGCAATACTGTATCAAGATAAAAAGGGTTAAATTCGAGAGAAATTTTGCGGACACACACTCTCGATGCGATCTTATTCTTTTGTATCCACTCGTTTTGACACCTTTTTGTGTGTGACAGCGAATAAATCACATTTTCGGGTTTTCCACACTTGAGGCTCTCGCAAAAAGTCAAGTTTACCCAGAAGAGTCCTCACAGTGAACCGAAAGCGCCCCCCTTTCGATGAGATCATCCAAACTCAAGACGTCATAGTTTCCACGCAACAGCTTTACAGTCGCGCAAACAAGCTGCGTGTCAGAGGTCAAGTTGAAATTATGTTTCTAGGCGCCCCGAGCATTCCTTTTTGTGGGTTACAGGGGCGGATCTGGGGGCTTCCAGGGGTTCCGAAATCCCACCCCCACCCCCACCCCGACCCATAATTTTTAAAAATGCTATAACAAAGTCCCTTTTTGGGGTGTTTGGAACCCGCCCCACCCCCCTCCCCCGTTGTTTAATGGTGAGAGTCTTAACACGCACGCGCCTCTTCTCTCTACCCCCCCCCCCCCACCCCACCCCCGGCCCCTGGAAGCAAGGCCTACCGTCCGGAAGGTCTTTAGTACGAGGTTGAAGGTCCCAAACAAAACCCCTCCTCGAGGTAACTGATCCGCCCCTGGGTTACGTAAGTCCCCAGCCCTTTTTTCTCTTCTTTTCATGTTTCCTACTTTTTGTTTCCTGTTTGCTTCAATGTTGTTGGGTATTTTGTTTGTTTGTTGTTGTTGCTATGCTTTTGTTTTTTTCTTTTTTAAGTCCCTTCTATTTATAGAAGGGGCTTTTTAGGACGGGTCGCGGTGGGGCGAATTTAATAGCATATCCATGATGTCAAAGACGGGCAGGCTAAACCTCTAACAAATGAAGTAACAAGATAAAAATTACGTCATGTCTAGTTCCGTTAACCTCGCTGGTGAACGTACATTTGGCGCGAAGCGCCATATGTGCGCATGTATGTTCGTATGTATGTATGTATGTGTGTGAGTATGTATGTAAACAAGAGAATCTCCGATATTTCAGTACACACAAGCTTGAAACTTGGCGAAATACTTTCTTAAGTGGGTGGCTAAGAGAGCCTGCGAGCACATTGTAATTGAATGTCTCATTAAAGACATTAACAACCGTTTATAGGAAGTCGGTTGACCCAGAGTGGGGTCCTTAATTTTTGTCAAATTTACTTGAACTTTTGCATTGCATATAGCTAGTTTGGAGAAAGACATTGGATGAGTTCGTTAGCCAGCTTTGTATCCTTTCAACTTCTTTAGTAAAAATTAATTCTTTTCAGAAAATAATTAAAACACTAAAAAACCTTCACTTCTAGAGAAAGTCAGACAGTGCCGTTGACGTAAGAGAAGCAACTCCGTCACCATGCATACACTAAATATGACGTAATTCTCTCTCCCTCTCTCTCGCTCTTCTCACACATCTCCAAGAGGCATAGGATCCACATATGTCCGGAGTGCGCATGAACATCTATGCCTCTTGAGGATGTTTGCAGAGTGCGCATGCACTCACGCACACGTACACGCACACGCATACACACACATCGACGCGCTTTCAGAAGAGCATGCAGGTGTACTTAGTATAGCATGTAGCATGTAGCATGTAGCAAAGTCAACCTGATTTACACAAATTATAGCAAGACTGAAATTGTGAATTCTAGTTGTGTCACCATTTTCCCCAAGTCTTGAAGCGAAAGCGAATCTCATATCACGTTAAATATAAAATTACGTAAAAACAAAAATATACGTCATGACAAATGACGTTTGACAAACCAATGACGCCTATGCACTGCGCGCGCGCCTCTTATAGAGTGCACTATGACGCATGGGTATATCTGCGAGGCTTTTTTGCAAAAGGAGATATTTGAACATGAGAATCAAGTCAAAGACAATAGGTAGAGACCCTTGACAGCGTTATGGTTCATCCCATCTTGTTTTAAATTTGTTTCTTTTTATCCTTCTCAAAGTTTGTTTTAATTTTAACTTCCTCTGTTCGCTGTTTCTGGTTTTTGTGCGATCCAATTGACAAAAGACACCAGAAAAATAAACAAAATCTCCAATAATCAGAGTTAGCAATGCTCGTACAACTTTGGTATCAATTTCAGGCCACATTATGATTTCAAATACAATCAATCACAATTTCCGAAACCTCAGTAGCTGAGCTGACCCTTCGCACCACGTGAATGTCCTGTGTTTGTCTAGCACTGTGTTTGTCTTCAGAGTGTATGCGCGTGTTTCACATGAGCGTGTGTGTTGGGTTCAGTTCGCGGCGCGCTTTGCGCTTTGAGAACTGGGTAAAGCACCTGTATAATGACCAGATTCTTCTTCTTCTTATCCTTAACCATTTTAGCTCACGGGTGCTTTTCACAAATTTTGGAAGTGTTACTGAACGACATTGCACGAGACGGATTGATCATGATAATTCAAGGGTAGTGCCAGATGAGCTTGGCGCCTGAAGGCGCCAAGCTCATCTGGCACTACCCTTGAATTATCATGATCAATCCATCTCCTGCTGCAGGATCCTGGGGCTATATGGGTTAATCTGAACAAGAGTCTGATAACTGATATTTGTAATGCGCAACGCCAAAAGAACTTTTTCTTGAAAGTTAACGTGGGTCTTTTCGCTAACCTTTGTAAATTAAGCATCATCCTCGTCGGACAGAGCAACTTGAAAATTAGAGAGATTATTTATGCAGATGTATCACGTCCGTGTGTCAATTTGAGGGTGCTTGCGTAGGTGCTTGCGTACGTTTGACATTAACCCTTTCACTGCCGTGAAAAAAAGTGAACACGATCCAACTGCAAGAGACAAAGGCCCTCATGAGACCCCGGCTTATCAAGTGACGATCTATGCCTATTGCTGAGACCAATTTGCATCCACGTTTCTTGGACGGTGTTGGCTTTTCTTGTCCGTTGAATGAGCCAAGATTTCAGAAACAAAAAAATTACGTGCAGCGTACGTACAGTGGCAGGGAAGGGGTTAGCAAAGTAGACCCAAGTACTGTAAAATAAATAAAATATGACCTACTAGTAAGTATAGCAACATTTCAAGGCTACGGTTTAGAGTCAAGCCCACAAACAGTGCAAGTGATGATCATCTCCGATTCAGTATCTCATTAGCGCGACGGGCAGACAGACGTCAAGAAAAAAAATATCCCCTTGCCCCCCCCCCCCCCAACTACCTCTCCCCCTCTCCACACATAGAAACACACCGGCCCGCTTCCTCCTCCCCCTCCCCCCCCCTCCTCCCCTTGGTCCACCCCACCATCAGACAATTATGATTGTCACCTATCGGGATACCTGTCTTCCTCACTCGGTCAAATCTCTGAAGTTGCTTATCGAAGTGATTTGGAATCTTTCAGTTATTTGTGTGCTGGCCTGTAGGAGCCGTAAGGTCCAAACTTATAGACCAGCCCCCTCGCCCCCCCCCCCCCCTATTGTAGATTAGCTTGCAGCCTTAGTCTGCCCACACTTCCCTCATTGACTCGCTTCAGTGTGCCTTTCAAATCATCCCACTACAATCTGAAGTCGTTACAATATCTCCCGATCTCTCCGCCAGGCGGCGCGACCCAATATGTTGACAGATCCCCGCCGTTCTTGTGTGTGCGCACCCCGGTTGGACCGCTCTATCTTCACTCATAATTACACGGGTACCTTTGATTAATTAACAATTACCCAGCCGACTTCCCACGGGCCGTCTTTGAAGTCCCAGTGGGCGGAGCTTAACCGCATGCGGAGCCAGTCAGAGGCGAAGTATGGTAATCAGCACTGACGTGCTTTATGGCGTACCAGTTTATCTGGCGCAAACATTGTACTTGGAGCAAGACTGAAACCCTGATGGCTCCCTACAACCAGGGAACGGTGTATCCCGTTCCGTGTTCGCCAACCGAGAAAAAGAGAGTTAAACTTTGTCAGCGAGAATCATAGACACTCAAGAGTTCCTCCGATGGTATAGAGAGTTGGTCCTGACAAGGACAAAGACATAGGCCTACATAAGCCCATGCAAAAGAGTGTTGGAGCAAGGTGCTGTATTCCGGCCAACAAGTTCCAATCCAGATGTTTATGAGCCTTAGCGACTCCGAAGAAGGGACTTTCTCTAGCAGAAGGTTAATTCAGCCTGCATAGAGTCAACTCGCATCGGTTTTTGGCACAGTTACCTTCGAGCTCCATCCTGCTGACGCATAGAGTTGACTCCACTCTCCAGCAAGAGGCACTGCAAAAGTTCCTTTGAGTCCCTGCGACTTCAGAGGCCCACGAAGATCTATGCATCTTGCAGAAATTACACATCGCAGTTGAACTTGCTCTTATATTAGTGCTGGGTGTTTGGACTCATTCCAGCAAGAGGCATAAATCGTCCTCATGAGCCCCTGCGGCTGCAGGTGCGCATGAAGATCTATGCCTCTTTGCAGATAATAAAGTACCTGTGCTCATGAGGATCTGTGCCTCTTGCAGAGAGATGGTTGTCGCAGTTGGAACTGTTCTTGGATTAAGACTAACCCAATGGGCAAAAGGCCAGCGGACCGACGTCGGCCGCCATTGGCCCGCGCACGACCGTGCGCGGGCCAATGGCGGCCGACGTCGGCCCGATGGCTTTTGCTCATTGGGAAGGGACAGGGTGGATCCGGCGCCGAGACTAGAGTGACGGAGGGTAGAACATTGTGGGTGGGGCTCAGGTGACAAGAGTTGTCAGGTAGATCAGATTATAAACCCAGGATTACGCGGCATCTCAGGAGAACTGGCTTCTACTTTCGCTGTGCCACGTGCGGCCGTGCTAGTCTGCGACTCTAGATAGCAGTCAGTGATAGGGCTAATTGAGCAGCAGTATGAACTAATAGATTCTCAGAGATAAAAGTGATCATTTATGTGTGCGATAAAACATGACAATTCTAAATTAGAAACAAGCTGAATCGAACAGTATATTTTTTGATAGACGTCAATGCAGTGGTTTTGAGGCACTGAAGGCGGAATGGTGAATGAAGAATTCGTGAGGTTTTTGGGAACGCTCAATTAGAAATTATAAAGCATCGACTGTCAAGCATGTAATGACTACCGTAACAAATACAATCTGTTCTAGCAGGGACTGGGATTTCTTACTTTTAAAGAAACATATCTTCTAGTCAGGCCATTAAAACAGCGCCATGGATCTTAGTGTGCCGAAAACAGACACCAGCGACATTCCAGAGGGCAAACGGTTCAAATACTCAATAGACAGTATATTGCATCCCGCGGGGAAAACAGCCACCAACATGTCCGCTATGTCTGGTTACCCGTGGAGACTGTACCACCCTCAGGCTCCCTTTCAGTTCGACCGATTTCAGAACAGTCAGTTTTTCCTCCACCACCACCAGCAACAACAGCATCATCTCCATCAGAGACTACAGTCACACGGAGATGAACTCCAAAGAATGCGAGAAAGCTTGCAAAGACTGCAGCATCAGGGAGAAATCAATAGACTTCAGTTTATCAACGAGTCGACGCGCATGTCCTTCGAAGACAATTCTAACCACAGTACTGTCTCTCCCAGGACAACACCGCCAGACATCACATCGGACACAGTTCCAGACAGACTTTCGGCAAACGATAATGCCGCTCCAGACAGATCGTTGTGTCGGTCTGCCAGTCCCGTGGGTCCGGACGAAGAAAAACCTGAGTGCCCGACCCAAGGGTCTGAGCGGTGCGAAGCTGTGATCTCCGCCGCAGCAAGCCCGGAGCAACGCTCGCAAGATGTTGATGTGACGGCTTCAGAGACAGAGTCAGGTATGTGTTGTAAACTAGTTCAGGCCTGATATTGCCCCAGTGAGCGAAGGCCTTCAGGCTGACGTTGACCGCCGTTGGCCCGCGCACATTTGTGCGCGGGCCAACGGCGGCCGACGTCAGCCTGAAGGCCTTTGTTTATGGGGCTCAAGAAGATATGACTCGACCGTGTTTGTTCGGAAGAGGTGACAAAACAGTTTGGCGCCTAGTCAGTGGCGTTAAACCATTCTGGCACCACCCTTGAGCTTTTTTGATTAATCTGGCCTGTAGTGTAGACTGCAGAGGACGGCTTCAAACCTGGAAAGCCAACCTAGGGGCTAAGTGTGTCAGACATGTTACCGACAGCTGTCTTTTCTTGAATACAAATTGTTTATTATTATTAATTTAGAAACAAGCGGTCGCTGAAAACATTTGTTTACTACATGCTAGTTTAATAACGTATTGTTTTTTCATGTAGTTGTGTCATAATTACAAACATGTATGATCAAATAGCGATTAAACTGCATTATTCTGTTAGATCTCACTTTTAAAGTAATCCTTTGATGAAAATGCTGATCTTCCGTGAGTTAAAAAATAATAAAAAGAAGTGTAGTTCTGCATTCAAGAACAGTCTAATATTTTTGTCATCTTTTTGGAGACTGTTGTATTTATAAAACGTTGCTCTCTGTGTCAAATGCGAAACGTATTGTAATGATAGTAATAACCGAGTATCAGTCTGACAGGAAGTAATATACTGCACTGCCGATGTTTCAACTTTAAACATTTAATACAGTTACGTATAGAGACTGGCCCAAGTTGTTCGGATGATTATTTGAATCTGATTAAACGTTTGGTTGAAAAAAAAAGTTTTGCTTTTAAACGTATACACCTATTTTTAACAAGTGAGTGCCACTACAGCATTTTATTATCATTTATTTTTAATATGCTTAACCCTTTCACTGCCAGTGGACGCATATTATGTTTCACTGCCAGTGGACGCATATTATGTTTCACTGCCAGTGGACGCATATTATGTTTCACTGCCAGTGGACGCATATTATGTTTCACTGCCAGTGGACGCATATTATGTTTCACTGCCAGTGGACGCATATTATGTTTCTGAAATCTTTGTTAATCCAACGCCAAAAAGCCCCAGCCGTCCAAAGAACATGGATACAAAATGGTGTCAGCAAGAGGCATAGATCCTCATGAGCCCCCGCAACTGCTGGGGCTCATGAGGATCTATGCCTCTTGCAGCTGGATCGTGTTCAGTATTCCTGGGAAAAAGTTAATTCCTCAATTATTTGTTTCCCCAATCATCTTGTTCCATGTCGTATTGTCTGTAAATGAATATAAATTTTGAGATCTTTTTAAAATAAAAAAAAGGCATGCTCTTGTCGAAACTTAGAGTGCTGGAACATAACAATCGACCTGTGGACCCCAAAACCACGTGAAAACATTCGCTGTCGGCAGATGTTACCCTTATTTATGAAAACTGGGGTCAAAGGGCGAATAAATAGGATAAGCACTGACACAAGCTTTATGCAGCCCTTGGGCTACCCCATTCCATCTACAGGAGGCATAGATTCTCATGTGCCCCTGCAGACAGCAGGCGCACATGAGAATTCTATGCCTCTTGTAGGCGAGGATCGGTTTATGTTTTATCTCATTTTGGGGCCGCAGTGCGCACTATTTTGAGACTCGACATCCGACATTAGTTTCTAGGCTGAAGCAGGGTCCATTGTGTAACCTGAGAAACAACGAACGCGAAGACAAACACCGGTTGTTGTGTAAACTGTCTGAGTATTTTACTGGCACATAAAAATCAGATAAAGAAGTGTGGATGTAATCTTCAGGGTAAAAATGATCTGGGTTAACTCTTTTGGCCCCGAGTCCCTACATCAGGGGATGGCACCAAGCTAATCTGGCACTACCCTTGAATTATCATGGTCAATCCATCTCCTGCAACTGGTACACAGTCATTAGGTAACACCTCCAACATTTGAGAAATGGGACCTTGGGGCTAAAAGGGTTAAAATTCCTCAGCTTTTGTGCCTTGATTTGTGTACACACGTGGCCGGCATATGCATCCAGCGTGTGTCTTGTTCCTTTGGTTTTTATTATAGTGTCATACTTGAATACAGGATTTCAGCGCTACAAGCATGCTAATCGCGGAGTTTTTCAGCGCTCAAAATCGTCAAATCATAATCATCACCACGAACCGATTTATTAAAAAAAATGATACGTACTATACTACTATTTTCAACGGTATAAGTGAATTTCTTGACATTCTTGAATTTAAATGAAATACGTTGGTATGCGCACGTTTTGAGGGTTGCCGGTTTTGTTTTTGTTCTGCTTTGTTTTTGCGTTGTTTGTTTGTTTGTTTGTTTGTTTGTTTGTTTGTTTGTTTGTTTGTTTGTTTGTTTCAGTATTAAGGAAACAGTTGCCGTACTTAATTCCAGGGTGAGATAAAGGGGAAAGGAGGTGATTTGAGCTTGTCTGTTTAACCAATGTAGACCTGACACACTACAGCAGCAGACGTATCGACCATGATAATTCAAGGGTAATGACAGATTAGCATGGCGCCCGGCACCAGGCTTCAAGCTAATCTGGCACTACCTTTGAATTATCGTGATTGATCCATACCCTGCAAGTGCCACATCGTCGTTAGATGACCCCTCCAAAGTGCGACCTTGGGGTTAAATGGGTTAAGTATTTACATTTGTTTAATTCATCACAGCGATGACTTGACTTAGTAGTTCTGGGGACGACTAAAGAAACGTCAGCCGTTAACTCATTCGAGACGTGCCGCATCCGGATACTACGCGGCACAACTGAGCCGCGTATCCGAATGCAGCACGTTTGGAATGTGTTAAGGAGACGGTCTTTAGGAAGGCTCTTAAACGCCTCCGGACAGAAAAGTCACCTGCTAGTTCTCGTCGCATATTCAGTTTCTTTTATCTCTGATGTTGAAAAATGTGGGACGCTTGCTGCTGTTGAGGTTGCTACATTGTCTGTGACTATTAATTGTCTAACGAAGTGGGCGCCTTTGAATGGGCAAGCCTGTTTTGTCTACGGTCTTGTCCAACCACCATTTCCCTCCCACACACTAACCGCCTTTGAACCCGACGACTAAGCTCTGAAAACCTCGAACCACTACTCAATTGCCGGGCCTTCTTCAGTCCACGACTGTTATCACAAATATTAGAGCCCTAAATCACAGAACTCAGACCCGCTTTCAACACCCGGTGACCCCCTCAGCCTAAGAAACGGAGATGGAAATAACGCAAGCAAGTTTGATAAATCTTCACGAGCTCCTTCAGAGTGTGCCCATGAGTATTAATGCTTTCTGGAATTGGACGTTATTCTCCCCACGACTCCCTTGACACAAAGGACGTAGGTGTAATTTGAAAATGCAACAGGCATAAATCCCCATGAGCTCCCGAGGCTGCGGGAGCGCATGAGGATCTACGTCTCTTACAGTCTTGTGGTGTTCGCTGGGGACTTGGAATCAGTTAAATCACTCTTCTTGAGTGCTTGTCGTTAAAACCCCCACCCCTCCCCCTCTTTAGGGCACTTTTTGCGTCCCCAGCCGTGAGAGCGGGGAGAGCAGTTTGCTGAATTTAAGCCCCCCAATACTTTGACCAGATTGTAAAACACCCGGACCTTGTGTTGGGCGAGTCCTCTGTGCTTGTCAACCCTTCGACCGTACAGTAAATTCGTCCCGGAAACACACGAGAAAGGCTGAAGAAACATTGGAGTTGTTTTAAAAGGTGTGGTCTAATTTTAGAAGGCTTATATATTTGTGTTCAGCGTCTGTGATTTGGACCTTACGGCCATTAAGAGCGGCGAAGTCTTTCCGATTTTAAGACTTTCAAACTTTCACAATTTAATTTAGCTCTATTGCACAGGATCATTTTAAGACATACTAAGAACATTTATACAGAAGATATTGCGAGCAATTCAGAAACCCTTTCTGGATGAGGCCGGCAAGAGGCATAGATCCTGATGACCCCCCGCATTAGCGGGGGCTCATCAGGATCTATTCCTCTTGCAGGTGGAGCAGGGTTCAACGGAGATCTGAACTGTTGAAACCAATTTGAAGGTCCACATGAAGGTTCACATTCAAGTACCGTTACGCATAAATCCGAAGACACATTTCAGCGCCATTTGTATTTGTTATGCCTTGTCGACACACCTAATAGCAGTTTGGACACGCAGCAAAAGCACACATGCGTAATTGCTCTTATTTATTCTGCGCATCCGTTAGCGTGTCAATCTATTTTTTGCTGTTTCTCGTACAGAAAGCGTTGTATTGAAAGAACGGAGTGGAGTCATTGTCAGGTTACTCGATATAAAGACGACGTGTGCTGAACTGGATTGTCCGAAATAGCTCAGGCGGTTAAACGTCGGAGCAGGAGAGCGAAGGGAATCGCCGGGTCGTGGGTTCGAATCCCGTCCCGGCCCCGGTAGCTGGACTCACAATTCAAGGGGGGGGGGGGGGACGGATTTGTTCAATAGCATGTCCGTTGAAAGGTCCTGGTAAATCAAAGTGGCACAGTTGGAGTGCGCCTGAGTTGATCAGTGTTCAGGTCGTACTCCATAGGTAATAGATTTCCCTGTCCCCCATAACCCGCCCGTCAGGGCCGTCCATGATCACATCGGTGCTGTGGACGTTAAACCCGAACTAACGAACCTGGATTGTCCTGTGTCTAAATGAACCGTAGCTATACCTGTGTGCAGCGTTTCATAACCATCTGTTACAGAAGTGTATCCTTTAGCAGTTACGGCGGAAGTGGGCCTTTTAAGGTCGCTTTAATGTGTTCGAAAATTGCAAGATTTATTTCAGTGCATTCACTACACAATAATTTTACGTCGATTTATAAATAAAGTCTCATAGAACTTTTGGACGCGGAGGATCATGGTGTTTGTAAAGTGTCTGACGTCAAGTCCATTATTGTGAACAGCGAGATTTTCATTGAATTACAATGAAAATCTCGCTGTGTACAAAAACGTATTTGCTGTCTTTTTCCTTCACAGCGTAGATATGATCTCTTCAGCATGTTCACGGCATGGACAGAGCCGTCGTAATGTTCAGTGCAATTAATCGAAAATGCTAAGTTAAGTTTTCTATGAATTATAGCAGTCTGTATCTCACAATCTGGCCAAACAAATGTCTGCAATGTTGCCCAACAACAGCAAAAGCCAGTATTCCGTTTTTGTGTAAAGCGAGATTTTCGGTTTATTGCTTTGAAAATCTGTCTTTTCTCCAAGTGGACAGACTGGCTTTTGTTATACTAGGGCAGAATGATAGTAATTGCAGTAAATGTTCACAGGCAGATCCGGGACTAGCCGTGTGTGGCCAGTGTCATATGAGTTTAACTCATTCGAGACGTGCCGCCTCCGAATACGCGGCGTACGCCGCGTATCCGGAGGCGGCACATCTCGAAAGAGTTAACAAATTATGTAAACGCCATCGGTTGTAGGGGAGCGGATTTTCTAGAAACACTTTCCGATAAGAGTAAAACATTAACCCCTTGACTGCTATTGACGATACCGCTCGGCGTCTTTTTTCGCCGAACGGTATCGTCAGTAGCAGCCAAGATGTTAAATTTTGGTCAGACCAGGCGGAAAGGTCCAGCTCGTATTACTAACGCAGTTATCAGTGTGTCTCTAAGATACTCAAGAATACTGTGACATTACAAATAGTTTCCCACAAAACCCACAGTGTAATTGAATCAGCAGATCCGGCATTCAGCGGGTTAAAATAGCCACCCGTCTGATATAACATCACAAGTAAACCTAATTCTTAAAATCTCGTCGCCACACAAGTGCAGTTTGTGAGTTAGGCCTCTTGATTAGGCTCAAACGCGTCAAAAATCCACATCTGCGACAAAAGGCGTAGATCCTCATGCGCCGCCGAAGCCTAGGGGCACCATAAGATCTATTCTTCTTATTAAGCCCATTTTCGTGCATTTTTTTCTCAGTGTGGGAGGGTCACAGGACGTGCGGTCTGCGGTAGAGGGACAAAATGGTAGATAATGGTAGTCAGCTCATTCAAGAAAGGATCAGCCGACAATCCTTGAGTTCCGCAAAATCAAGGAAACCCTTCAGATTTGTTAGCGGAGGGATCTTCTCTAGCATTGCTGTCTGATACGGCAATCTAACCCGGCTTTGATGAAATGCTAAATCGAACAGTCTTCTTCACGTGAGGAAACGGAGGTAAATGAGGCCGGCAAGAGGCATGGATCCTGATGAGCCCCCGCATTCGCGGGGGCTCATCATGATCTATGCCTCTTGCAGGTGGAGCAGGGTTCAGCGGAGATTTGAACTGTTGAAACCAATTTGAAGGTCCACAGCATTACCCTTGTTAAACGTCTTCACGGGGGCGACCAGATCGCTGCAATGATCACTGTCATGATAAGGTCAAAGGAAAACGGACACTTCTCTGTTGCCAATAGATCCAGCAGTAAGGATGCGCTAGTCTGTGATTTGGACCTTACGGATATAGTTCGCCAGGTCCAACGTCATAGATCAGCACACAGGGTGGGACTTACATCGCCACCAGGATGAGATAACTCGTCGCTGAAAAGGGTTGTTGGTATTTCCTCGCTATGCGATACTTTTCGCTTACATAATAATAAATAAATAATACCGTTATTATATAGGCGCTTTTCTCAATTTTTGGGCGAATCGACTCAAAGCGCCGCGAACTGAAATCCAACACGCACACTCACGTAACAGACACGGATTTATGCCATTTAAGACAAATACAGTACAAGACAGACAGCTACTGAAGTTACAGAGATTTGTGATCGCTTGTATTTGAAATTTGTAAAGTGGACTGAAACCGGTACCAAAGTGTGGGGGTGGGGGGGGGGGGTGGGGGTTGGAAGAACCGCAGTACTCGGAGAAAGAACCCCCGACGGTCTGCCCGAATTAACGGTGACACTTACCAGAGGAGAAAAGTCCGTCGCCGGAACCCGTTTTCGAACCTCGCACCTTTGGCATTGGTGGCAGGCGCCTTAACCACTGCGCCACGGACCGCCCCATGGCGTAAAGGACACAATTTCATTATGCGTGTGCAAGAGGTACTTCCCTACAAGGTCTGCAAATGAAGGAGTCTAGCGTCTGAATTTAAATTCTAATTGTAGAAGGCTTTCCGGTTTTTATTTGTGTGCTTGTCTGGGATTTTGGACCTTACGGGCTACAGCCACACCAGCACGCAGTTTCAAACCAAGTACACTTTCAGAGTGGTCTACTTTCTAGCGAGCTTTCATTGCTCAGATTCAACGGGTTCGCAATTTTGTCTCGCCTCAACTAATAAGACGTCACTGTCCATTTCACAATCCATGCGCGTAGGCACACGTAACAGAGGTTTTCTGTTGCCCCATGTGCGCACCGAGGGAGGGGGAGCGGGGAGGGGGGAGAGGGGGGTGGACTCTCATATGCACAGAGAAAAAGAAGAGCAGAAAAATCTTTTATTTTACGACACTCAAACTTTAAAAATTGAAAGTTAGTCCTTGTGTTCAACGTAAACTCATTCAACTCCGACACTCCACGGCAAGACATGGATCGAGCGTGATAGTTCAAGGGTTGTGCCAGAATAGCTTGGCGCCCATAGGCGCCAAGCTATTTTGGCACAACCCTTGAACTATCACGCTCGATCTGTTTCCAGAAGTGTAATACAGTCTTCAGGGGGCCGACTTCAAAATTTGCGGATTTCGGTCATGGAGCAGAATGTGTTAATGTAAGACATACTAAGAACATATATAAAAGGGATGTTGCGATCGAATAACCTTTTTCTGCCTGGAGTAGGGCTCAGCGGTAGATCCAGTTTTCCAGATAAAACCCAATGATCTAGTCAGCTCGGTTTACTGCCTGGAGTAGGGTTCAGCGGTAGATCCAGTTTTCCAGATAAAACCCAATGATCTAGTCAGCTCGGTTTACTGCCTGGAGTAGGGTTCAGCGGTAGATCCAGTTTTCCAGATAAAACCCAATGATCTAGTCAGCTCGGTTTACTGCCTGGAGTAGGGTTCAGCGGTAGATCCAGTTTTCCAGATAAAACCCAATGATCTAGTCAGCTCGGTTTACTGCCTGGAGTAGGGTTCAGCGGTAGATCCAGTTTTCCAGATAAAACCCAATGATCTAATCAGCTCGGTTTACTGCCTGGAGTAGGGTTCAGCGGTAGATCCAGTTTTCCAGATAAAACCCAATGATCTAGTCAGCTCGGTTTACTGCCTGGAGTAGGGTTCAGCGGTAGATCCAGTTTTCCAGATAAAACCCAATGATCTAGTCAGCTCGGTTTACTGCCTGGAGTAGGGTTCAGCGGTAGATCCAGTTTTCCAGATAAAACCCAATGATCTAATCAGCTCGGTTTACTGCCTGGAGTAGGGTTCAGCGGTAGATCCAGTTTTCCAGATAAAACCCAATGATCTAATCAGCTCGGTTTTGATTGAAACTCAAAGCCTCATCTTCTCACGACATCAACTACGGAGCTTCCTTCGGCCTCTTTCGTGTTCAGGAGTTGTCGTCCTACGTTGACAAGTGTTAGTACAGATGTTTTAACCTCTTAACCGCCGGAAAAAGTGAACAGGATCCAGCTGCAAGAGGCATAGACCCTCATGAGCCCCGCAGTTGCGGGGGCTCCTGAAGATCTATGCCTCTCGCTAACATCACTTTGAATCCATGTTCCTGGGGCGGTTTGTTCTCTCCGCCGTTGAATTAATAAAGATTTCAGAAATACAGTATGCATCAACTGGCAGTTAATAGGTTAATATAGAAAAAAATCCCCCTCCCCCCAAAAAAACCCAACCCAACAACAACAACAAAACACCTACCTGATCAACCAAAATCATGATATAATCATCCATTGACGCCAGTAAACAGAGAACAAATTGTATTAGCGAACTACTTTTAAACTCATTCACCCCGACGGCCGTATTTCCCAAATTTTGGAGGCGTCATCTAACCAGTTGCATGAGATGGATCGACCATGATAATTCAAGGGCAGTGTCAGATTTGCTTGGCGCTGACAGGCCTAATCTCTAATCTGGCACTACCCTTGAATTGTCATGCTTGACCCATCTCCTGCTGTAGTGCGTCAGGGCTGATTGAGTTAAGGGCGTTAAACAAATCATGATAAAACTGCTCATTGACCTCAGTAAACAGAGAAATTTTATTAGCGAACTATTTTTTTTAAAAGCGTAAACAAGTCTGAAGGTGTGTAAAAAAAAAGGTTGCATTGTTCGCGAAAAAGTCTTTGTCTGAACGTGTAACCTTTCCAGCATAAGCCACTTTATCCGCGTTACCAGACAACCCGAGAGACCTTAATGACCATGGTGCACTTCTCAGAGAAAAGATTTATCGCAAAAACTTTAACGTGGATGGGATCAGGAATGCCGGAACAAGAGCACTTGAGAACAATCTTTTTGTGATAATAATTTCTGTGATAATTTGCTGGGGAACTCGAGCTTCTGTCCACTAAATCCTGATCTGGCTGAAGATCTTGGTATATGTCGCCGACGAAAGGGAAGTCGGGCTGGGAAAAAACAGTCCACTCTAAGGCTCATCGACATTGTCGTAAACTTACCTTGGTGACTATCTCCGTTCAGTTCAACTTCTTTTGTTTAACCCATTTCCTGTCACCGAATGCTTATTTGATTTTGTTTCTGAAATCTTTATTCACTCAACAACCAAAAGCCACAGCCCTCCACTGAATACGGATACAATTGGTCTCAACAAGAGGCATAGGCATCTATGTCTCTTGCAGATAGATCGCGTTTATTTTGTTCTCGTCATTGAGAGAGTATTTGATGGGATATGCCCATACGCCCTCCACCGCACCCTCACGAAATCTTGTCAGAGTTCATTTCAGTACTGTACCGACTCCGATCGGTGAGGTTGAATCGCACCGAACTTTGAATGGGTCGCTGACTTGGAGTATTTACGAAAACTTTCTGAGTTCTAGTTTGACGATGCAACTGAGGCTGACGTCACCAAGCAAGAGGCATTGATTCTCATGAGCCCCCGCAATTGCGGGGGCTCAGGAGAATCCACGCCTCTTGCAGAGACGGATGATGGCCTTGGATTGTTGAAGGCAGTTCAAAAGTAGTTAATTTCACCGACGACTATTTTTTTACTTTGAGGACGAAAACGATGCTGATCTGAGACAGCAAGACGCACTGATCCTCACGACCCCCTTGCAGTCTTCAGGTGCACATGAGACTCTACGCTTCGTGCAGATGGACAGGAGTTTCTAAAGAAACCGTACCGTTCAAGTGATTGATGGTTTAATCTGGCCCAGGGAAATCTCTATCCCCTTAACCTTCCCCCGCGACAATGAACGGTCCGCAATCGGCGTTAGCCGAACATCAAACGAGGATCAGACTGGGCCGTATCTTGCCGGGCAGGCGCTAACTGCTGACTAAATCAATCGAGCAGCGATAACAGGCGCAATCCTCTAGTAGCTAAATCAATCGAGCACCGATAAGAAACGCAATCGTTGTTGGCGTCAGTGCCGGGAAAGGATAGGCACCAAAAAGGTCCGTCAGTAAAAATGGTTCCCTTGAACGCCCACTACCGCCGTAACTGTTAAAATATACACTTCTGTAACAGATGGTTACGAACGCGAAACGCTACACACATGACTATGCAAGTTTTGACACGGAACAATCCAGTTCAGCCCCCGTCGTCTTTATATCAAGTAAGCTGACAATGATTCCATTCCCGTTCTAGAAATACAACGCTATTAGTGCGAGAAACAGCTAAACAGAATAAATAAGTGCAATTACGCGTGTGCTTTTGCTGCGTGTCCCAACTGCTGTTAGAGTTCATTAGGTGTGTCGACAAGGCATAATAAACACAAATGGTGCTGAAATGTGTCTTCAAATTTTACGCGTAATTGTACTTTAAAATCTGTGAGAGACATAGAAGCTTATTAGCCTTCGCAGCCGTAGGCGCTCAGTGAAAATGTGTGCCTCTTACAAAAACTGTCTATGGCAGTTTAAAGGGTTTGCTGTGAACTCTCCCCTTGCTATTGGTTGCTGATTGTGTTTTTGACATATTTGTTGATTCAACGCCAGAACATGGATAAAAAGTGGTGTCAGCAAGAGGCATAGATCTTCATGAGCCCCCGCATATGCGGGGGCTCACGAGGATCTATGTCTCTTGCAGTTGGTTTGTGTTAACGTTTTCACTTTAGTCCAGATCGTTCTTGAAAGATGGGACTATTTGCTGCAGGAACCCACTGCCCGCTCCACACCATTCCTCAGTTGATAAACTTTCGCAGAGTCGGTTGTTGTTTTTCTCGATAATGTCGCACCAGCATTGGCCTGATGGTTCTTGATGCCCTTGGAATACATACAAATACAGAATATTTCCTTTATTTTCCTGCATAAGACATCCCATTGGTCTCATTTACTAAGAATGCTGTTCAAATAATAATACCGAATGTTTCTTTTGCTTTTCTTACAGAAGACATCCCAGATCCTCCAACTATCTCAAGATCTTCAGAGCCAGAGGTTCAGCCGGACGAATTCTGCATCGACAAACGTCAGGCAGAGGACACAGGGTCGCTTAGCAACAGCGCCTTTGACCTTAGCGCGGAGACAGTTCAGGAGGGCGAGAGTCCAAGTCCTAAAGTTACAACGCCATGTGAAGATGATGCCAGCAGTGTTCAACAGTCTCCTGAACCAGGTACATTTGGAATTTTAACCTGTTCATTGCCGAGAAAATCGGAACATCACACAACTGCACGAGGTATAGATCCTCATGAGGATCTATGCCTCTTGCTGACACCTCTTTGAATGCGGCATGTTCTTGGGACATCTAGTTATTGTGTGTGTCTTGAATTGACAATAGATTGCAGAAACACAGTCCGCGATGGCTGGCTCAGTATAACATGGCATCTCTGACTGAACAATTAATAGACGGAAAAGGGGGGGGGGGATGGGTGGAGCGGGGGGAAGGGTGAGGGGTGTGGGGGGAGGGGGTTCAGGAACCCTGAAGACCCCCACTCCCAGATCAGCCCACGGAGTCTCCCGCTTTCATCATTCATTCTGGTCTTTGTTACCGTGGACCTTCAAGGCTAATCTGAACAGTTTAACACCTTCCCTGCCACTGTGTGTACGCTGTACGTACGTTTTGGTTTATGAAATCTTGGTTCATTTAACAACAACAAAAAAAACCAACACCGTCCAAGAAACATGGATACACACTCGTCTCAGTAAGAGGCATAGATCCTCATGAGCCCCCGCATTCGCGGGGGCTCATGAGGATCTATGTCTCTTGCAGTTGGATCGTGTTCCCTTTTTATTCTCGGTAGTGAAGGGGTTAATTATGCACGGATGAGAGCCCAGGTAACAAACGGACCGAAACGCCCAGCCCTAACATACTCATGTTACTCTGACAGTGAAGGAGCCCCCGCCCAAGAAGAGAAGGTTTCGCACGACCTTCAGCGCCGAGCAGTTGAAGAGTCTCGAAGAAGTGTTCAGCATTACACACTACCCCGACATCAACACGCGGGACAAACTTTCACAGAAAACAGGGCTGTCTGAGGAGAGAGTACAGGTCAGTGTTGGCAGTAATGATTCAGGGGGCGGATTTCCAGCAGGAGGGGGTTTCCAACACTTTGTTTACTTCAGAACATTTTATCTTAGGGGAGTCCCTGCCTTCCGGTTTCCCCCAAAATATCATAAGACGTGAGGAGAGCCGGGGTGGGGGTGGGGGGGGGGGAGGGGGGGGGGAAGAGAACACATTCCCTCTGGCCAAACATCAAATGACAAATGACTTACCGGCCAAACGTTTATATACTGAAGAGCAAAGAAATGTGACATTTTTGGAATAAAGTGTTCCTGATGATTCCCAAAATGTCGCATTTCTTTTGCTCGTCAGTATAACATAAAACATAATAAAAGTAGTTTCATCATTTGCATTGTGATAAAAACAACCCAGAAGAAGTCTTTAAAAAATAGTTGGACCCAAGCATTATGTTGAGTGTACAACGGTGCTGTACAATAGGCGTTGCTCGGAAATCAGACTTAGGTCATACCTGCACGTGTGACGACGAAAACAGTAGATTAACTCCTTCACTGCCGGGAAAAAAATGAACGCGATTCAGCTGCAAGAGACATAGATCCTCATGAGCCCCCGTGGGGGCTCATGAGGATCTATGCCTCTTGCTGAGACCAATTTGTATCCATGTTCCTTGGACGACTGGGGATTTTGGGGCGTTGAATGAATGAATGAAGATTACATGAAACCCAGTGTACGTTAGTTGGCAGTGAAAGGGTTTATCCCTTATCACATTTTAGTCGGGGTTTTTAATCCATTGTGTGCTCCAAAAGATGCGCAGTTTTTTTTTAATTTTATTTTTTTTATATTTTTTTTAACCTACTTTTGATTTCCGGAAGTCGTCTATTATGTCGGTGTGTGCGCGTGTTTGTGCAGATCTGGTTCCAGAACCGACGTGCTAAGTGGCGGAAGTACGAGAGACTGGGAAACTTTGGCGGCCTTCAGGATCTGCAGGAGGTCAGCTACGTCCCCGCGCCCAAAGCCACGCAGAAAATCTCGCATGATCAGGTCCGTATACGCCAAAAGACTCAAAGATCGGCAACAGTGTTGCCAAAGAAGCAGACTTATCTAGGTCTCTCTCTCTCTCTCCCCCGCCCCACCCCCCCCTCCACACACACACACACACACACACACACACACACACACACACACACACACACACACGCACGCACGCACGCACGCACGCACGCGCGCGCGCACACGGCACACACACACACACACACACACACACACACACTGGTTTGTCTCCCTCGATTCGCTGCCGTAGAGGCAGTGAAACCACGGCGACAACCAGTGCGGGTTTCGTCATTCTGTAGACAGGCTAACACACAGACCGACAGACGCTAATGTAACGCACACGTGTCCGAATAACAATTGCTTGCATACGGGGACTAACTTCCTTATGAAAGGAAGATACAAATTGCCGCCAGCTGGTTTTCACAGCGGCCGAGCACTTCTTATATTTTTATGAATAAATAAAATGAGTAAATAAAAGGAATAAATAGATTAGTAAATAAATAAATAGACAAAAACGGTCGACTTCGCATATAACAAAAGTCGGATATAACTTCACAAAAGTCGGATATAAAACACTTTTTCAGAGATCCCGACAGCGGTCTTTCTATGCCAATTACTTCGCTTGTAACAAACGTCGGATAATATAAGTTATTGGTCGGAGGGGTTCGCTACACGGACCTTTGTAGGCCTGAGGGAGGTCAAAGGAATCATTGTACCCCGAAGGCCGAAGGCCTGAGGGGTACAATGGTTCCTTTGACCTCCCGAAGGCCTACAAGGGTCCGTGCAGCGAACCCCTCCGACTAATAACGTATTTGTTTTCATTCCTCCACTATTTTCGTAAAAGAAATCAAGAAGACATATTGCGACTTGGATCACGCCAGACATGATTGACGTCAAAGGAATATACCTTTATACATAATAGACTTATGGCGTAATTTAAAATATGTCATGACGTTGCCGTCTCCAGTACTGAGTGTGCTTGTTGTTTCGAACAACACTAAGTAACTTTGTACTTTAGAACGTTTGGCGATCTTTTATAGAACAAAACTGGCATCCAAGATGCGTCATCGAGAGGGCTACAAAACGTCCGCCATTTTTCGCTACAGGGGCTTTTATATCACGGTCACATGGTACGGTTTGCGCTAAAGTGACTGGTCGTGTGACGTAGGGAGGAAAACAAGAAACATTGGATCCATTGGCTATCCGTTATATCCGAAATTTGCTGTAATCAATCAATCAATCAATCAATCAATCAATCAATCAATCAATCAATCAATCAATCAATCAATCAATCAATCAATCAATCAATCAATTAAAAATAAATAAATAATCAATTAATTAAAAATAAATAAATAAATAAATAAATTAATTAACTCATTCGAGACACGCCGCCTCCGGATACGCGGCTTATTCCGCGTATCCGGAGGCGGCACGTTTCGAATGAGTTAATTAATTCTTTGTTTCTCTACAGAAGCTGCTCAAGAGGAAAGCAGACCAGTCTGACGGCGACTCCCCGCCACCGATTCCCCACTCCCCCACCCGCGGCCCCCTCTCCGCCCTACCCCTTCCATACTCCCTTTACACGCCATATATGGGACTGCCCCCCTTCATGTACTATCCCCCTCTCTTGTGCAGCCCGAGGATGGGAGGTGGGGCTTTAAGGGTGGGGGAGAGAGGGTTTGCGGGGAGAGGGGATTCCAGGCGATCCGACAGCATCACCGCACTACGACTGAAAGCACGAGAACACGAGGCTGCGGTGGAGATGCAGTTTTTGTACAAGTGATTGTCAGACTGACTCATTGACACCTTCACGAATTCGCGTTTCTCTGGAATATTCATGAGGTGAAGGTCTTAAGAAGCCTCGCTTTCGATTAGTGACGTTCACTCTGTGGTGTGACGTTATTTTGCGTTTCACGTCACTGCAGGCCACGACTGAATCCAAGGGCGATGTTGCATTTTGGAACAATAAAAGAGGAACATTTCAAAGTGCGACTTCGAAAGGTGGCGGCGACTCAAACAATGAGGTGAAGGCCGTCCCAAAAGGCCTCGCTCGCTAACAGTGACTGAAGGATAGTGAACTGCAGTAAGAGATTTTGAACGACCATTTCCCTGATCATTCAAAATGCAACAAAGACCCAACAACTGGAATTGAGTCAGACCAGTACAGATCAAAGGTACAGCCTGATCTCGCCTGGCGCCCCGGTTTCCAGGCCCATGATAGTTTAAGGATAGTGCCCGATTTGCTTGGCGTCTGAAAAGGCGCCAAGCGAATCAAGCACTATCCTTGAACTATGATAGACGATCTATCTACAGTCACAAGCGCAACGCGAATCAGGTAAATCGCTCTGGACGATCAGTCTCCATCATGAGTTCAAAACTACAGAATTTTGTACTGCCCAACATCTGCCTGGCGGAGACTTCCGTCAGCTCAGCCGTGAGGGTTCCCATCACGTTAACCCGCCTTTGGCTGTGGGTAGCTATTTTTGTCGCTACGAAAATCCCAACGTTCAGCCAAAAAATTAAAACACGGTCCGTCACTCCTTGGTCGTTACGAAGGAGTGGCGGCCCTTATTCAACAAGATGGAGGACTCTCTCTGGCTTCCCAGACCTTTTTTTTTTTTTTTTTTTTTGCTGTGGCCCCAAAGATACGAGCTGTCGGTACTTATATTATGTTCGATTTTTTTCTGGCCAGGAAAAAAAAGCTCTCCAGACAGACATTTTCAGTTAAGAAAAGAAAAGAAAAAAATGAACTTGAAGACTTAATTTGTTGGCGTCACTTCAGCTTCATACAATGACCGAGCCAGTGCTGCCATAGACATTTGTGTCATTGTTATTGTTTGTTGTTGTCGGCGGTGGTTGATATCAACCTTGGACTTCGTTTCACGACTCGGACTAAATGAATACGACCCAACACGGTTGTGTAACCGTCCTGCCTAACATATCATTCCATTGTACATAAACGTTAACCCCTTAACTGCTGAGAAAACTTGAACACAATCGGAAGGCAAGAGACATAGATCCTCATGGCCCCCCGCAGTTACGGGGGGCTCATGAGGATCTATGCCTCTTGCTGAGACCACCTCTTGTCTATGTTGTTTGGACTGTTGACGCTCTTTGGTATTGAACTAACAAACATCAGTGTCAGAAACACAATATATATACGTACACTGGCAGTGAAGGGGTTAATTTTGTTACAGATTGAAAGTTGTGATACTGATCTGCTGAACAGTAAATAATGCGTATTGTGTTCGTCTGTTGGGTCCCAAGCTAGGGACCGTCCCAGCCTCGAAGAGAGTGACGTATAGGGCCAATACGTCACTCTGCCTGAGGTTGGCTCGGTCCCCAGGTTGAGACCCAACCTCGTCCATTGCCGATCCTGTTGAAACTGGGTCGTTACTTATGACAATGGACAAAGGAGTGACTGCCATGTATTAATAGGATGCATCGCCCCTTTGCCTTTGCATTGCTATGCCATTCCGGTTCAATATTTTGAACCACTGTCTGCAGCATATCACATCACTATGTACAGGTTGTAAAAAATATTATTTTTCATAAATGACATGAAATAAGATAGTTTACTTTTACTGCTAAAATGTTTATTGAAGAAAGAGAAGGAAGAGTGTTTGTAAGCCTGGTGCAAATCCACCCTGTCAAGGCAAAAACACTAAGTCCATAAGAAAAGGGAGATTTTCATTGTATACTGACTTGCAAAAGAAATGCAACATTTTCGGAACCATCGGAAACACTTTAGTGTTTCCGATGGTTCCGAAAATGTCGCATTTCGACAATATTGCATTTCTTTTGCTCGTCAGTATAATACAGTGAAACTATCTCTTCCACAAAAATGGTCCTACTGGCTTTTACTTATTAGAACAGGACAGAAATGTACATGGTTCAGCAAACAAGAGTTTAGTCAGTTCACCTGTTTGTAAATCTCTGTATATTTGAAGAAAAACGAATGTGTTTCTTTAAAAATACAGGGTTTTATAAGCAAGTGATTCCTTTTCTTTCTTCATAAATACACTAATACACTTTCAGCCACTTTTTTTTTTTTAGCGCCCCCTCTCTTTCCTATCTCTTTTTTTTTTTTTTTTTTTGGTGCTTTGGCCACAGTAGATCTATGATCACTGGTCGATCATGCACACTTCTCTCCCCTGACAATGCTATTATCTACTTTACTAAAATATTAGCACTGACAGTCTCCCCTTTTCTTTTCAGTTACACTAATACACTCATTTTTTAATGAGCTCGTCGTGAGAGGGAGGAAGATGTCTCAAATGTGTGAAGTGAAATAATAAATGGATTCATAATAAACTGTACAGACAAAAATATTGTAGATGTTGTTGCTGATGTATAGGCAGCGAGAGAGAATTGTTTTTATGACGTCATAACTCATCAATGTGCGATTTTTAAGACTAAACATTCTATTTGCACACGACATAACACACTCTTCATAACATTTTCTAATAAATGACGTCAAAATAACCCGGTTTAAAGCACATTTACGAAGAAAAGCGCTATGGTGAATAATTCGCCTTTCTTTTGTTGATCAGTATATGTATCCGGTTCTTGTACAATTAGTCACTGATGCACACAGCGTCACGTCAAGTAAAGAGAAAAGTTCTTTTCATTAACTCATTCGTAGCCAGCCGCATCCGGATGCGCGGCACGAGCCGCGCATCCGGATGCGGCTGGCCGCGAATGAGTTAACTTCCGACTGTACGGCTACTCGGGGAAACAACGCTCAAAGTAAATCAAAATAACAAGCTATAAAATGAAATGAAATTTTATTGTAATGAAACTTTATTTCTCAACGGATGAAGTAATTAGCACATGTGCCATTTTTTTTTCATAATTGCCGTTGTTACTCCAAGGAAAACAAGATCTATAAACCGCTGTATAAGTGCTAAAACGGGTCTACACGCGCGCTGATTAATAAAAGAGGGAGAGAATTTCTTATTCTAAAAATATTTAATTAAAAAAATAAAAAATGCGTAAATGAAGCCCTGTTAAGAGACATTGATTCTCACGAAGCCCTGCTAAACCCTTCACTGCCAACAAATCTGATCCATCTGCAAGAGCCATTGATCCTCATGAGCCCCTCGCAACCGCGGGGGCTCATGAGGATCTATGTTTATTGCTGACACCACATGTTATGTGATATGCCGTTAGAATGTGATGTGTATAGTGGTTGTATTCTTTATCGGTCTCATTTTAGATTATGTTTCTTACTAATCCCTCTACCTCTTTTTTATGAGCTGTGAGCTGTAACAAGAATATCCCTTCTGGGACAATACATATCTTAAATCTTGTATCTAGTGGTTATTAGACGGCTTCGGTCTCTTTTGGGACTGAATTAACCGAGATTTCAGAAACCACATTAAATTTGTGCGACCATTGACAGCGAAAGGGTTAAGAGAAGTAGATGGTTCTCACGAAGCCGTGTTAACTCATTCCATCCCAGACACACCACAGCAAGATAATGATCGACCATGATAGTTCAAGGGTGATGCCAGAATAGCTTGGCGCCTATGGGCGCCAAGCTATTCTGGCATCACTCTTGAACTATCAGGGTCGATCTGTGTCCTGCACTGCAATGCAGTCTTCAGAGGACGACGACAACACTTGGGGATTTCGGTGTTGGGGTAGAATGAGTTAAAGAGACACAGGTTCTCGTGGGCTCGTGAGAATCTTCGCCTTTTGCAGATGTAATACTTGGTCCTACCCTTGGACTATGCCTTTTATTGCTGATCTAACTATAACGACGGTAAATATACGGGTGTGGAAAGAAAGTGATGCCAGGGTGTGAAACGAGGGACGGGACTCAATGAAAGAGGAGGGGGCGGGGGGGGGGGAGGGGGGGAGGGGTCGGAGGAAGGGAGAACGGCCGGGTCACACTGGTTGTCTCCTTATATTCGCTGCCGCTATCAGCGGCAGCGAATCGAGGGAGACAACCAGTGTAGATATGAATGTGACAGCCAGGGTAGAGGGGAGGGAACTCATACCAGTAAAATAAACAGTTTCGTGTTTCGTTCCATCTATCTAAACCTTACTTTAAAAAAAAATTCCTGGTAGTAAACTTTACTTCGCATTATATTTTGCATTATCAGTCTTACCGAACCGGTCTAACTTCAATGAACGCAATGGCGGCACTTCTACAGCGCATATATCATCTTCCAACAATACAAACTCATGCTGTATAAAGTATAACGTGCTCCATTCCGATGTCCTGAGGTTTCAGTCCCGGGGGCTTGATCCTTGCTCTGACGTCGTGCGGCATCCATGCCCGTCATCATCAGCATCATCTTCCTCCTGCCTGTCTGTGGTGGGGGTTGACTGCGACCGCGGGGTTGGGGATCTCGTAGTGCGAGACACCGGGTAGGACGACCCTTCACAATCTGAAGCCGATCCTGAGAGAGAAATTTATTTGTTTTGTCGGTGGCATTCCAATGCGCTAAGGGCCATCGGGCCGACGTCGGCCCGATGGCCCTTCGCGCACTTGGATGTGGGCATTCCTCTATTCAATGCGTTTATACGTTAGTGTGAAAGTGCGTGTCTTCATGTTGTGTAGGTTTAGGGTTTCTTTTTAATTAAAGAAATATAGCGCTTAAAAAAAAAAGAAGCAAAAAACCTCCAAAGAACCCAACAACAACACTTACAAACCAAACAGGTGAAGCTCGCGCTTGTAAAAATAGTACACAAGGGTGAATTAATTACTCAGCGTTGGACAGACAAACGGTTACATCCCCTGGTTGGTTGGTTGGTCAGTTCGGGTTTAACGTCCACAGCACCGAGGTGATCATGGACGGCCCTGACGGGCGGGTTATGGGGACAGGGAAATCTATTGCCTATGGAGTACGACCTGAACACTGATCAACTCAGGCGCACTCCAACTGTGCCACTTTGATTTACCAGGACCTTTCAACGGACATGCTATTGAACAAATCCGTTTTTTTCCCCTGGATTGTGAGTCCAGCTACCGGGGCCGGGACGGGATTCGAACCCACGACCCGGCGATTCCCTTCGCTCTCCTGCTCCGACGTTTAACCGCCTGAGCTATAGATCTATAGATCCCCTGTGGGTTGGTTGGTTAGTTCGGGTTTAACGTCCACAGCACCGAGGTGATCATGGACGGCCCTGACGGGCGGGTTATGGGAGACAGGGAAATCTATTGCCTATGGAGTACGACCTGAACACTGATCAACTCAGGCGCACTCCAACTGTGCCACTTTGATTTACCAGGACCTTTCAACGGACATGCTATTGAACAAATCCGTTTTTCCCCTGGATTGTGAGTCCAGCTACCGGGGCCGGGACGGGATTCGAACCCACGACCCGGCGATTCCCTTCGCTCTCCTGCTCCGACGTTTAACCGCCTGAGCTATTTCGGACTCTATAGATCCCCTGTCCCCTCCTATCAGGCATTCAATCGACAGCCGACAGAAAAATACGCAGGTAAATAACAAGACGGTCAAAAACATAGCTAGATAGATATGTGTAACAACAACAATAACATTATTATTATTATTATTATTATTATTATATTATTATTATTATTATTATTTTCCGCGTTAACTGGTAATTCTCGCGTACCGCTCGGGCCAACTAAGGCTCGAATCGGACAGAAGACTTTTTGCTCATTGGGTGTCTATCTGGGAGTCATAAACCTGACCCCATTATATCTCATTTCGCGATATTCTGACGCACATAATACTCAGACTGTGGTACATTATTATTATTATTATTATTCAGTCTACTTCGCTTATAACAAATTTCGGACATAACAAGAAGAAAAAATAAAACCCCTGGCGATTTGTTAAATGCTAAGATTACTATATCCTTATTATTATTATTATTATTATTATTATTATTATTATTATTATTATTATTATTATTCTCTCTTGGCTTGACTTCGCGAACGAAGATTTTATAGGAGTTGCCCACGACGTCTGCAGGCTTGTTCGTGGCTGCGGAGGCCAATCCGAGACAGGCAGGTTCGACCGCAGTGGCTGCAGGGGAAGGTATGGCCAGGGTTCTGAGCTGCGGCATCTCTGATTTTTCTCCTGAACCGCTTGTCCTTAAGGCTAGCTCTGTGAGAGTCCTCAAAGGAGACAGCTGCCTTGTAAATGGTGGAGCGCCAGGTGTCACGGTCCGCAGCAAGCGAAGACCACTGGTGGCGGTCGATTTGGCAGGCACTAAGTGACTTCTTGAGACAGTCTTTGTATCTCTTCTTTGGTGCCCCTCTGTCACGGTGTCCAGTAGCAAGCTCGCCGAACAGGGTGATCCGTGGTAGGCGATGATCCTCCATCCTGGAGACATGCCCCGCCCAGCGGAGCTGTGTCCGCAGCAGCAAAGCCTCGATGCTCACAGTTTCAGCCTGTTCAAGGACCTCGACGTTGGTGACATAGTCACTCCAGTGAATGCCCAGGATGGTACGCAGGCAGCGCTGGTGGAAGCGTTCGAGGAGTCGTAGTTGGCTGCGGTAGAGGGCCCAGGACTCGGAACCATACAGCAGGGTGGTGAGGACCACAGCTCTGTACACGCTGATCTTGGTGCCTGTTTTCAGCTGTTGATTGTGCCACACCCGCTTGAAAATTCGCCCGAAAGCGCTGTTCGCTTTTGCCAGCCTGCTGTCAAGCTCCTTGTCCAGCTTGGCGTCCGACGTGATAATGCAGCCAAGGTAAGTAAACTGGTGCACTGACTTTAGTTCAGACTCGCCAATGGTGATGTGAGGAGGGCGATACACTGTCTTGGGTGCCGGCTGATGGAGGACCTCTGTCTTTTTCAGACTGACCTCAAGTCCAAAGAGCTGGGCAGCATCTGCGAAGCAAGACGTGATGCGCTGCAGGGCTCTCTGTGTGTGTGCAACGAGGGCAATAGTAGTAGTAGTAGTAGTAGTAATAGTAGTAGTAGTACTGCTACTACTACTACTACTACTGTACTACTCCTGCTGCTGCTGCTGCTGCTGCTGCTGCTCCTCCTACTACTACTACAGCTTTAAAAAAATACTATCATTATTATTACCTGGCAGATCATCAGCATCGTCCGTGGTGTTCCCTGCATCACTGCAATCGTCGTACCGGCGGAGGGCTGCAGGAGTGGGAGAGCGGGAGGGGGTTCGGGAGCCGGATTGGGGGGAGAGGGATTGAGACTGTGACTGGGACTGGGAGTGGGAGCGTGGGCTCTGGGAGTGATAGTGAGAGTCCGGGCTTTGGGAACGAGGGGACGGGGAGGCGGACCCAGAGACGGGGGAGGCGTTCTCGGAGAAGTTCTGGTCGTCGTGGGCCGATTCGTCGTCAGTGGTGGGCATCGCTTCTGCAACAAAAACGAATCAAGCTTATCACTGCCGAGAAAAGGTGAACACGATCCAACTACAAGAGGCACAGATCCTCATGAGCCCCCGAATTCGCGGGGTTTATGAGGATCTATGCCTCTTGCTTTCCTCATTGTGTGCCCTGGTCCGCTATGGTTCTTACGATTTGGATTTACCATTGCTTTTTCAAGTTTTTTTCTTTTATTAAGTGCATAGAAAAGGCCTCATTCGTAACGTGCCGTATGCGGATACGATACGGATACGGCTCCTTGCCGGATACGCGTCTCGAATGTGTTACAAATCCAAACTAACCTTCCTCCACAGGTCTGGCCTCATCATCGTCAGTCGCCTCCGGTACCTCCTCCTGAACTTCCTCAGCCTCCACGGATACCTCCTCCTGCACCTCCTCGGCCTCTTGCGGTATCTCCTCCTGCACCTCCTCGGCTTCTTGCGGTACCTCCTCCTGCACCTCCTCGGCCTCTTGCGGTACCTCCTCCTGCACCTCTTCGGCCTCTTGCGGTACCTCCTCCTGAGCCTCTTGCGGTACCTCCTCCTTCACCTCCTCCTGTGCCCTGTCCGTCTCATCCACACTGCCTGTCAGGAGGGGCTCAGATGACTCCTCTGGCATGCTATAGTATGGCCCGCCCTCTATCGACGTCACCGTGTTTTCCCTGGTGCTGCTGAGCCCCACACGGCTCCACTGGGTGTCATCTGGTGGAAAATCTCCCAAAAAGTAATCTCTTGATGTGGCTTCGGGTTGTGCTCCCAGAGCTGACTCCGCTTCGCCGGTGGCTGGCCTGACGTCTGCCCTTTCTTCGGTCTTCTCTCCCGTTTCTCCGGTTTGCTCTGATTCCTCCGTCCGGGACTCCTCTGTGTCAGTAATTTCCACCTGCGATGTTTCTGCTATTTTGGCTGTTGCCTCGGTCTCTTTCTGCAACTCCGCCGCCACCTGTGTCTGAGAAGACTCTGTTGTCTCCGCATTGGATGCTTCCGTCTCTGACGCCTCTACCTTGGATACTTCCGACTCTGACGCCTCTACCTTGGATACTTCCGGCTCTGACGCCTCTACCTTGGATACTTCCGTCTCTGACGCCTCTACCTTGGATACTTCCGTCTCTGACGCCTCTACCTTAGATACTTCCGTCTCTGACGCCTCTACCTTGGATACTTCCGTCTCCATCTGGAATTTCTTCGAAGCGTTGTCTATATTTGCAGCTAATGATTTCTCGCGCCTCGCGGCCTTTATCTTTGATCTCGCTGAAACTGTTTCGGCTCTTCTCAAGATAGCTTTGCTGTCCGTGGGAGAGCTGGCGCTGAACGCACGTCTGGCCTCATGTTTCAAGCCCACGTCGTCATGAGCACTCAAGTTCTGATGGGACACGCCCGGACTCACCCGGGGACTAGGGGTGGCGCTACGGTTGGTGTTGGCACCGCCTGGTCACAGTGAACAGAAAAATAAATTACAGGTCAACATCAGCGCTGCATATCGAGCAATAATGAGTTGTAACGCAGACAGGTCTCCAGCTCCCGTGTAAAGCTCTTTAGGCCGTGGAATCTGATTGCTTATTAGGTGTTTTATTTTTCTTCACAAGCCAAAACACGTTTAGCATCAAACAACAACAACAGCTGCAGCAGCAGCAGCAACAACAACAACAACCACAATAATAATAATAATAATAATACTGTACTAATAGCAAGTGATTATGGCACGTGTATGACCGATCCACATAATAAGTGTGACCTTTGTGGTCTTGACCTTTCCAACAGGTCACTAAAATGAGCAAGTGTTCAAGTGTTAAAACTTAAAGGGTTGGCTGTTGTACCAGCGAAATCCGAGTTGTCTCAAAATATATGCATTTTTCTCACATTTGTCAATCCTCCTTGACCCTTGACCTTTGTGAGGGTCGACTAAATTAGCATGCATTGTATTATATTGAGCAACATTTTGCTTGATACAGTGCCGTGTGATTACTTGACCCGAATCAGTGTCCGAGTCGTAAGACGATGACATTTTGATTCGAGTCAAGTAATCACATGTCTGTTTATCGGCACTATATCAAAGAAAACTGTTGTTCAATATTATTTATGTACAAGTCCAAAACAAAACTGTGCCTCGCATCATTCATTTTGCGGCTGACTGCGGTGTTCAGACAAAACACATGAATGGCAGACGACTGCATATCGCTGTCGACTCAGCGCGTAGATTTCGTCTGACCAGCATCTCATCCCTGCCTGAGGAACACGGATATATAACTGTGGTCAGCAACCCACTAAGCAAAGGCCCTCGGGCCGACGTCGGCCGCAGTTGTCCCGCGCACAACTGTGCACGGGTCAACTGCGGCCGACGCCGTCCAGCGAAATTTTGCTTACTCTGTCGTTGCCCAAAGTTATATATCGGGTCTTACATGGGTCTTCACGAACACCCTGCAGTACATGGTGGTGGTGCTCATGAAGATCTATGCCCCTCTTCCAAACGATTGTCGTTCATTGGCGTCTTTATCGTCGCATGCGAATTATATAAGCCTGAAGCCAGGCTGAAGGAGTTTGTGAGAAGCGCAGCGGAATCAGACCTGCAACTTCCGATCCGATTCCCAGGTTTTTTTAAAGTTTTTTTTTTTTTGTTCAATCCCTCTACCGCCGAGAGAAATAGTGAACGCAAAAAAATTGCAAGAGACATAGATCTTCATGAGCCCCCGCAGATGCGGGGACTCATGGGGATCTATGCCTCTTGCTGACGAAACGCACTTCGACATCCTCGGCTGGGGCTCTTTGGCGGTGAATTCACAAAGATTTCAGAGCACGACCGGCAGTGAACTGGCAGTGAAGGGGCTAAACACCCTTACTCTTTGCCCGCGGGGACTTCGACCGCGACCGCGGGCACTCCCAGGTGGGTGTTGAAGCCCACATCTCCACTCTGGCTCTCACTGCCTCCTCTCGCAACTTGGCGGCCTTGGTCAGCTGCACGGGGTGCGTCGGCGGAGGAGACGGCGTCCTGCGGCCCTTGGGGATGGGCGGCAAGGGACTGGGGGGCTCGACGAGGCAGCGCTCGTGACTGACGGGCTCACCCCCCTTGGAGCGGCTCGACTTGGGCACGTAGCTGGGGGGGACTGTGTGGCCGAAGTATTCCGGGAAGCAACGCTCGTGGAGGACTCGGAACGACGCCATCCGCTCTTCCTCGGATCGCGCTGGCGGAGGCAGTACCTAATAGGACACACCTGTGTGTGTGTATGTGTGTGTGTGTGTGTGTGTGTGTGTGTGTGTGTGTGTGTGTGCGTGCGTGCGTGTGTGCGTGCGTGCGTGCGTCCGTGTGTGTTTGTTTGATTGTGTGTGTGTGTGTGTGTGTGTGTGTGTGTGTGTTTGTTTGATTGTGTGTGTGTGTGTGTGTGTGTGTGTGTGTGTGTGTGTGTGTGTGTGTTTGATTGTGTGTGTGTGTGTGTGTGTGTGTGCTAGTATGTGATTTTGAACAGCACGGTCCTTGATCGTAGCGTTCAGAATCACAGACAATCACACTCTAAATCAGTCGCTATAGAGGCTGTTGGGAGCACAGGCACGAGATGTTCGTGGCGTAATCAATCACCTCCTAACATGCGTAGTAGTAAATAGCACGATGCTATTTACTACTACCCGTGTAAAGAGGTGAATCGATCATCCCATGCCTGTGGTTAGGAGTTAAAATATACAATCGACGCCTACATCTGTATCCAGTCTTGACGCAAACTGTCAATGGATATACGTGACTGTATGCCGACGAGCAAAAGAAATGCGACGAAATACGAGTCAGTCTTAAACACTGATGTATTTCCAATGACTCGAATCAATGTCGCATTTCCTTTGCTCGCCAGTATTCATGGATGCGGTAACAACAGTCTAGTGCCACTTGCAGAATAAAGACAGGCAAGGCAATCAATACAAGATAAACAAATGACATCTGAACACTCAAAGTATTACGATCCTCCTTGCATAGGAGTGCACACCAAGACAACGCACAATGTACACCGCTTTATAAATACTGTACTCACGGGTGTGGGGTCCAAACAACGTGACAGAAAGTACGAATTATTGAAGCTAAAACATTTACTTTCAATCATCATCCTCGGCACCATGTTTGCTGCTAGACGGCTGTTCACTCTACGTTTCAAGAAAATAACATTTGAGTGACCTCTCGTTTTCCGCAAAGATATGTGAAGGCACCTGGGTAGCTCAGGTGGTACAAGTCGAGTTCAAATCTGCTAACTTGCACCTCAAACCTCTCTGGTAACTATCTAAGATACGACATCAAAAGTTTTTTTAAACAGAATTTTGCCGTGAAACCGATTCCGAATTGCCATGTGTAAACTCATAAACCCGAGTTTCACACTGGTTGTCAGTTTCCCTCGATTCGCTAGCGCTTCAGAAAAACAACCAGTGTGCCCGAGCTCAGCCCGGTTCCAACTCGATCAGCTCCGGTTCAACTCGGGTTGCAAGTGCGAACCGCCTCTAGTTCGACCACCTTATGTAAGGCCAGAAAATAATAAAGCCGACTCATTTAAGGCGTCATCAATAGCTATGGAAGTGTATAGCGTGGAAGGCGGCAACGCTATACGACACTTCCTCGGCTCTTAGTGCGGGGGTGCCTTCAATGAGTTTAAAGCCCGTTTGAAGACAGTCCACACTGGTTGCCTCCCTTTGTTGAATCCGCTTCGCAGGATGCAGGAGCGGTTCAAAGGCGGTAACCAGTGTGCTCATACCCATCCCCGGACGATGTTCTTTTTGCGCTGTTCGGCAAGTCTGTTCCAGTCCTTGAAGACTTTCCCTCGCCCTTTCCTCGATCGACGTATGTACTGTGGAAAAAAGAAAGTAAGATGAAACGGGAACTGATAAGAAGAAGTGTTGGTTTGTGACCTTCCACGCTGTGATCTTCTGTTCCGAAACTCCTTCAAGACGGCCCGCATCAACACATGCAGAAAGCCTCGTCAGCGTTGCCGCCGGAAGCGCCATATGCTACTTGCGCAGCTATTGATGCGGGGCGGCTTCCCCTAAACAGACCTAGTGCCACAAGTTCCAAATGTATCCATGGACTGCTACTTTCTGGCTAGTAAAGCGAACATCAACGCAAGTAATAAATAAATAAATATAATAATACCGTTATTATATAGGCGCTTTATCTCAATTTTGGGGAAATCGACTCAAAGCGCCGCGCCTGAAACCCAACACGCACACTCACGAAACAGACACGGATTTACGCCATTTAAGACAAACACAGTACAAGACAAACGAAGAGCCAATCAGCTACTGAAGTTACATAGATTTTTGATCGCTTGTATTTGAAATTTGAAAATTGAAGTGCAAGAGACATAGATCCTCATGAACCCACGCTGACGCGGGGGCTCATGAGGATCTATGCCTCTTGCTAACACCATTTTGTATCCACGTTCCACGGTCGTCTATAGCTTTTTGGCGTACAATTAACTCATTCAGTCCCGACACACCACAGCAAGATATGGCTCGACCATAATAGTTCAAGGGTGGTGCCAGAAGAGCTTGGCGCCTATAGGCGCCAAGCTCTTCTGGCACCACCCTTGAACTGTCATGGTCGATCTTGTCTCCTAAATTGTAATGCAGTCGTCAGAGGCCAACTCCAACATGTGGGTATTTCGTACCTGGGACACAATGAGTTAGCACAGATTCCAGACCCGGCATTTTCTCGCTCATAGTGCAATACAGTTGGTACCAAACAAAACATAAAAATCCAGTACTGAGGCATCTGACCTGGTAGTCCAGCTCCATCTTGAGGTGGTCGTAGGCGGTGGTGGTGCCCAGGATGCGGTCCAGCATTTTCTTGTTCTCGAAGTTGATGTTCTTCACCTCACGCATCCGCGCCTGATAACCCAAACTGTACAGAACACCAAACGTTATTTGTTCCACCAACGCACGCAGGGATTTTTGTTGTTGTTGTTGTCGCATATGACTTGTTGCAAGGACGGGGAGCGGGGGTGTGTGGAAACTCGCTAAAAAAAATCAAATTGGGGGGGGGGGGGGGTCCAAAACCCCCAAAAAAGGCCTTTAGCATTTAAAACAATTTTGGGTCGGGGGGTGGGGGGAGGGTTCCGTAACCCAAAGGATACCCCCCGCCCCCAAGATCCGCCCCTGAATCTGGTTGGCAATTTGTTCGTTTGTTTGTTTTTGGGCGTTTCTTTTTGTGGTTCCTGCTATGTTTTCTACTGTCTGTTTTGTATTGTTTTGTTCTTTCCTTTCTTTCTTTCATTGTTTGTTTGTTTGTTTGTTTGGGTGCTTGGTTTTTTGCTTGCTTGGTTGGCTGCAGTTGTTCGGATGTTTGTTTCTTTTGTTTGGTCCTTCATTTGTTGGGCCCATCGTCGCGTGTTTTGTTCTTTGTGCGATATTTTATTTTATTTTTAATTATGTATGCGAGTTTTTTATATTATTTTTAATTTGTATTGTTTTGATTGTTTGTCCGTTGCTGTCTGAGGAGCCCAACAGTCCTCCAGTGTGTGACGACGAAGGAACACAGTAACACGGGCTCGGGTTTTAAGCTTATTGTGCTCTGTTATCGTTGACCGGTCCTGGCATGCGCGGGCCAGCTGCGGCTGACGTTGGCCCGAGGGCTTGCTGTTGGTTGGTTGATTACCTGTATCCCGGCCGAGGTCGCCATCCCTTGTGGTAATGGTCCACGAACGCCGGGCCCTTCATCCTCTGTATGATGCGCTCCAGCAGGTGGCGATTGTCACGCTCTATCGCCGCCAGGCGCTGACCCTCGGCCTGATAAAAATCACGGTGATGTTGATGATCATGATAATAATAATAATAATAATAATGGTCGCCAATACACACGTGGTCGCTTTGACAAGTTTGACTGTAATAATAATATTAATAATAACTGTAATAATAATTATTACTATTATTTATTATCATTATTATTTATTATCATTATTATTTATTACCATTATTAATTATTATTATTATTATCTGAATTATTTATTATTATTATTACTACAGTCAAACTTGTCAAAGCGACCACGTGTGTACTGGCGACCAACTGTCTAAGCAGACTACCCATTTTCGGTCCTATGTTTTGCTTTCTGTTACTTAAATGACCTTGTGTAAGTAGTCCACTTGTCTAAGTCGACCACTTTATAACTTTATAATAGTCCCTTCGGTTGTCGCTTACACAAGTTTGATTATATTATTATTATTATTATTATTATTATTATTATTATTATTATTATTATTATTATTATTATTATTATTATTATATAATTTTATTGTCCAACATGGGGACATTTTGGGTTGCCTTCCAGGGGAAGGCAACACAAAATTTCTCCTTATTGGACAATAATTTTGTTTTAAAAAATCGTCGTCATAACATTATTCAGAACGCTGCCGCCGTTATCATTATCAATATCGTCGTCAACAACCACATCGTTGTCACGCCACCATCGTCGGTCGTCAGTAGTTATCGCAGTCGTTTCCATCATCATTATCATCATATCATGCGCAAAAGGTCGTCGGGCAGCGCTAGGCCGACATTGGCCCGATGATCTTTAACACTACGCGCAGGACCATGCATAAATTGGATAGTGCACACGAGTATTATATAGCGATCTGTTTTATGGCGGGCTTTCACTGCTAAAATTTGCCGATACAAAGGGTTACCAAGGTTGCCTCAATTATGTTCACAATCCATGCCGCGAGTAGGTACACGTACCATAGGTTTTACACTGCCTGTTGAGCGTAACGGAAGAAACTCTCCTGCTTACAAACTTGAATAAGAGCACATGTCTTTAATTTTACGACATTCAAACTTCATAATTAAGTTAGCCCTTGTGTTCTGCATTACAGTAAGAACGTTATATTAATTAGATATTGAGGAAGAGCATAAGTCTTTAATTTTACGACATTCAAACTTCATAATTAAGTTAGCCCTTGTGTTCTGCATTACAGTAAGAACGTTATATTAATTAGATATTGAATGTAGAGCATACAAGTCTTTCATTTTACGACATTCAAACTTCATAATTAAGTTAGCCCTTGTGCTCTGCATTACAGTAAGAACGTTATATTAATTAGATATTGAGGAAGAGCATACAAGTCTTTAATTTTACGACATTCAAACTTCATAATTAAGTTAGCCCTTGTGTTCTGCATTACAGTAAGAACATTATATTAATTAGATATTGAGCGGGAAGAGCTTACAATTCTTTCATTTTACTACATTCAAACTTCATACTGTAAGTCAGCCCTTTTGTCCAACAATTAAGACATGCTAAGAACATTTATCTTTAACCCTTTACTGCCTGGAGTATGTCGCTTTAACTATCAGCGGCGGATCAGTTACCTCGATGGGGGGGGGGGGGGGGGTTTCAACTTTTTGTTTGGGACCTTCAACCTGACAGAAAAGGCCTCCCCGACGCTAGACCTTCTTCCAGTGGCCGAAAAATCAAACAACGGGGTGGGGGGTGGGGTGGACGTGGGTATGCCAACACTCTCGCCACACGGTAAAATATCAAGCAAGCGGGCGGAGGGGGGGGGGTCGGGAGGGGGGAAGGGCGGATTCAAAAAATCAAATAGGGTCGGAGGGAGGGGACGTTCAAACACCCCCAAAAAGGACTTTGTTATATGATTTTAAACAATTTGGGGGGGTTAAGGGGGAGAGGTCTAGAATCCCTAGAACCCCCCCCCACACCCCAGATCCGCCTCTGACTATACACATCAAGTGCCTCTCCAAGCCTAAAGAACAGAGATGTCAAGCAAACATGCACGACCTGTCAGCAAGAGGTACAGATCCTCATGAGCGCCAGCAAACGGGGGCTCATGAGGATCTATGCCTCTTGTAGATGACGGTATGCACGATAAACAAAACGAACATGAACACACAGTAATCATACCAGGAGCTTCGTGTCCCTCTCCGAGCCCAAAAAGAACAGAGATGTCAAGTAAACAATGCACGGCCTGTCAGCAAGAGGCATAGATCCTCATGCCAGCAAACGGGGGCTCATGAGGATCTATGCCTCTTGTAGATGACGGTATGCACGATAAACAAAACGAACATGAACACACAGTAATCATACCAGGAGCTTCGTGTCCCTCTCCGAGCCCAAAAAGAACAGAGATGTCAAGTAAACAATGCACGGCCTGTCAGCAAGAGGCATAGATCCTCATGCCAGCAAACGGGGGCTCATGAGGATCTATGCCTCTTGTATATGGCGGTGTGTTCGCGACGTATAAAACCAAACGAGCATGAACATACAGTAATCATACCAGGAGCTTCTTCAGCTTGAGATGAACATTGAGGATACACTTGGGCGGCTGGTCATCCACGTGTGGTTTCGCTGCACGCAGTAACGTGATGCTATTTCACGAAAAATGTCATCGTTTTGCATTCCTGCTCTATACCGACAGTTTCAGGCTCATCCAGCATTGATGTGCATGTGAACGCGACATGCATGTGTGGCTGCTTTTAATCCCCCCCCACCCCCCCCCCCCCCCATGTACTTGAACTTGATATGTACCTGAAGAAGGTCTTACACCTGTGCAACGTCTCAAATCTCTGAATTTAGGGAGACAACTGATGCCTAAAAAATATTTTTGTTTGTTTGTTGTTGCTTAAACTGAGACGTTGAGAATCCATAATACAAACCACAACCAACTCCCGCTATATATTAACACATTCGAGACGCGCCGCATCTGGATACGCGGCATAATGTCCGCGTATCCGAATGCAACACGTCTCGAATGAGTTAATACGGTAAGGGGTGGAGGTACGCGAGCGAGTGAACAAAAAAAAAAAAAAAAAAAAAAAAGGAAAAAAAGACCGTTTACTTCTATCGTTGTTGTGGTTGTTGTTGGTGGTGTTGTTGCGTTCCTGGGCAAAGTACTATTACGCATAAATCTGAAGACACGTTTCAGCATCACTTGTGCTTGTTATGCCTTGACGACACACCTAATGCACTTTAACAGCAGTTTGGACACGCAGCAAAAGCTCACGTGTAATCGCACTTTTTTAAATTCTGCACAGCGGTTAGCGTGTCAGGCTATTTTTAGCTGTTTCTCGTACAGAAAGCCTTGTATTTATAGAACGGAGTGGAGTCTTTGTCAGGTTACTTGATATAAAGACGACGTGTGCTGAACTGGATTGTCATGTGTCTCAATGAACCATAACTAGACCTGCGTGTAGCGTTTCGTAACATCTGTTCCAGAAGTGTATCTTTGAACAGTTACGGCGGTAGTGGGCCTTCAATACTCCCAGTGATTTTTTTCTGAGGTTGCGTGTGTGACTGCTTTTAATTACCACACCATCTACGTGGCCACGCTCCGACTTCAGAGGATTATTCTTTTCAGTTCGTCTCTTGATTCCACAGAGTGAAAATTGTTATATGCTGGGAGTTTACCACCTGCTGAAGATTGCTTTGGCTCACGGACTAACTCCCTGATCCCCCACATAGCATTGCTAGAGCACCAGTTGCTGTAACCTCAGTGGTATCGGCTGAAGTCAGCTGATGACAGCACCCATTGCGCAAAAGGCCATTGGGCAGACGTCGGCCGCCGTTGGCCCGCGCACGGCCGTGCGAGGGCCAACGGCGGCCGACGTCGGCCCGATGGCCTTTTGCGCATTGGGTAGCCCCTAAATGAGGCAAAGACCCTTTACTTTTACAGATGACTACTCTCAGCGCTACGACCATGTCGTATAGGACCAAGATGGAGTTTGTTAGTCATTTGGGTTTAACGCCGAGCAGGCGGCTAAGGCCATCTCACGGCGGCCAAGATGGAGCGGCCAAGATAGTTCAAGAGTGAGTAGTGCCTTTGACGTGATGAACTAACCATGCAGACTTTGAAGGTGCAGAGAAAATGATCGCAAGAAGAAAAGAAACGCGCTTAGAAAGACAACACAGTTGGCCTTTTTAAGCGTGTTTTTTTCTTGGGACTTTTTTTTTTTTCATTTTGCACGCTTGACGGTCACCCTTTCTGCCTGGATTTCAGCTACGATGGAATCTGTCCATTTCAAGCACTAGACTAGAAGCCATTAGTCCAGCTTCAAAGTTTCAAAGCATATATATATATATATATACTTACCATTGTCGATGTTTTGGTAGTGGATAAACGTGTGTCTCTGGCGCTGTTGTGCCTGTAGATAGGTTTCGTGGAACAGTGGCTGACACAGGGGAAATCGAACTTTCTTCTTCTTGGTTGACATTTTCTTATTCTTTGAGGGCTTACCTCTGCTTTTAATTACTCTGATGTTATGAAGGTAAATCTTTCCTGTTCATAATCTGCAAGATCCTAACCCGCCTAGCAACAAACACGGTGCCGCTGCGGTGTGCTGCCAAGATATGACACGATCTTTTGTTTTGCTGATGTAGGAAAACAACGTCATTTTTTTTGTCTGACGCAACACTTCACATCACGAAGAGACTGCGTCATCTCCGAGTGTCATTAATAGCTGCGACGTGAGATTAGAACCGATGGCGATGCTTTACACAAGCTACAAACGGCAGCTTTCTAAAACAAAACCAAAAACAGAGTAATCACTATGCGGCTCCACAACACGCGCCCATTCGTATGCCCGTCTACCGTGGTGACTGGCCTACACTACGAATTCATTTCAACGGATAGTCCAGACTGAATGTGCAATGCTGAAAACATCAAGGCATTATAACCAACCATAAATCGATTACTATATATAGTAATAGACTTATGAACCAACGGACTCACACTGATACCGTACCGTGGCGCCTCATCGTAACGCAGAGTTACAACGCTTCAACGGAAAACCTACTCTTCTTCTTCTTCCGGAGTCCGACTCGAATGAGCGTTAGAGACCGCGGCGACGCATTCCGAAAGTGCCATCAAAGTCCCAGGAAGAAGAAGATGATGATGCCTTGAATACCGTTCATGTCACAACATCAACACAAAGAGCAGCATCCCGTACTCACTGTTTCTTCGTTTGAGGAGACTTTGTTCTGAAGATTTAGACTTGTACGAAAAATGGCCGGACTTTTCATCCTCAGAAATTAAACACCTGCCGGAGTGCAAGGGTATCTTTAAATGGTACAAGAGCTTAGCCGGAAGGACACACTGTCCAACACCAAAAGAAGATAGTGACAGGTCTATCGTCGCTATGATTTACTACTCCCACACCAATCCAGTACGCAAAATACTTCTGTCCAACTGGGGTCTTCAAGCAAAGAGGCCACCGATACCTTATCAGAACCCCCGTTGGTGGCGCACAAGAGAGACATCCATCTAAAGTATTATGCTCGTCGATTCGACACTGCGGCCTAGCCACCCAACCACCAGACAGGCAGGCTCCACACCCTGCAATGTTCCCAACTGCAAAACATGCCCGTTTATTTGCCCGTCGACTGTAGTAACTGGTCCTAATTACAATTTCAAAATAGACGGACGTTTCACGTGCCAAACTACTAACGTGATTTACGTCATATCCTGTCTAAAATGTGGCCAGCTCTACATTGGAGAAACAGAAAGGACTATCAACGACCGCTTCAAGGAACATCTTCGGTCGGTCAGAAACCAGTATAACAGACCAGTCGGCCGACATTTTAACCAAGCCGACCACTCAGTTACAGACATCCGTGTACAAGGGCTCTGGCATGACAACATCGGGACCAGGAAGGATCGCGAGAAATTTTTGATAAAGAAACTTGGTACTATAACACCACTGGGCATGAATGTAAAAGAATAACTCACCTGTGACAATCTGCACTTTAAACTGTACCGTAACCCGTACTGTGACGGTCTGATTGACTAAACATATAACATCCACTCGGCGTTAGTGTTCTCTGTCTCTGCTGTCCCTTTGTGTTACATATAGTTCTAGGCATGTCATTCGGGATGCCTACAGGTAGTATCCCTCCCCCCTCCCCTTCTTAATCATTTTACCTTCCTGCACCCTTCATTATATGTAATATCTGCAGTTGTAGATAGTTCTAGGCATGCCCAATGAGATGTCTATAAATATAGTATTCTCAACGCCTCCCACTCACCCCCCTTCTCCTTCCATGACCTACCCCTCTTTTTATTTTTTGGTTTGAAGGGGGGGGGGGGGGGTACCCCTTAAAGACGGTTTCACAACTCTTTTTTTCCCCACACCGACATTCCCGATACTGAAGTTCTACTGATTTTTAGGCTTTGATTTGTCGTGCACAGTGTTAAATGCTGTTTTTTGTGTGTGTGTATTTTTTCGCTGGATCCTCCGTTACCCCCCCCCCCCCCCCCCCCCCCAGGTAGTCCTTAACTTGAAATTGATCCTTTAAGGTTTGACTTTGATTTGGTATTTATCAGGCTTTTTATCAGGCTTTGTGTATTACTTAGCCTATAACGCGGCCAAGAGTGCAGTAACCCATACCGGCCTCTTTCCTCTCTTATCTCTTTCCGCACGCACGCACGCACACACACACACACACACACACACACACACACACACACACTAACACACACACACTAACACACACACACTAACACACACAGACACTCTTAAGAAGAGAGGGACACTAGAGTCATCTCAGTGCGCAAATTCCATCGGGCCGACGTCGGTACGATGGCCTTTTGCGCATCGGGGTGACATTACAGAAGCGAAGGGATTTTGAAGGTTCCGTTTTACGATGAAGATGCATTAACCCGTTGCGTGTCGGTAGCGGTTTTTGTCGCGATGATTCCGGTACCGACAAGCAAAAGGGTTAATGCTTCTGATTCCAGACCCAGAGGTAAAATTGTGCATCTGCAACGTGGACAAACTATGATTGCATGTCACACCTCTGTAATGAGGACCGTCTCTGATATGGCCGTCTATAGCGTTGTTCAGGAGATACGGTAATATGTCTCTTTTTTTTTTCTTTTTTTTTTTGGGAGGGGGGGGGGGGGGGGGGGTGTCAGAATCTGCCGCGGCTTCCACGTTTTTTTTGCACATTTTTTTTTTTTTACCGTAGGAAACGTGTCAAACCTGCAATAAAATCTGTATTTCGTGAGGATCTATGTCTTCAACGCAGTTGGATTGTGTATACTTTTTCTCGGTAGTCAATGAGTTAAAATTCGGGTTAAAACTACTGATAAAACTGTATAAAACTACAGATGGTTTCTTGTGACGTAACTTCATAGATTGCACCACCAGCGTCAAGGCCGCCACGCAGCCCCCCCCCCCCCCTCGTATTCCCAATGCACACAAGGTCATCGGGCAGACATCGGCCGCCGTTAGCCCGCGCACGGACGTGCGCGGGCCAACGGCGGCCGACGTCGGCCCGATGACCTTGTGCCGGCGCATTGGGATTTAAGGTTCGTCCCATCCATGAGCACTTCAGCTTCATGGGGCTCCTATAGTAATAGACAGAGAGAAGGAAAAAAAAAAAAAAAAAAAACACCAAAAAGCTAGCAAAATCAAGAGAGCTATTTGCAACAGTAGAAACTATGTATGAAGTCTGTGCAGTGATACATTAATAACAGATTTAGCAACGTTAAGTGCCCCTTGCTGTGTAAACATGGCGCCACACTTTACAGCCGCAACGTAATATCCACAGTATTCAAGATAAACATTCGAGATGCAGGATCTGAATTGAAAGATCTCGACTAGACATATTCAGTACATAGATTTCAAGTGTATTCGGAATGATTTGTGTCACCAGGCACTACTGGTCGTGTTATCTGCCGCTGTAGCACCTATACGGTAAAAGAAATTGCAAAAACATGGGAAACAAACCGAAAACACTTAAAACCTGTACATCTGGATTTCTCTCGACGAGATCTTTCAAATGAGAGCCTACGTGATAGGTTTACCTTGAAGACTCACAAGTCTGTTCTATATTCATTGCTTCCAAGTATGCTAAGGACATCTAATGGCTACAGAGTGGAAGACGGGGGGAGGTGTGGGGTGGGGTGGGGGGGGGGTGGGGGGGTGGGGTGGAGGGGTGTGTGTGTGTGGGGGGGGTGTCATGGCATGAATGTGCCTCCTCTGGAGTTTGTATGGCCAGTGTGTCCTTTGCCAATAGCTCCATTTTTATTCGAGTCACACATCGTCTTAAAACTCAACACACAGCAAACGTCTAATGTCAAAATCGCCAGGGAACCTAAATTATTGTGTTGTTATAAGCAAAGTTTTTGGGGAAGCAAATTTGCAGATTTCGTTACTTTAAAAATGTGACAGTTTTGAAAAGTTTACATCTAAGCTAAATGTATTCTGAAACATTTGCTTTTGTTCATGTTGTAGACTGTAGAGTGCAATTTCATTTATTTTACCAACAGAAATTTACACACATTATATATATTTATTAATGTATTATCAGTACTATCACTTCCTAGTTTGATTTATTTATTTATTTATTTATTTATTTATTTATTTATATATTTTGGGGAGAGGGACATAGATGAACCCACTGCCCTCCGAATTCACGCTCATTATGGAGACAACCTGTCTAAAGTTCCTTGTTTAGGTGAGATACTAGTCAGTATCTTAAATGATTTTCATTTATTTCCAGTAACGTAACGCTGCCTTCTGCAGGATATGCTTTGAGGATAAACAATTTCACCTAAAGAATGGGTTCTCAATAAATTTCCTGCATAAGAAAGACTTTCCATGCTCATAATTTAAAAGCCAAATGAGTAGGCACAATTAACAATTGTGCGCAAGAAGGCTGGTTTGTTGGTTGTATATTGCTTAACGTCTTGACTGCAGCAAGGCTTTTCTCACGATGTGCTTGCACTGCTTGTAAACCAAAACCTAAACAAAATATTGAATCATGTTGTCAGACGGTCTAATATGCGTAATAAACCTAAGAGATGCTAGGGACACTGCACCTTCATGCTTATTTATCATACTTCATTTAGCGAAAGTGAGTAGAAAGTCATCACAATTACAAAATATTACAGGGAAATGATATAAAAAAATACATTAACTGCAAACACATATCACTTTTCATCTCTTGGATGCCTCATACCATGTAGCAACACACATCCAATATCAAGGACTGCAGGCAGCACAGACAGTAGGGAGAATTTAAAAAGGAAAATACAGGTGAATGGGCCGAGACATAAACATACCCCCCTCCCAATTAAATGCAAGAAAAGTTAGTCCCTAAATAAGACATAGCAATATCATAAATACGAGTGACAGGGGTGGATCAGGGGAGGGGGGGGGGGGGGTCCAGGTTTCCGAACCACCCCCAACCCAAAATTCTTTAAAATGCTATAACAAAGTTTTCTTCCATGCAAAGTTGAATGAAACCCATGATAAACTCAATTTCTGGTCACAATGTCAAGCATTAATAATAATAATAAAATAATACGTAGTATTTATATGGCTCATTTCTCATATTTTTGTAATATAACTCATTACTTGTTCAGTAAACTTGTCCTGCTGTATACTATGCCATATCGGTATAACTAATTCTATAAGTCACCTGCTGATGATCACAACCAACCTCCCCCCCCCCCCCCCCAAAAAAAAAAAAAAAAAAAAAAAGACCACTAAAACAACTTTTACTGGCAGAAGTAACATGTAGTTAGTTATTGGGGTTTAACACTAAGCAGGCGAACATGGCCATCTCATGTCGGATTTTACTGCTAAAACAGAAAATGCACGTAAAAATATGAACTAACAATCGTATTGTTCTTCACATGATGAAAGTGAAGCAGCAATACCTGATCATGAACACTAAGACTTTCATACATGCAATTTAAAACAGGGCAAATTTTGAACATTTTTGCTGTCAGTTTGTTATAAGAGTGCGTTGGTTATTGGGGTTTAACCCTTTTAGCACCGTGGGAGCATTTCCCGAATTTTGGAAGTGTTATTTAACGACTATAGGTACCACAGGAGGTGGATTGACCATGATAATTCAAGGGTAGTGCCAGATTAGCTTGGCGCCTTCAGGCGCCAAGCTAACCTGGCACTACCCCTGAATTATCAATCAATCTTGAATGGTCAATCAATCTCCTGCTGTAGGGTGTTGGCGCTGAAAGGGTTAACGCTGAGCAGGCGACTAAGGCCATCATCATAAAGATAGTTATAAGAGAAGTCAACAACGCTGCAGGGACTGAATAAAACATTATATCTGAATTTTTTTAATATGTGACCTTGTTATAATCGTTTAATTTTACAGACAAATAACAAGTTCGTGATCGCTGCAAAGAAACTTTATTACTTTTGTTACATATCCGACCTTGTTATAAGCTAAGTTGACTATATTGTGAAATCCCTAATACCAAATTGTAACCTCCTACACAACTTACACTAGCAAAAGTTATTCCAGTGTCGTAGTCCAGGGAGCAGGCAGATCTCAATAAAATGAATAACTACTGGCTGATTTCTTTTCCTTCCATTTTAAGCAAATTCCTGGAACAACATGAGCTCAACAATTTCACCGCACATTAGACACCAACAAATCAAAATCAAAGGGCGCACTTAGTGATGAAAATTATGTTAAAATTTGTGAAGTTTATTGAAGTTCATTGTCAGGATATGGAACAAAACACAGACTACTTGAAAATAAATGTTACCTATGCTTGTCGTTTTTACTAGGAAATTCAGTGGCACTGAAATCAACATATTTGTATCATTGCCTTTAATAAATGATGGAGTTAAAATCCACGCAGGTCTGTACAGTGGAGGAAGGGGCTAATTATAAAGATCTTATGAGGAGAAAGAAAAAGCTACTCGATCCAGATCTGCCCCCCCCCCCCCCCCCCATCTCTTCATTACCTCTTCATCAACTATTCCCTACAGACCGTACCTGTGTGTGACCCCCCACCCCCCACACACACACCCCAACACCCCCCAATCTTCATTACCTCTTTATCATCTATTACCTACGAGCCGCAGTTGCGTCTGAAACACCCCCCTCCCCCAAAAACAAACAAACAACAAAAAGCACACAAACAAACAAACAAAACAAGCAAAAAAAAAACGAAAAAGACAAAAACAAAAACAACAACACAACAAACAAACGCAAAACAACGACAACAGTTCTATAATCTTCATAATGTTGAACTTATGCGGGCGCTCCACGAAATAAGAAGAACCCAGTGCCAAAGGTCTAGTTTTGGCCTGGAAGATGAAAGTTTGAATTTAGCACGATCATACTTATGAAACCCATATTATAGTTCAGATTTATGGGTGGGGATGGGTACGGACTAGTTAAACTGGAATAATACATGTATGTAAGCTGACTGTCCCTGGAGTGAAAAGAAGATATTCACAACAGAGTCCATAACGCAATGGCCGACATTTTAAAGTGGCGGGCATTTTCAACATGGCTGGACTGAGCAGGATTATAAGGCTGAACAAACAGAGCCTACCGCTGAGAGTCCGAAATAGCTCAGGCGGTTAAATGTCGGAGCAAGAGAGCGAAGGGAATCGCCGGGTCGTGGGTTCGAATCTCGTCCCGGCCCGGTAGCTGGACTCACAATCCAGGGGTAAAAGACGGATTTGTTCAACAGCATGTCCGTTGAAAGGTCCTGGTAAATCAAAGTGGCACAGCTGGAGTGCGCTTGAGTTGATCAGTGTTCAGGTCGTACTCCGCAATAGATTTCCCTGTCCCCCATAACCCGCCCGTCAGGGCCGTCCATATCACTTCGGTGCCGTGGACGTTAAACCCGAAACAAATCAATCAATCAAAGCCTACCGCTTTTCGTGTAGGACGCAATGATCTCAGCTAAAACAAACTGGAAGTCATTCACAGCTCCGTACTCCACTGGCCGCCATTGAAACATCCTATGGTGTGTTTTCATGCACTAAAACAAGGTAAAACGTCGCAAACACAAAAAGAAAGTTCGTTACAAACCCCTATTTGCACTGGCCTACTAGATTTGCATTGGTATATATATACCTCCCGCGTTGACCTAATCTTCCAATTTCTCTCTCAGTCTGAGGATGCAAACGGAGCAAATTCTCCCTGCAAATGCACATTTCGCTCGGAGTGTGCCTGCCGCCTGCACATAGAAGCGTTAAACTCTTATCAATTCTTCTTCTTTTTTTTTTTTTTTTGCTGCTCCAAGTTTCCTTTGTCGACCTCAGAGGTCACGCCGCTCATCCTAATCAACCCCAGTGTGCTGACCAAGGCCCGCTATTGTTCCAACCAGACTCCCGGCCCTGCTGCTATATATAATAATAATGTACGTTTATATAGCGCTTAACCTCCAAATGAGCGGGGGGGGGGGGGGGGGGGGGGGGGAAGGGTAGGTAGTGTGTGTTTGTGTAAAAACTCGCCAAAAAAATATCAAACAGGAAGACCAGCGGGGTGGGTGGGGGGGGGGGGGGGGGGAGTAGAAAACACCCCATAAAAGGGACTTTCTTATAAAGAAGTACCACATTCCTTCAGCCAATGAAGATAAGTAGCGGCTAATCTCTCTGTTTGTTTGTTTGTCTATTTTGACAAAGGGTATTTACCCGAAATATTAATAAATTGTGTTGTACCCGTCTTTTCTAAGCGTGTTTCTTTCTCCGTTGGGTACTTCTTTGCATCTGGGCAGTGGGCAGATGTTCACATCTGCACGGGACATAGACGACCCCGGCCCCCACGAGTCCCCTGCTGCCTTGCAGGCCTGGCCGCTTGGCTGCGGAAAGGCTAAGGGAAGAAACCCCTGACATCAAAGCCCCCGTGTCTCCGGGGAAGGCGTTTGAGCCAGAGACTAAGACAAGGACAGTCTGATATAAAACCTACGACCTGAGGACCTCGATGCCACCGTCCCAGCTTGCTAGGCCATGGCAAACGAACCAAGGGTTTGAAGGGTGGGGCCAGTACTGCGCACACTGCACTCCACCAAAAAGCTCCACCGCGCAGGCTTTAGGAAACGCCCACGGACTATGACACTGAACTTTCCAAGTCCTGTAGCGATGGGCAAGGGGCAAAACGGCAGGTGAAAGATGTCACTGGAAGCCGCAGTCTGAAACCTGCATGCAGGCGGTTCAGGATATTGGTCGCCTGATGTTGACCTGGGGATGACAACGTCACTCGGCACACCCTGAACGACCAAGCAGCCTTCTCTAGGGACAGCACTGCTTGCTCCACACGGAGAGGGGCCTAGAAAAGGTGGCCTAACCAAAGCTCATCCCCTCGTAACCCCAGTTGGCTAGCCGCGGTCAACGGGCATCTTCTCATGCGGTCAGAAAACAAGAAAAAACAACGGATCCACTCTCATGATGACCATGACCGGACTCAACGTAGCATGCTGGAACATCCGAACCAAGCTCGACACAGCAGACAGCGGACGCCCTGAGCGTCGCTCCGCCCTCATTGCCCATGAATTGCGCAGGTTAAACATCGACATCGCCGCGCTCAGCGAAGTACGCCTCCCGGAGGAAGGCAGCCTCCAAGAACTTGGCGCTGGCTACACCCTCTACTGGTCAGGCAGGCCTGTTTCAGAAAGACGGCTCTCAGGCGTGGGCTTCATGGTGAAGACCCCCATTGCGACTAAGTTGGAAAACCTACCAACGGGTCACTCCGACCGCATCATGTCCATGCGCCTCCCACTGAGACACCAGCAATACGTCACCCTTCTCAGTGTGTACTCCCCAACCCTCCTGGCAGAGCCTGCAGAAAAAGACAAGTTCTACTCTGACCTGCGCAGCCTCCTGCAGAGCACCCCTGCAGACGACAAAGTCATCATCCTTGGCGACTTCAACGCCAGAGTGGGCCAAGACTCTGAAGCCTGGAAAGGAGTCCTCGGCAAGCATGGCGTTGGGAACTGCAATGACAATGGTCGCCTACTGTTGGAGCTCTGTGCAGAGCAGCAACTTGTCATCACCAACACTACTTTCCAGCAAAAGGACAGTCGAAAGACCACCTGGATGCATCCTCGCTCCAAGCACTGGCACCTTATCGACTATGTCCTAGTGCGTCAGAGGGACCGCAGTGACGTCCGCCTCACCAGAGTGATGCCCAGCGCAGAGTGCCACACTGACCACCGCCTTGTTCGCTGCAAACTCAGGCTCCGCCTCAAGCTGAAACCCAAGAAAGGCCCCCCCCCCACCCCCCCCCCCCCCCCCAAGAAAAAGCTTGATGTTGCCAGCCTTCAGCGTGACGACAAGAAAGCTGCCCTTCAGGCCGATTTACAGCGCATGCTCAAAGACACAGTTGATCCAGCGGACTCCTCCCCTGAAACACTCTGGGAACAACTGAAAACTGTTATTGTAAAATCTTCTGTGGAAGTCTTGGACTTTGCTAGAAAGAGGAGCAAAGACTGGTTTGACGAAAACGACGTAGAGATCCAGGAACATCTAGCAAAAAAAAAAGAGCCGCCCACCAGGCCCACCTAGCCCAGCCTTCCTGCCCTGTGAAGAAGTCTGCCTTCCGCCTCATCTGCAGCAGTCTCCAGCTCAAGCTTAGAGAACTCCAGAACGAGTGGTGGTCCAGACTCGCACAGAGGACCCAGCTCTGCGCTGACAACGGTGACTACAGGGGCTTCTACGAAGCACTGAAAGCAGTGTATGGCCCTAGGCACCTGGTACAAAGTCCCCTGCGAAGCGCTGATGGACAGGCACTCCTCACAGATAATACCTCCATCTTGAACCGCTGGTCGGAGTACTTTCAGGACCTCTTCGGCGCTGAGCGCACTGTTCAAGAAACAGTCATCCTCCAAATCCCACACCTTCCACTAAAGGTTGAATTGGACTAACCGCCCACCACCGAAGAGACCCTCACAGCCATCCACCAGCTCAAGAGTGGCAAAGCAGCAGGCATTGACGGAATCCCGCCAGAGATATGGAAACATGGAGGCCCAGCACTGCACAACAAGCTCCACGACCTCTTTCTCTGCTGCTGGGAAAAAGGAACACTACCAAAGGATCTCCGTGATGCAGTCATCATCACCCTGTACAAGAACAAAGGAGAGAAGTCTGCCTGCTCAAATTATCGTGCAATTACCCTGCTGTCCATTGCCGGGAAAATTCTTGCAAGGTTGCTCCTGAATCGGCTGGTACCTGCCATCGCTGAAGACCTCCTCCCAGAGGGCCAGTGTGGCTTCAGAGCCAACAGGAGTACCACCGACATGGTCTTTGTGCTGAGACAGCTTCAGGAGAAGTGCCGCGAGCAGAACAAAGGGCTGTACGTAACGTTTGTCGACCTAACAAAAGCGTTTGACACTGTGAGCAGGCAAGGTATGTGGCAGATCCTGGAGCGACTAGGCTGTCCCCCAAAGTTACTCAACATGATCGTCCAGCTCCACGAGGACCAGCAAGGCCAGGTCAGACTAAACAGTGACCTCTCAGAACCATTCCCCATTCGCAACGGCGTGAAGCAAGGCTGCGTGCTGGCACCGACCCTCTTCACCATCTTCTTCAGCATGATGTTGAAGCAGGCCACAGTGGACTTCGACGATGACGACGCAGTGTACATCAGGTATCGTCTCGATGGCAGCCTGTTCAACCTCAGACGACTGCAGGCCCACACGAAAACCCTAGACCAACTGATTCGTGAGCTGCTATTTGCTGATGACGCTGCCCTCGTTGCACACACAGAGAGAGAGCCTTGCAGCGCATTACGTCCTGCTTCGCAGATGCCGCCCAGCTCTTTGGACTTGAGGTCAGTCTGAAAAAGACAGAGGTCCTTCATCAGCCAGCACCCAAGGAAGAGCATCGCCCTCCCCACATCACCATCGGCGAGTCCGAACTGAAGTCTGTACACCAGTTTACCTACCTCGGCTGCATCATCACGTCAGACGCCAAGCTGGACAAGGAGCTGGACAGGCTGGCAAAAGCGAACAGTGCTTTCGGGCGACTATTCAAGCGGGTGTGGCACAATCAACAGCTGAAAAAAGGCACCAAGATCAGCGTGTACAGAGCTGTCGTCCTCACCACCCTGCTGTACGGTTCCGAGTCCTGGGCCCTCTACCGCAGCCAACTATGACTCCTCGAACGCTTTCACCAGCGCTGCCTGCGTACCATCCTCAGCATTCACTGGAGTGACTATGTCACCAACGTCGAGGTCCTTGAACAGGCGGAAACTTTGAGCATCGAGGCTTTGCTGCTGCGGACACAAGCTTCGCTGGGCGGGGCACGTCTCCAGGATGGAGGATCATCGCCTACCCAAGATCTCTGTTCGGCGAGCTCGCCACTGGACACCGAGACGGAGGGGCACCAAAGAAGAGATACAAAGACGGTCTCAAGAAGTCACTTAGTGCCTGCCAAATCGACCACCGCCAGTGGTCTTCGCTTGCTGCGGACCGTGACACCTGGCGCTCCACCATTCGCAAGGCATCCGTCTCCTTTGAGGACTCTCACAGAGCTAACCTTAAGGACAAGCGGCTCCGGAGAAAAAACAGAGTTGTCGTAACTCAGAACCCTGGCCATACCTTCCCCTGCAGCCACTGCGGTCGAACCTGCCTGTCCCGGATTGGCCTCCGCAGTCACGAAAATGCTTGCAGACGTGGGCAAGCCCTATAGAATCTTCGTTCGCGAAGCCAAGCCATGAAATGAAAAAAAAAAACTTCTTTGCATATTACACGCTTGGCAGTCACCTTTTTGGTCTGGATTGACTTTCTTATAGCATTTTACAGAATTTTGGGTGGGAGGGGTAGGGGTCCAGAGCCCCTGACCCCCTCTTCAGATCCGCCCCTGCATTGTCGGTCGCCATCCCTGTGCCCCTCAGTCTTCAAACCTCTCCCACCCCCCACCCTACATCTCCCTCCTCTGAAGTCATCACCCCGCTGTAAATAGTGTTAACCCGTTCACTGCTGTGAAAAACAGAATACCACCTAACTGAAAGAGGTGTGGATCCTCATGAGCCCCCGCAACTGTTACTGAAATCACCGTCTAGCCATGCTGTTTGGGCGCCCTGGGCACTTTGGCATGAACTAGCTTCATCGATTAATTTCAGAAACACATGCGTCCACTGGCAATTAAGGGGTTAACACATTCAGCCCGGCGTACGTATTTCCCAATTTTGGAGGCGTCATCTAACGACTATGCACCAATTGCAGGAGATGGATCGACAATTCAAGGGTAGTGCCAGATTAGCTTGGCGCCTGTCTGCGCCAAGCTAATCTGACACTGCCCTTGAATTATCATGGTCGACCCATCTCCTGCTGTAGTGCGTCAGGGCTCAATAGGTTAAACATGATTTAAACTTTCGTTTTATTGGTACCAGTTGTGGATGTCCATGCGAAGTTAGTTACACTCATTGAGCCCAACTCCATGCAGGTAGGTTACACGTAAGGAGAAGAAAGAAGAAGAGTCAAATAACAGTATAGTCCTTTGAGCAGGGCTTGCTTCGGGGTTTGTTTGTTATCAAGTTTTTTGTTTGTTTGTTGTAATTTTTTTTGGGGGGTGGGGGTGGAGGGCGGGGGGGGGGGGGGGGGGGGGGAGGAGGGGGTCTGCAACAACAACAAAAATTGAACGGCAGATGATTTCAAGATAACTCTACGAAAAAAAGATGATCACCAACTGTGGACCTAACATAAGTTATGACAATCAAGTCATAAGTCATGACAATAAAGGTTTAGCCTTTGCTCCCGCGAAATGTGTAACATGCCTAATTTAAGCCTGATAAAATATGCCCTAATCGAGCCCCACTCAGAGACACTGACATATTTATTCCTGTATATTTCACGCTCTCGTGTTGAATGTTCAATGTCATGGTCTTGCAAGGCGTCTGATCAGTGCATAGCTTGTCACAGTTTCAACATCAGCGATGCTGGGCAGTGATCACTGAGGCCTAAACAGGACATAAATTTCAAACCGTTGGGTTTGAAGTCAACTAAATTTTAAAATGAATTAGGACCAAGTTTGGTGATCACTTTTTGTTCTTAGTGTTGAGCTGAAATGCGTCTTATTCAAAAGTTAATTGGAAAAAAACACGAGGCAAGCGTTACTCAAACGAACTATACAACAGAACTGTTGGGCGGTAGTTCAACTAGATTTGGTCAAAAGCGCACCACTGACTGATTCAGTCACACTCAGCAACACAAGGCTTAGAATTATGTTCACTCTTTTTATTTTCCTCTGGACGGATGCCGAAAAAAAAGTTCTTGTACCTATCACCAGCACGCAAACAGAACTAGTGTGAAACCAAACAATAAATGAAAAACAAAATAACCAACAACACGGTGTCCAGGATATACGGGCACTTATACATGAAGGAAAGCACAGAAGCGTGGCGGTCCTTGATTTTAGATATTACGGCCCATGGCCGTAAGATCCAAAATCACAGACCAGCATATATAGTGTTTAAAACATCCACCGCAAACATTAGCATATCATACTTGTCGCTGGAATGTCAAGAAGGAATGTCAAAATGTGTTAACCTAAACTGGAAATTAATATTTTAAAAAAAAATTTAAAAATGCATGCCAAGCATATGTGTGCTATGATTTTGGTGTGCGTGTATTATGAATGTCTGCATGCATGTATCGGTAACAGACCATTGTCAGAATTTCAGCAAAAAAAAGTAGGGATATCTCGGAGACAACGAACCGTATCAGGACAAAAAGGGCCCAACTGCAGTCTACACAAATTACCAGAAGTTAACAGAAAAGGCAACAAATGTTAATTAACTTACAAAAAAAATCCAAAATGGCAACCACAGCCGTGTAAAACGGCTAATTTTGTTTTTCATAGTAGTTTCATGATTATCATAAATGATTCACAGACACAACTAGGTAACGAGGCAAAACAACAAAGATTACCACAAAGGATTTCTATACACAAGTCTGCTGGTTTGCATTCCTGACAAAATCATTGTGATCGAGTGAGTGTGTGATAAACACGCAGAGTATTTTGATCCTTTATGCAATTACACTCATTCAGCCCGGACACACCACCACAGCAAGACATGGATCGAGCATGATAGTGCAAGGGTGGTGCCGAAATAGCTTGAGGCGCCAAGCTATTTTGGCACCACCCTTGAAATTTCATGCTCGATCTGTCTCCAGAATTATAATACAGCCCTACAGAGGGCAACTTCAAAATTTGGGGATTTCGGTCCTGGGGTAGAATGTGTTAAGTTATTGTGAGTAGTATTTACGTAAAAATACTCTCCGGCCCAATTTTACAAGCGTGGTGCTGGTCTGTAATTTTGGTCTTTATAGCCGGAAATTACAGACCAGTACCTGAAATCACAGAACGACAGCTGCACCATGTGTGAAAGTTGGATGCGGTGAAAACTCAGGAAAGCTAGCAAGTTTCCAAATATCCTTCTGGCTACACCTACAGTCTGGACTGAAACCTCACTTTTGGCTATTTGTGTAAAGGGTTCAACAGGCGACTTCCGGTGATCAGAAGTAGGTCAAACTGACTGCGTGTGCTTCGACGAAAACAACAGCCAGGACAAACATACGATATCGCATGTTTGTCACAGTTTTAATCAACCCGTCGAAACACTTGCAATTTGGCCTACTTCTGATTTCCAAACGGAAATTTTGAAAATATATATTACAGAAATGTCCATATCTAGGTTATTTGCATGCAACATCGTAACTAATAATGTTGTGCTTTTGAGAAAGAAAAAAAAGTTTACATTTTGCTCAGAAATGTGTGATTGAGGCTTTCCTCAAAAGATGGTCATGAACATTTTTTTTCCTAATGAGCGACTGGTTTGAGATTTCGTCAGAAAATGGGAACAAAAAAAGGAGGCAAGTGCATCAAAAGCATGATTTCACGCCACTTACAGGGTTGCATGCGAACACAATAAATATGCGAGATTTTCAAGTTTGCAGATTTCCATCTTCCCGTTTGCCAACTTCCACCCATGCAGCACCTTTTGAATCTAACGGGCTTCAGCCGTGGGGTCGAAATGACACACCCAGCACACATGATACACAATATTCATATCAGACAATTTCCATTCAGTAGCATTTAACCCATTCAGCCCTGACGCCCTACAGCAGGAGATGGGTCGACCATGATAACTCAAGGTAGTGCCAGACTAGCTTGGCGCCTCGAGTTATCATGGTCGATCCATCTCCTGCAGCTGGTGCATAGTCAATAGATGACGCCTTCAAAACTTGGGAAATGCGGCCGTCGGGCTGAATGAGTAAATGTAGTCTTGTTGCATATTTTGCATTATCTGATGCAGATAAACACTGCTATAATTACAACACTCATAAAGCAGCTTAATCCTTTGGCTTTTGGTAGCAATTTCAGGCAGGAATCACCTCGACCGAACTCGCTACCAGCAGCCAAAGGGTTGAAAATCTGAGTAAAATTATCACAGTGATTGTGTGTACACGCACAAATTACCTGGACGGACTTATCACGGTAACACTAATCCATTGAAAACGGACGGATATTACGTTGATTTTTTTTGTTTGTAAAAGTGGTCAAAGTAAACCAATGTACCGGTACATAACCGGGAAACTTATTCAATTTGCTGCCCCCCCCCCCCACCACCCCCACCCCCCCCAAAAAAAAAGTGTGCTGGTCTGTGATTTTGGACTTTATGGTTTGAAGCCGTAAGCTCCAAAATCACAGACCAACACACATGTAGTCCTCTGCCCCAAACACCCACAAAAATAACGGAGGTTGAGGTGGATCTCAAATCAGTTGGTGTCACAGAGCTTTGGTGCGGCAAGATTTGTCTGGTGCGAACAGCATGTTAAACATCCCAACAATTCATGCAGCATAAAACAAACAACTACGTGTGTCTCTTTCTCCTGAAAATCATATTTGCAAAACTACGGATTGTGGAATACAAAGTTCAGATTCAGATGTGAAAACACAGCCAACCAACAATGCGTGAAAACAAACAAGAAAGACGGAATCAAATTCTGTCCTGTACATATTTACACACATCGTCTGAAGAAAAACAAGATCGGACGAACCATAACCCACAAAGTCCCTTCTATATGAGAGCTGTCCTCGCTGTCAATGGTCTCTACCTTTTGTCTTTGACCTGATTCTGATGTTGAATTATCTCCTATTGAAAAAGTCTCGCAGATCTGCCAATGCGTCAGTGAGTTCTATACGCGTCATTGTTTATATTTGTCGAACGTCATTTGTCATGACTAAGTTTCAGTTTTTACGTTATTTTATATTTTACGTGATATGAGTTTCACTTTCGCTTCATAGGCTTGAGAAAATGGTGACAAAACTAGAACTTCACGGTACAATTTCAGTCTTGCCTATAATTTGTGTGAAAGCAGGTTGACTTTACCTAGCTACATGATATACTAAGTACACGGGTCATCTGCATGCTCTTCTGAAAGCGCGTCGATATGTGTGTGTGTGCGTGTTAGTGCGTGCATGCGCGCGCGCTCCAAACATCTCCAAGTGGCATAGAGCCTCATGCGCTTGGAGGGCGCATGAGGATCTATTCCTTCTGGAGATGCGCGCATGTTGGTGTGTGTGTGTGTGTGTGTGTGTGTGTGTGTGTGTGTGTGTGTGAGAGAGAGAGAGAGAGAGAGAGAGAGAGAGAGAGAGAGAGAGAGAGAGAGAGAGAGAGAGAGAGAGAGAGAGAGAGAGAGCCGCGCGCGAGCGAGAGAATGACGTCATATTTTGAGTATTATGTCAGTGTCTGCGTGGTGACGTAGTTGCCTCTTTTACGTCACCGCCACTGTCTGACTTTATCTAGAAGTGAAGTTTTTTTTAGTGTTTTAATTATTTTCTGAAAATAATTTTTAATAAAGAAGTTGAAAGGATACAACTAACGAACACATCCAATGTATTTCTCCAAACTAGCTATATGCCAACGTTTAAGTAAATATGACAAAAATTATGGACTCTAATCTGGGTCCGACTCATATCATCACAAGCTCCTATATAGCGTCCCAGTAGCCCTTTTGTTGACAGACAACATTTTAATAGGGACGGCACGCGCCGCCTCCCATCTGGTTTCACTAAATGCCGGGCAGGGGTGGGGGTGGGAGGGGGGGCGGTGGGGGTGGGTGGGTCTACGACCTGTCCGGCCAACACTGACCTGTAAATTGATACACCCAGAGCAGTGTCAAATGTCCGTGACCCAGATGTTTAGCATGCCGAAACAAGGCCTCGCTAGAATCTGGTGCCAGACTGCCTCTTACCCCAACATAACGACAGAAACTGTCAACGCCTCGGCCGCTTTAACAGCTCGCCGCTGCCGCTTTATCGCTCCCTGGTCGTGCCGGCGTGTTTATGTGTACTGTAAACAAATTCCCAACCCTTTCCCGAGGTCTCTGTACAGTCTATTTTTACTCTGAGGCCTTCCTTTGTAAAAATTCTCAGCTTTTCAAGTCGGTAAAGCGATCGCTGATTCCATTGCTAACGACGCGGTCCGACATCTTGGTTTTACTCTCTTCGGTTGTTTTTCTTTTTTTATGTGATACTGTGGAAATTGATAATCTATTGCTATATTGCCAGGAAACTTGTAGCAATGTTTCGAAGTGTTTAAAATCAAATGTTTTATTTAGAATGCTTTAAATGGTCAGCTATTGATAAATTACTTTTGTTTGAGTGTATTGTGTTGACCTCACGTGCTACGAGCGTTAGATTTGATGCTGCACAATCAAAGTATGCGTTTGTTTGGCCATTCATTTGAAACCTAAAGCCAGGAACTAGGCTTCTAACGTACACAAAAGCGCCCGCATTCGTTTGCGAAAATTCGCCGGCCGCCTCGGGGTTACACGTTAGACAAACCCTACTCTGATGCGGGAACTGAGGAGCACTATAGTATAAATCACGAGAGAGGTTTACCACCGAAGGTTTTCAAAACTTGCACAGACTCATTACAATCTATGTATTTTCACCAAGCTGGTATTGCAGGCCAGTATGCTTGCTGAAACTGAAACCGTGCAGGAGACAGGCCAATATACCGATTCTAGTCCAAGCATATATGTACATTTGCCCCTGCATTTACAAAGGCTACTGAGAACCTGCTGCCGCAAACGAACTGCGCAGTTCTTCTCAGAGCGGACAAAGTCAGGTTTTAGCATAAGACTGAACACATGCTCAAACTTATAACGCCCGGGGAAAGAGCTGATACGCGCAAGCATGGATGCCGTGTTCACAGGTCACAGTGTGACTAGAATAAAGAGTGGTCCGCATGTGTTGTACACGTTTCTAGGTTGCCCATATTATTATCCCTGCTACCTCACCTATGGGATAAATCAATAAAGCAGCTAATTTAATTTATTGTTCGAAAGACTTTATGTACAGGAAATTCACCTATGGTGCAACTTGCAGCCACTCAATCACACTCGTAGATCATGATCATAATATTTTATTTTCCTAGTAATATTTTCCATCCTGAGCTTATCCAGTGGACAATAGTGGGCCTATGTTGAGTTGCCGCTGACTTAGTGATTTGTGGGGCACGCTGATTTCAGCTGTGCTTGGGTGTGGGGTTGGTAAGGAATCAGGTTCATAACCAAGAAATGAGACTGTCAATGTGCTGGTTTTTGTTGTTGTTGTTGTTATTTTGTGCATGGCAAATGTGCAGCTGATGGGCGGTAGTGTTTTTAGGGGATCCTTGAAATATTGACTATAGCTAAGAGACTGGACAGTACGGAAACGGCACTGTATTCCGTGGCCAAAAGGGCTGAACATAAAAATGTAGAATGCACTGAATGTGTGTGTGTGTGTGTGTGTGTGTGTGTGTGTGTGTGTGTGTGTGCGTGCATGCGTGTGTGAAAATTACGGCTTGGTTACACACACACACACACACACACACACACACACACACACACACACGCACACACACACACACACACACACACACTCAGTCCAATAGAATAAAGAGGGGATAGACTGTGCCACAATTAAAATCACCTATCCTTCTATTTCATGCTTAGGGCTTTTAGTCCCTCAGTTCACTCTGTTAGTATAAACATCCGATTCGGATCGGTTTCCAGCAATGAGGGCCACATGTGGGGCCGTGTGGCTATCACTACTGGACACTGACCGCGTCCACATTCATAGGAACATCTGGGGTGGATTACGTTTGGCATACAGGACAGGATCTCACGAGCCCCTGTGACTGGTAGGGGCTAATGTGAATCTATTTCTTCTCAGGCAAAGGGGGGTGGGGGGTGGGCAGGATGAAAAACTGTACAGAACTGCAGCGTGTGTGTTGGTGGGTTATATGAGTCTGTTCACAACCGCCACCCATGCCCTCCCTGCAACTGATGCATTGAGAAGGGCGTTTGTCATAAAGAGCTGGATCTCACGAGCCCCTTGGACATCAGAGGCTAATGTGAATCTATTCCTTTCGGGCAAAGCGGGACAGGATGGAAAAATGTACAGAGCTGCAGGGAACATGTCGGCGGCATATACCTAAATGTATCTTCGTAAGGTACAAAATCTTCAGTGATTTAACTCTGCCTGCCCATTTTATTTAGTTCTGTTCCCTTGTAGCTTACCAGAGAGCGCTTTCCACCTCAGTGCCATAATGAAACCGGCGGCAGTGTCTATGTTGCCGGGGGCATATACTTTTATGTCTCTTAAAGGCTCCGAAACCTTTAGTGATTAATATCTCCCTGCAAGTTTCATTTACCTCTGTTTTCTAGTCATAGAGTACCAGAAAGAGTTTGGCTAGTTAGTGTTCGAGCTAGCCGCTCAGGAAACCGTGTGGAATGTGTCGGTCGGTTTTCGATTGCTCACATGTGTAAGCCGAAAGTTGTAACTGACTGGCTACTTTGAAAAGTGTATGAGCCCTTACATTCATACTTAAGTTGCACAGTTCAGTTCTGGTCTGGAATCTTACACATGCACCACGTGAGGCAGCCAAACAACACTAAAATACATATACACTCAAAGCCAAAGTATTGTATCAACTGTAGATCATTCTAAGCATTTTAAATAAAATGTTTATATTGAACCATTTTTTAAAAATATTTTACCATAAACAAAATACTGCAGTATAATAACAATTGCCATAATATCACATTTTTTAAAAAGTCGTGAGAGGAGAGTAAAAACAAAATGTCGGACAGCGTCGTTAGCAATGGCGACAGCGATCGCTTTGCCGACTTGAAAAGGCTAAAAAGTAAGAAAGTACAGGCCAGGCCGCGATCGGAAGTTTTTCTAGTGTGACACTTGACGTAGCCTGGTCTGTTTCAAGCGTTTTCACGAAACACTGGGGCCCATATGCCCTAGTTAGAGTGTACCAGAAACGACTTTGCTAATTTCCACGTCAGTGCCCTCGGAAACTAAGCCGCATCAGCCCAAAATACACTCAAAACAAAAACTATTTCATTAATTGCTGTCCATTTTTAAATGAAATTTTATCACTTTTTGTTTATTTTGCAAAATCACATTTTGAATGAAATAGGCGATAGATAAAAAACCCACAAGAAACGTTATAAAAAGAAAACGAGCATTTGACGTGAGTTAAAAACAAAGATGTCCGACTGCGTCGTTAGCAATGGAACCCCATTACCGACGTGGAAAGGCTGAGTTTGGAATTTTTGGAGAGGAATGTCTCAGAGTCAGTAGTGACCAGACTTTGCAGCCGTGAACTAAAGATCTGGGTCAGTGCATTTGCCACTGCTCTGGTTGTGTTTCAGTATAGGTCAGTGTTGACCCGTACCAACCCCCAACCCACCCCTCTCCGGCCCGGCATTCAGTGAAACCAGATGGGAGGCGGCGCGTGCCGTCCCTATTAAGAAATTTCTGTCAACAAGAGGGCTACTGGGACGCTTGTGATGCGCGTGCCGTCCCTATTAAGAAATTTCTGTCAACAAGAGGGCTACTGGGACGCTTGTGATGATATGTACTATAAACGGTTGTTTATGTCTTCAATGAGACATTCAATCACAATATGCTCGGAGGCTCTCTTAGCCACCCACTTAAGAAAGTATTTCGCCAAGTTTCAAGCTTGTGTGTACAGAAATATCGGAGATTCTCTTGTTTACATACATAGGCACACACATACATACGCACATACGGCGCTTCGCGCCAAATGTACATTCAGCAGCGAGGTTAGCGTAACCAGACATGACATAATTTTTTATCTTGTTACTTCAATTGTTAGAGGTTTAGCCTGCCCGTCTTTGACATCATGGACATGCTATTAAATTCGCCCCACCGCGACCCGTCCTAAAAAAAAATCCCTTCTATAAATGGAAGGGAATTTTTTTAAAAGGGGGCGTTTTATATTTTTTTTAATTTTTTACATGTGCTGGTCTGTGTTTTGGAGGCATTACACGTAGTCCAAAATGACGGACCAGCACATAAATAACAGCAGTGACGATACTGCAAAATCATCTGAACACAACGCAGCAAGAGCCATCTGAGGTGCATCTATATAACATGCACTACAGCACATCCTGTACCAGTAAATCTTAACACAAACACATAAATTCTAGTAGAATGTTTACAATCAATTACAGGAAAGTTTACAATGTGTGATGGTCTGTGATTTTGGACCTTACCCATGTGCATAGAAGTGCTCGGCTGTGCGCAGGCCCACTCTGGCCGTGGTCGGCCCGAAGACCTTTTGCTACTGGTGACATTCTCAACTGTACGGTGCAAAATCATAGACTACCACACATGTATAACACCTCCGTGTGCATGTCAGCCAAATAATCAAATTCAATGCGCACGGAGTCACCAGTTCTGTCAAGAGTGGATTCACGCGCAAGTTTTTCAACAACAAAACTCACACATGGAATTATATTGACGAGCAAAAGAAATGCGATATCACTGGAATTATTGGAAACACGGTAGTGTATCCGATGATTCCAGTGATGGCGCATTTCTTTGGTTGCTGGTATGCACATATCAACTGACATCAAGTCCATGGACTTCGGATCCATCGTCAAGCAACCCCCAACAAACACGCACATGCCAAATTGTAAATACATGAAAACTCACATTTGAAAAAATGATTGTGCATTGTATGAGCATTTGATCTATCAGACGGCATCCTGTGTAAAACCCGGTCACTGCTAATTCCCCACACAGGATAAGAAACGGGGTGGGTTTGCCTTGCTGTTGTAGATCTGTGCCAGTGCGTACAATGTCATTGGCCGACGTCAGCTGCAGTTGGCCTGCACACAGGTGTGCGCAGGCCAACCGCAGCCGATGTCAGCCAATGACAGTAGCCAACAGTAGGCAATGTTGGCCGATGGCCTTTGCTCATTGGATAAGACCTCGTGAGAATCCCTGCCTCCTGTGCATGGATCTAGCTCCATAAGCAACAGTCGTAACACAATGAATGAAATAGTCCACCACTTTATATATTCTTACCATCTTCTTACAATCATGGAACGTTGCAGCGTGCATGTTAAAAATACTACGGATGAAATTCAAACATCAGGGGACAAATATCACGTGTTTCACATTTTGGTCAAGTGGCACTGCATGTGACACAATGTAACAACAATACATTTACACATAGAGTCATACGCTTTAAAAACATGACACAGTCAAGACAATCAATGACACACAAAACTGTAAAATCCATCTTTGTAGGTCTGAAAATGCTTAGTGAGCACTTGTTGGAGGATGCTGTGGCACAAACATTAACGCCACGGCCGCATTTCCAAACTTTGTGAAGCGTTGTCTAATGACTATGTACGAGTTGTAGGAGATGGATTGACCATGATAATTCAAGGGTAGTGCCAAGCTCATCTGGCACTACCCTTGAACTATCATGATCAATCCATCTCCTGCTGCAGGGTCCTGGGCCTAAACGGGTTAAAGTGAGTTATATTCATACTGAACTAGAGTAAACTCTGTCTGTTTCTATTTTACTATTTCTCCACATACATTCGTGTAAGTGCTCAACCAATTAAATCCTTAAGTCGAAATTGCAAAATTGAAATGTTGTCCTAGGACGGCTATATTACAGTTTAGGGGCCGGGTGAACAACAGACTTCTAAATTAAAAGCATTTTAAAGCTAAAATCGTTTTAGTTAACAGAGGTCTTAAAACACTCTTAAAACTGATGCACGACACGTTTCTAAAAAAAAGTTAACAACGCTTTAGCTAAAAATTGTCTACCGCACTATGTCACCGATATATAAATAGACTGAAAGGGGGTTCCTTGAAAAGTTCATTCGCAGTAAAGATTTATAATCGCCAGTATGGAGAGAAAATCCCAATGAAAAAAGAAAGACGGTTAGCAAAGACAGTTACACCACAATTTATTAATATTTAGGCCTGTTCAGAATATGTATACAAACAATTACACAATTTGCAACTTATTTTTTCTGATAATGAGGATGCAATGGAAGGCGTGAAACAATAGCTGATGAACTGAAAGTTCCTTAAAAAAAAAAGAACTAACACCTATAAGACTGACGTCAATTAACTTTATTGCGTCAAAACACGTCAGTTCCATTCCAAGATGGCTTCTCCAAGTCCGGCAGAGACTATTTCCACACCAAAAAAAAAAAAAATAAAAAAAAAATAAAAAAAAAATTCCTTGGCAGAGGAAGCAGTCCTGCTGGAGGAATATGCAAATAATTAAATACATACTGCACAATAACAAACAAACAAGAAAACTAAAAGAAAAAAAACCCTGCAAAGGTTGTGGCTCGAACCACACCAGTCGTGGTTTCAAAAGTGACATTTTTGAGTGCGCGTCTTACCGACAGCGCTATTGTGGCATTCATGGTAATTGAGCTAATTATAATTATATACAAAGTTAGGTTGTATTACGCCGGCTGACCTCCGCCTATCTCTCTGACAATATTTCACTTCCCAAGGCTTTTCAGCGCTTCTCAGTAAATCCCAAACACTGAAACCGATGTTGTTCATCATTTTATTCCATCATAGGATGCAACAATCTCTCTTTTCTTCGCTGATGTTGTCGAATTCAATGAAGCGGCTTATTCAAAACGGCACCCATTCAGTTTTAAAAGCGTTTTAGCGCGTTTAGAACAGCTCTGAGCACTTCTAAAGTTACAAGCAAAAATCCTCGCTAAAACTGTTAAAACTTCCATGCACAGCATTTTAAGTGTGTTAAGCACGATTTTTAATGTTCACTTTTAAAACTGTTTTAAGAGATAGAAGCCTGTTGTGCACCGCATCTAAGTGCACTAAACACGATTTTTACAAAACGTTTGTAAATTTTCACTTTTAACACTGTTTTTCATCGACCCTTTGGCTATTCAGTATTGCTTTTTGTCAAAAAATTTCTGTATCATGGTGATTCATGCAGGAATCACCTGAACAATAAACCCTACTGACAGTCAAAGGATTAAAAATAAACTTGATGGCAGCAAAATGTGGACACGATACATTATAACAAAAAGCACTATGGACAGCCAAAGGGGTAAAAAGGACCTGGTGGCAACAAATCATCGACGTAAATTTATCTTCTTAACCCTTTGTCTGTCAGTCGCGCTTTTTTGCCACGAAGATTCCTGCAGGAATCATCGTGACAAAAAGCGCTACTAAGCGCTTTTTTGTTGCAATGATTCCTGGAGGAATCATCGCAACAAAAAGCGCTGCCAACGGCCAAAGGCTTAAGACTGCATGACCATCCCTGCTAGTTCACTGGGTCAATCCATCTCCCGCTGTAGTTTTACTGGGTTAGCGTGCTAAATGAATCTTGGCTAGATCAAAAGAATTTATTTACAGCAAATCATTTGCAAAAAAGTATTTACTTTCATTGCAAATATTGATCTGCTGTGCCTTAACCCAATACAGCCAAAGGCTGATTTAAAAAAAAAAATGGCTTATTGTCCTATGAAGGCTACATTGGAGTAAGAGATAGAGAACAACCATTTTAGTTCAAGGGTGGTGCCAGAATAGTTTGGCGCCTCAGGCGCCAAGCTATTCTGGCACCACCCTTGAACTATATTAGTTGAATTTATTTCAAGCAATAGAAAGGTTAACTTATTGATGGAACTAGTGTCTGGTGCTGCCTGGGAATTAAAAGTGAGAAGATTAGTCATGGACAAAGGTTGCATTGACTTAAGCAGCAACTCACTGATATTAACCCATTTAGCCCGACAGCCGTATTTCCCAAATTTTGGAGGCGCCAAGCTAATCTGACACTACCCTTGAATTATCATGGTCGACACATCTGCTGTAGTGCGTCAGGGCTGAATGGGATAACTGTGTGGCCCTTGTGCAAGCTTTCGTTGACATAAATATATTATGTGCTACATGTATTTTGAGGAGTCACATGAGACGTTCAGCAATAAATTCCATTACCATTTCAATGTTACTGACCATTTCGCTAACACACATACAACAATGTAAACTCTAAGCAGTTGTAATTATCTGTGCTAATCAGTTATTTTGGACCTTAGGGCTAAGGCTGTAAGGTCCAAAATCACAGACCAGCACAAACATGTATAACATACATTTATTGACACATTAACTCCCTTGTGCATGTTGCCACCGGTACCGTAAACAATACCAGTGGTGGCACGCACAAGGGGGCTAACTGATATTAAATTGCACCAACAGGGAGAAAAATGACCCCATCATAGGGGATCGAGGCCACCGCGCTTTTTCTTGTTCTTTTTCCCGCCAGCATTGACTGACGGAAGAGCATCGAGCCTCATGGGCCTACGTATGGGCTCATCATTCATCAGTTGCCCGTGGACCTCAGCTGCCCGGAGGCCGCTGCTGACCTTGTCCTTATTGTGGAAACCGTTGGTGATGGCAGGCTGGGCTGGGATGTTGTAGTTCTCTCGCACCTCTCGCATATCTGGGGAAGTAATAGGATACAGTAAACTTCCTGTTCTGTTTGCATGAGTACATGTACTCCCCAAATAGACCTACTCGAGGTGTATGCCACAAGTACATTTCTATTCAAATGAGATGCTTAGCATCTCATTTGAATATAAATGAATTTTTCTCTAAAATGTATTTTTTCGAAAAATACTTACCGATGACATTACTCAGAGGACCCTCACACCCTGCTTGCCGCCAGTAAGCTAAGCATTTCCGACTGGCGTGATGCCATGTGGCATGTGACCGGTTGGTCAGGGTTGGGAGGCTACTCAGGGTCCCTTGTTACAGCCCCCTTGAGTTGCCTCCCTGGTTGTGTAGGAACACAACAGGTTCTTAGGCTGAAATTAGGTAAGCTAGGCATATCTTCCTAGTAGTAATGTCATCGGTAAGTATTTTTCGAAAAAATACATTTTAGAGAAAAATTCATTTGTTTTCTTAAAATACATTCCCGGTGACATTACTACCAGGAAGAATAGCGATGAGGAGGAGGGTGCCGCCCATAAAATTCCTCCCTGTGTAAGGGCTTAGCCAGACCCGCCCTATCCGGCGCAAACTACCGACAATTTCAGCTAAGCAATGCCTAAGGCGCCTCCGGCGCTGGGAGGGAGTGTTGCGAAGCGGCGATGTCCATCACCAGGGCCAGGTTGTCTCGCTGGCCTGCCAGATCCCTGAGGCAGAAACGGGCGAAGGTTGATTCTGCCCCCCAGCCCACAGCTGCCACAATGTCTCTGACGGCATAGTTGCGGTCGAAGGCGACGCTTGTGGCCATGGCTCTAACCTCGTGAGCGCGGATCCTTAGCCTCTTAGCTCCCTCCGGGGAGAGGTCCTGGTAGGCGGACCGGATGACCCAGCGTAGCCAGGAAGATATTGTCTGGCCAACATATCAGTTCTGCCTGGGGACAACGGCAGAAAGAGGTGGGACCGTCCCCTCCAGGTGGGCTTGGATCGGTGAAGGTAGACACGCAGGGCGCGCACCGGATCTTGCTGCCTGGTCTCCCAGGGAAGGTCAACCCTTTCAGCGGCCAAATGGTGATCACCTGGGGTGCGGCTAGGGAGACCTAGTCTTGGCGAGGAGGGACAGGTCGGTGAGGAATTGCACGGAGCCGTCCATCCTGAACCGCAGGCGGGCAGAGCACGTGGAGAGCGCCAGCAGCTCGCTTACTCTGGCAGCCGTGGCGAGGGCCAACAGGAAGCAGGTCTTCCGAGTCATGTCCGCAGACCGGACCAGGGGGAGCGGATCAAATCGGTCTGAAATCAACCACATAAGCACCCGGGGTAGGGCCCAGCGTGGGATCAGCAAGCGGGGGACTGGCCGCTGGAGGCCGAAGGGGCCATAAGGTCGGCGAGGTCTTTGCAGGTGCTGGAGTCCGGGCGGCCGAGGTGGCGATAAGCGTCAGCTACATGGCCCGGCAACTTCCGATGGTGATGGGTGTTAGAGCCTGCTTGCCGAAGCCAGATGAAGAAGTCGGCGAGCTGGGGGTAGCCAGATCGGCCCCCACCGCTGCACTCAAGGAACCTCTAGCGGCGAGGGCGTGCCGCACAACTCCAGGCATGCCAGGTAGTGGGGGGGCCGTGATGAGACATGGCAGGTCGGGGGTCCAAGACTTGGTCCAGGAGAACGGGGCCATCAGTAACACGACTGCCCTGCATTCCCTGCCCAGAGCAGGACCATGGGGACTAGCACTGTCGGAGGATATGCGGAAGCGTAGAGGCCGACTCCAGAGCTAGAGAGCGCGCTGAGTGCCCAGGCGAGGGGGGCCGGGCCGGGAGGGGTGAGGGGTGAGCTGTCGATTCCACTTGTGGCGAAGCGGTCAACCCTGGGAGTCTCCCACTGAGCGCAAGTCATCTGAATGCTATCCGGGCGAAGTTCGCTCTGTGGTGGAGCTGGCCGCGCCGAGCGAGGGAGATGGCTGGGACGAACAGGAGGCCAGGGCCGGGTCGCGCTCGGAGAGCGATGCCGCGATCTTCGCACCACCGGAAAGGACAAGGAGGTCTCGGTGTCGGAGACGAGTTTTCCACGCAGTGAGGTTGGAGAGGCGAGAGATACTCCTGACACGAGCCACGCGAGGTCTGTCCTGCGGCGCAGCGGGAACCGGTACCGGGGAAGCACAGTCGTGGGGAACGGATGCCAGTGGGGAAGCCAGCGAGAGCACAGCCTGCTGGGGGTTTAGCCAGACTCTGGCGAGAACCGCATCCACTTGAGACACCTGTCGGGTTAGGGAAGCGAACTTCCTGGACAGGCGTTCCGGAGGTGCCCCTGGTCGATGTCTGTCAGAACTCCACGCGCAGGCGCCCAGACCGGCGCACGGGAGCTAGGTCCGCCTAGCTGACACTGGCCCGGGCGTAGCGTCAAGATTGCAGAAGAAGCAGCACCTCTCTGTCCTTGTCCAAGGCGGACTCCGACCGGTTCCATAGGAGATGTCGTGCAAGAGGGGACCCGTCTGGTCCCGGCGACGATGGTGTCCATGATGTGAAGCACCCCTCCACTGACTGAGGTCGAGGCCAAGGGCAGCTTCCTGACTGGAGACGACGTGCCGGAGGTGAAGAGCCGGAGGATTCACGCGGGGGGAGCCAGGGGACGATCCGATAGGCGCCCGACAGGTCCAGACTGTCTTCACATATACTTGTAACAAACAAGTCTAGGTCCCTTGGCTTTCTGTTTTATCCAAGTCCTCCCAAGACAGACCCACTTGGGGAGTACACCAAAAGTACACTTCTACTGAAGGGGTTAAGCCATATCTATACTCACTCGTTCTGTTGATGGGTTCCCCCACGAGCTGGCTCTGTCGTTTGGTCTGGAAATAAGAGTTGCTCATGTCTTCGCTCCGACGAAGACGCTGAAAAACAGAGGAAGACATCAGTTAAAAATATCAATTCACACATTCCCTGCACATAAAGAAAAAAAAAGTGAGCACGATTCATCTGCAAGAGACATAGCTCCTCATGAGCCCGTGCAGCTGCAGGGGCTCATGAGGATATATGCCTCTTGTTGACACCACTTTATATCCACAATCTGCATCAACTGGCAGTGAAGGGTTTAAAATAAAATCCAAGACAAACTATGAAGAAATGCTATAGAAGTGACGTGAATGTGGGTGACAATTTGGACATCAGCAAACTTACATGTACTTCTTTTAACCCATATTATACTGAGGCTAAAAGCTTCAAATTTGTGCACTTCCATAATTATGCAAGCTACATTATAGTACTTACAGATAAGGATATAGACCAATGGCTTTAGTTCAAGCGTGGTGCCAGAATAGCTTGGCGCCTAGAGGCACCAAGCTATTCTGGCACTACCCTTGAACTATTTTAGTCAAACTTATTTTGCACACTGGTGTATTCTGAATGATAAGGGTTAACCCTTCAAAATGTAATCTATTTGAACAGGAGTCTTACCAAAAGGTCAGCATGAACTGCAATTTCTTTTCACAGATGGTTATACTAGTTATAGTTCACAATATCTCCCTTATATATGTTTTTTTTGCATATATATGTAAACTAACTTACTTAAGCTCTTAAAGTTCAAGTGTCATAAAATGGTTGACTTTCCTTCTCTTCTGCCCTTTTACTACGCAGAAGAAGCAGCATGACACCCTTGTTACTTGTGTCTCTCATATGAAATTGTAAAAAAAAGGTAGGAAAGTCTTAGATACAGCATGACAACATTGAGAACCTGTCGTATTGGTGACATTTAGCAAATGAAGTCTGCCCTGAAGCAGGCAACTTTCAAATCTGCACACGATATGTAACCATAAATAACAGATACAACTTAACCCCCTTCACTGTCGAGAAAAAAAGTGAACACGATCCAACTGCAAGAGACGCAGATCCTCATGAGACCCCGCGACTGCAGGGGCTCATCAGGATCTATGCCTCTTGCTGAGACCAATTTGTAACACAATCCAACTGCAAGAGATACAGATCCTCATGAGACCCAGCAACTGCAGGGGCTCATCAGGATCTATGCCTCTTGCTGAGACCAATTTGTATATATGTTCCCTGGTCGGTTTTGGCATTTGGTCGTTGAATGAACCAAGATTTCAGAAACAAAAATGTATGTACAGTGGCAGGGAAGGGGTCAATACTCAAAAGAGACAGCGCACTACCTCTCTCAGCTTCTCATCACTGAAGTCATCAGGCGTAGGACTGCCCTCCATATCTCCGTTCATGGATGGGGAACCCCTCATGCGGGAACTTGGTAAAATGGTGCCTGGAGGTGGTGCGAATAAAATGTCTTCAGAAGGAAACCAAATGAAAAGGGAGAAAAAAATCACTAATACCGGTAATCAAAAACTTCTCACAGATAATTCTGTTTTCAATCAATGGAATATACACAACAGCTGTATGAAAACTACACACATGAAATTTTTGTATGTCACACATGTTGGTAGAGTGAGCCTGCGTGGTTCCATTTCCATCTACTCATTTATTTACATGGGTGACAGTGCAACAAATTGAAATGACTGAAAATGCTTAACCCATTCAGCCCTGACGCACTACATCAGGAGATGGGTCGACCATGATAATTCAAGGATAGTGCCAGATTAGCTTGGCGCCTGTTGGCGCCAAGCTAATCTGGCACTACCCTTGAATTATCATGGTCGATCCATCTCCTGCAACTGGTGCATAGTCATTAGATGACGCCTTCAAAATGTGGGAAATACAGTCATCGGGCTGAAAGAGTTAATGGACTCGTCCCATAATCTATCCCCAACAAGAGACATAAATTCTTATGTGCCCCTGTGGATGCAGGGGCACATGAGAATTTATATCTCTTGCAGGTGGTACAGGATGGCTGAAGAGCTATTCTGTCTCAAGAAAAAGGTTAAAATTGAGCTTTCTTGGATTTTGAAAAAGCTGAATCAGCTTCTAGGACTGAGGACTGTGTCACACATGGTAGTTTGACATCGGAGCGCACAGCATTTTTCGCAAATATTTCCGCAAAGAGCCTCTTTTCTATACCGAACTTAGAAGAAATATCATTCAGTGACAGTGGACCTAATATATTTACTTTTAAGAAACTTGAACAATGTGTCAGTTTTGCTGTACTGTTGTAAAAAATTATCAATTTTTTCATTAAATGACTGACTTAACATCCCTAAATGTGCCCTAGATATATTAAGCCCAGTATAAGAAAGATCCACTTTGGCCAAGTTTTCAAACCTGAAACAGTGCAGGCATACATGAAGTCTGCATGCTTGACTTCGATATTGAAATCTGCCAGAGCTCTATTTAGGGTGCCAAAAATGGCTCATTCTGGTCTTTTCACTAAATTTTACCACTGCAGAGTAAAATCGACATATCACAGGAGTTCAGTAAAATTATTCCATATTAGGTCAATTGTCACTAAATGATATTTGTTCTTAAAGTGGTAAAGAAAAGTCTTTCTTTGCAGAGATATTTGGCAAAAATGTTGCGCGCTCTGATGTCAAATGGCTTTATCATGTTGACCAACACTTCGCTCGCATCAGCCCTTACCAGTGGCGGTGGTGGGAAGTGAGGTCCTGTCTATCACCATCTTGGGCAGCACCCACTTCTGCTCCTCCTCATTCCACTTGCACTCGGTGCGCACGCGGTCCAGGTTGTAGTAGTTGGAGTCGCGGCGCAGGCAGGGCTGGATGCGGGCGATGATGGCGTCGAGGAGCATGATGTGCCGCTCCTGCTTGCGGATGGTATCCAGGTAGTCGATGCGGTCAAACTCAAACTCAGACTGCAAGTCCACGATCTCCCTCTCCAGGCTTTGGATCTGTAGGGAGGGGAACATACGTCCAACATACAAAATAAAGAAACGAACAATCAGTTAACCCCTTTACTGCCAGGCAACACAGACTGTGTTTGTGAAATCACAGTAAATGCAACTTCAAAATATCCCCTCAAAGGAACATGGTCACAAAGTGGTTTCAGCATGAGGTGCCCAAGTAAGCAAAGGTCGTAGGGCCCATGACAGCCACAGTTGGCTTGTGAACGGCTGTGCGCGGGTCTATCGCAGCCACCATGAGCCTGAAGACGTTTTGCTACTGGGAAAAAAATCTTCATGAGCCCTTGCACAGGCAGGACTCATGAGGATCTATATCTCTTGCAGGTGAGTGGTGTTCAATTTTTCTCATACCGTTTGTGTGAACCAGCAGTGAAAGGGTCAAAATAAAGAAACAAACGATCAGTTAAACTCATTCAGCCCCACGCAGGTATTTCCCAAATATGGGAGGCATCATCTAACGACTGTGCACCTGTTGCAGGAGATGGATCGACCATGATAATTCAAGGGCAGTGCCAGATTAGCTTGGCGCGATCGACCATGATAATTCAAGGGCAGTGCCAGATTAGCGTGGCGCCAACAGGCGCCAAGCTAATCTGGCACTGCCCTTGAATTATCATGGTAGCCCATCTCCTGCTGTAGAGCGTCAGGGCTGAATGGGGTAAAAATTCATTTTTCTCTAAAAGGTATTTTTTCGAAAAATACTTACCGATGACATGACTTTGTGGAAATGTCTACTACTAGCTCAATTTTAGCCTACTCACCCGTTGTGTGCCCACACAACCCGGGAGGCACTCGGGGAACCCCCCTAGAGGGGCCGAGAGTTGTCTCCCGTTTCCTGCCCTACCGGATCCGGTCACGAGACCGGCCAGTCTGATACTTCGCTCGAAAGCGGCAAGCGGGGCAGGAGGGAGGGTCCTCCGAGTCATGTCATCGGTAAGTATTTTTCGAAAAAATACCTTTTAGAGAAAAATGAATTTGTTTCCTCAAAAACATTACCGATGACATGACTTTGTGGAAGAATTGCGATGAGGAGGAGGGTGCCGCGCAAAACTTCTTAATGGTAAACAGTGCCGTCCTCCCAGTCGCAAACTCACAACAATTTTAGCAAAGTGCATACCTACGGCGCTGGGAGGGAGTGTTGCGCCGCGGCGATGTCCCCCACCAGTGCGAGATTCTCTCGTTGGCCTGCCAGGTCCCTGAGGTAGAAGCGGGCGAATACAGATTCAGTCTGCCAGCCCACAGCTGCCACGATGTCCTTGACAGCGCAGTTTCGATCAAACGCGAGGCTCGTGGCCATGGCTCGTACCTCATGTGCGCGAATGTGCAGCCTCTTCGCTCCCTGCGGGGAGATATCTTGATAAGCGGAGCGTATAACCCAGCGGAGCCAGGAAGAGATCGTCTGGGCTGTTATGTCATTCCTGCTGGGTCTCAGATGTAGGAAGAGGCGCGAACGCCCTCTGCGGAAGGCTTTAGATCGTCGCAGATAAACTCTAAGGGCGCGCACGGGATCCTGTTGCCTGGTCTCCTGGGACAGAGGGTTGGTTCTTAGCGGCCGTAAGGTGATAACCTGAGGCGCAGTCAGAGGAGACCTGTTCTTGGCAAGGAAGGCAGGGTCAGTGAGGAGTTGAACAGACCCGTCCGCTCGGAACTGTAGGCAGGTAGGCCGCGCCGAGAGTGCGTGTAGCTCACTCACCCGAGAGGCGGTAGCAAGGGCCAGCACGAAGCACGTCTTTCGTGTCACATCTGCGAAACGGGCCAAAGGTAAGGGTTCAAATCTGTCAGAATTCAACCACGTTAGCACCCAGGGCAGGTCCCAGCGGGGAAGGAGTGAGCGGTGTGTTGGGCGCTGGATGCCGAAGTGTCCCATAAGGTCGGCTAAGTCTTTGCAGGCGCCCGGGTCTGGGTGTCCAAGGTGTCGATAAGTGTCAGCGATCATGGACAGGTAACCCCTCACAGTGATGGGGGCCAGGCCTATGTCTCGGAAGAGCCAGAGGAAGAAGTCCGCCAGCTGAGGATTAGTCAGTTCCGTGGGGGACAGGCCGTGCTCGGAGCACCAGGAATACAGGATTCGCCACTTTCCCTCGTAGACTCGAATGGTCGAAGGTCTGCGGGCCGCAGCGATCGCCTCCACTGCTGCACCCGAGTAGCCTCTAGCTCTGAGGGCTTGCCGCACAACCTCCAGGCGTGAAGGAGGAGCCGCTCCGGGCAAGGGTGGAACAGCGGCTGACGCGGTTGCTTGAGCATGGTGCGTGGGGCGGGAAGCAGCAGGGGCGGGTCCGTGGCGAGGCTGAGTAGGTCGGTGGTCCAGGAGCGGTTTCAGGCGAACGGTGCGACTAACAGTAGGACCGCCGAGCAGCCCCGAAGCTTGAGAAGGACTTTGGGTACGAGAACCATCGGGGGGAAGGCGTAAGCCACAAGGCTGTCCCAGGGAATGGAGAGCGCATCGACAGCCCAGGCAAGGGGATCGGGAATCGGGGAGACGAAGAGAGGCAGCTGATGGTTCCACCTCGTGGCAAACAAGTCGACCTGGGGAGTCTCCCACCGGGCACAGATCATCCGAAAGATGTCCTGCCAAAGGGTCCATTCCGTGTGCAAGAGCTGGCCGCGGCGAGACAGCGAGTCGGCTAAGACATTCAGGTGTCCGGGGATGTGTCGGGCTCGAATGGTAATACCCCGGTCCTCGCACCAACGCATCATCCGGTAGAGGAGCATACAAAGGACGGGAGAGCGAGTGCCACCTTGTTTCTGGATGTAAGCCACCACAGTCGTATTGTCCGAGAGGACGAGTAGCTCCTGGTGCCTGAGGAGATCCTCCCAGAACTGCAGGGCTTGCCAAACGGCCTGCATCTCCAGCCAGTTGATGTGGGTGTGCGCTAGGTCCGCGGGCCAGGGCCCCGAAGTCGAGAGAAACCGAGGAAGGAGATGAGCGCCCCACCCAGTGAGGCTGGCGTCGACACACAGCGAGGTCTGGGGTGGAGGAGAGGCCAGGGGAACTCCCGACGCTAGCCAAGAGTGGTCGGTCCACCGACGAAGATGAGGAAGCAGCATCTGGGGCACCGGAACCAACATCGTTAAGTCGCCGGACGACGGGCGCCAATGGAGTAGGAGATGCAGCTGGATCGGCCGGGAGTAGAGACGACCTAGGGGGATAAGGTCCGCTGCGGCGTTCAGCAGGCCCAGAAGCTGGAGCCAGACCCTGGCGGGGGCCACGTCCTGCCATCCTAACTGACCGGCTAGATCCGCAATCTTCTGGATCCGGGGGGCCGGGAGGTGCACCGTGTTGAGGTCGGTTGCAAATTCCATGCCCAGGTGCACGAAGCGGCGGGACGGAGAGAGATCCGACTTGCCGTCGTTTACTAAAAAGCCCAAGTGTGCCAGTAGAAGCAGCAGCGCATCCCTGTCCGACGCGAGCGAAGTCTCGGACTGGTTGCGTAGGAGGAGGTCGTCTAGGTAATTCGACGTCGGACTGGAGGATGACTGTCGGGCCTTGGCGACTACGGCATCCATCAGCCGGATGAACACCCAGGGGCTGAGGTTGAGTCCGAACGGGAGCGCGCAAAACTGGTATACTACGCCGTCGATCGCAAACCGGAGGAACTTCCTGGAGGCCTGGTGCATCGGGACATGCAGGTACGCATCTGAAAGGTCCAAGCTGACTGCGAAGTCCAGAGGCTAGACCACGGCTTTCAGGGCTCGGGCAGTCTCCATCCGGAAGGAGGGGGCTGTAATGTACTTGTTCAGGGCCGAGAGATCGATAACCGGATGCCATCTCCCTCCAGGCTTTGGAACGACGAACAAGCGGCTGTAGAAGGCTGGGGAGTCGGGGACGCGTACCACCTCCGTGGTGGCTTTCCTCAGGAGGGAGGAGACCTCTCCCTGAAGAGCGGAGGCCTTCAACGGGTCGCTGGGAATCTCGGTCCAAAGGGGGGAGCGACGCAAAGGAGGCGGGCTGCGAAAGGCGATCCGGAGGCCGGCCGAGACGGTGTCGCAAATCCAGGGGTCGTCGGGAAAGAGTGTGAGCCAATTTCCGCTGAAAAAGGCTAGCCTCCCACCGACCGGAGACCCCGAAGTGGTCGGTGGGGGCAAGGCTGGGGGGCAGTCAGGCAGCCCGCCCGCGACACGGTCGCCGGGCGGGACGGGGCCAAGCAGGGGCACGGGACCTGGAGGGTCTAGGACGGCCAAAGGCGGGGGCCTGCTCAGGGGCCGAAGCAGGGGCTGAAGCGGCAGAGGGTCTAACCGACCGCGAGGCGCGACCCCTAGCCTGGCGGGAGGACGGAAAGCGGCGGGGAGGAGGAGCACTCACAGGCCAGCGGTCGGGGTTGGAGGCTCGAACGGAGGACCAGGTGTCGCCGAAAAGCAGGGGACCACCCAGCGGAGCACGACGAAGCTGCGCACGCAGGTCAGGTGGCATCCCTCGGCAGGCAAGCAGAAGGGCATCTCGACGCATCAGGTCACAGTTGGCGGAGGCATCCATAGCGTTGACCGACGAGTGGTAGGCGGCGCGGTTGGCGACTTCCGCTAAGACGAGTAAATCCCCAAGGAGAGGCGTGATAGAAGGATGCCAGGAGTCTTCCACACGACGAACCAGGGCTTGAGTGAGCAGCTCCAGGAACCCAGCGCAGGCTACGGTGTTCCGCACCAGGGACGCAGTCATATCCAGGCCACGAGGGAGGGAACGGCGAAGAAGAGCGGGGCCGCCAGCTTGCGACACGGCAGGGGGGTCCATCGCAGGAAGAGGGATGGAGAAAGCCTGGGAATGGCCGGCATACCAGTCCCGACGGAAGGCGATGTCCAGGCCAGCCGGCCAGCGACGATCGGAGAAGAACACCGGCTCTCGAGACGCGGGAAGTTGCAGGTGCGCTGAGAAGACATCTCGCAGCTCCTTAAATCCAGGCGGCTGGGGAAGCGACTTGAACCTCTTAACTTGACGCTCGGCATCCACGAAGGCAGAGACCTTCCTCTTCAGGGGGGGAGAGGCTGGGCAGGAGTCCGCTGGCAGAGTGGCCGCGATGATCCTGGCGGCTTCGTCCAAAGAGGGTCTCCGCACGGGACGACGACGGAAGGGTCGAGGGGACATCATCACCGACGTCGGCGGGCGAAAGGGCGCGACCATCCTCATCCAACAGGGCCGAGACGGAGTCCTCGGGCAGCAAACTGAGGGCTTCTTCATCCAGGGGGCGGCGAGGAGGTGGGCGAGGCACCGAGGAAGGCCGAAGCTTGGGCGGGGACGCGTGTCGAACCTCGTGGGAAGCCCGGGAACGAGCCGGCAGCGACGACGGAGGCGGGGATCGCCGAGGCGAACGCGAGCGAGGAGGGGTCCTGTCCGGTGTGCGGGAACGACGTCTGGATGAAGGACAGCGGACAACCGGAGAGGGGCGCCGCCCACGGGAAGAGGGCCGATGATGGCGGTGACGCGGCGAACGCATCGAACGGTGCGAGGGCGAGCGCGACCGCGCACGCGACGAGGAGTGGTGGGTGGAGCGGCGACTATCCCGGCGGGAGGAATGATCCTTCCGGCGGCGCTCGAGGGGCGAGCGCGAGTGTCTAGAGCTGACGGTGGAACGGGATGAGTCGGGGGCGCGACCGTGTCGCGTAGGTTGAGGCTGACGTCTCTCCTGGCCGGACTCAGTGAGAAGGGCTCTATGCCGGCGTTCAGATCCTCCGGAAGGATCAGCGGGCTTATCGGGGAGAGAGAGAGGATGAAGGCCGGTCAACGTGGGACGGCTCATGGCAGACTTCTGCAGGCCGGGCTCAGTGAGGCGGGCGCTCTGCCGGCAAACAGACCCTCCGGTAGGGTCAGCGGGCGTGGCAGCAGTGGCAGTCCTCTGGTCAGCGAACAACGCAGGGTCCCGACGAGCAATCCGTTCCGAGAGGCCGAGGCGAGGAAGGGCGGTCGTTACCACAGGGGCGGCGGAAGTGTCAACAGGAGCCGGACGAGAGATAGCAGACGGTAAAAACTCCAGAGGTCAGACCAACGGATCTCCGGCCAGGTCGCACAGACATCGCAGAGATGGTCCGAGGCGCAGCCCGAACAGGGGAGGCAGACCGCATGGTCGTCCGTCGGCCACTGGAAGTCGCCGCATTGAGAGCAAGTAAGCATTTGGGTCCTGCAACAGACAAAGGGCACAACAAGGTCGCAAAGGCAGACAAGGGAGCCTAGCCCCAAACAAAGGTACTCCAAGTGCCGTGACTGCCGGCGCGTGAAATAGTGGCTACACTCGCCAAGGGCTAAAGGGCCTTTAAGGTAGATGAACGGAGCGTGGGTGCCCAAAGGCCCTACGAGAAAAAAGAAACCCTAGCCTCTAAAAGGCAAAGTCTACTCGTAACAGTGAGGCACAAAAAGAAGAGAAAGACGACATCCCTCGAGGAGACTCGTTAAAAAGGTCGTGCAAGGCGCCGGAACGTAAGCTCAAAGCTGGCGCCAACGTAGTAACAAAGCCGAAAGGGAAGCCCAACGGTAGCCGGCTCTCGGCCCGAGGGCCGGCTGTGGGTAGCTACCACTACCTTACCTCCGAGACGAATCGAGAACGGGGGGAAGGGTAGCCATACACCTCCACAGCCTAGAGGAGAGCAGCAGAACGACGCAAGCAGAGGCAGGCAATGAGAAGGCAGTCAGCGCTAGAAGGCGGCAGAGCACACGAAGAGGCAACGAGCGTAGGTAAGAGGAAGACCGGTCGAAGCAGCGCGAGAGCAAGGCCAGACACGTCTTCTCTGTACGAGCGAAGTAGCAAGACTGGCCGGTCTCGTGACCGGATCCGGTAGGGCGGGAAACAGGAGACAACTCTCGGCCCCTCTAGGGGGGTTCCCCGAGTGCCTCCCGGGTTGTGTGGGCACACAACGGGTGAGTAGGCTAAAATTGAGCTAGTAGTAGACATTTCCACAAAGTCATGTCATCGGTAATGTTTTTGAGGAAACAAATTCCTGGAATTCTTGGATGCATGTATCATCTACAGCTTCTGATAACCCACTAAAAGGTCCATATCAAACTTCTTGACCCCTTTGTTGAACTTGTCATGTCGGTGTGATGCACAAAAACTGTCAATGCATTTGTTTGTGCCCCAACATAAACTCCACAGATGCCACGGGGCAGCAGTATCCACCGTCATGCATGGGTATCTGTTGGGTAATGGGTAATGCAACGTGCAGAAAGTTTTCAGTCTGACATCAGCTGATGTACAGCCATGCACAGGCCCACAATGGCAGCGGCAGCCTGATGGCTTTCTGCACACTGTTGTAAAGAGGCTTAGGACAGTTTTGCACTACATAAAACTTTGATATTCAGTTTTCAAAACTAACTCTGACTGCAAAGAGGGGGGAGAGAGAAAGTGAGAGAGAGAGCGAGAGGCAAACCTGTGCATCCTTTTCCAGCAAGGTGTCTGTGCGTCCCTTCAGTTCCTCCGCGATCTCATCATAGATGCTGATCATGATACCATCATCGTCCATCTTGCGATTGGCACCTGAAAGTTTGGAATCCAGACAGCAACTATCAAATTATTTTACTTTCTACGCTTCTTACAAAGTGAACATTTTCATTTCCTGCATAATGCTCCAAAATACCAGTATGATAACCCAAAACAAGCGAAGACAAGAAAGGCAAAGCCATTATGGCTCACGTGTATGACCGATTTACACATGTGTGACCTTTGTGACAAGAGCTGGTTTCTGCAGCAGCAAAATCCATGTTTTCTGAAAATGTAAGCATTTTTCACACGTCAACCCCCCGTGACCCTTGACCTTTGTGATGAGTCGACTAAATTAGTATGCATAGGAAGGTCTTATCATCAGCTATCTTTGTACCAAATTTGGCAGAAACATTTGCAAAAATGTTGGTAATACCTACAATTTTATTAAAACATTCGACATTTTACACATTTGCCAGCCTCTTGTGATCCTTGACCTTTCCAAGGGGTCATCTAAATTGGTATGCATAGATAGGTATTACCATTAGGTATCTCTGTACCAAATTTGGGTTTGAAGTTGTGAATAGTATTTGAGAAAAAACATCTTTTGTCAAAATATGGCTATTTTTCACCTATTTCCTGAGCTCTCGTGACCCTTGACCTTTCTGAGGGATCAACCAATTTAGTGTGCATAGAAAGGTCTTCCCATCAGGCATCTCTGTAGCAAGTTTGGGTTTAAAGTTGTGAATAGTATTTAAGAAAAAACCATCTTTTGTCAAAATGTGGATATTTTGGACCTATTTCCTGAGCCCTTCATGACCCTTGACCTTTCCGAGGGGTAATCCAAATTAGTATGCATAGATAGGTCTTACCATCAGGTATCTCTGTACCAAATGTGGATTTGAAGTTGTGAATAGTATTTGAGAAAAAAATTCTCATGTCAAAATATGGTTATTTTTCACCAATTTCCTGAGCTCTTGTGACCCTTGACCTTTCCGAGGGATCAACCAAATATGTATGCACAGAAAGGTCTTACCATCAGGTATCTTCTTTGTACCAAGTTTGGGTTTGAAGCTGTGAATAGTATTTGAGAAAAAATAAATTATGTCAGAATATAGCTATTTTTGACATATGTCCTGATCCCCTGTGATCTTGACCTTTGCGAGAGGTCACTCAAATTGGTATGTTTAGAAAGGTCTTGCCACAAAGTATCCGTGGGCCAAGTTTGAAGAATCTGCCTTGAATAGTCTCTGAGAAAATGCCAACGTTAAAGTTTACGACAGACGACCACTGGCCCAAAACATACTCACTTTGCTTCACACGTGAGCCAAAAAGTCGCTTTGAATAGTCAATGAATAGTGCCTGATCAGCTTAACCCTGTCAGAGCCAACACCCCTACAGCAGGAGATTGATTGACCATGATAATTCAAGGGTAGTTGCCAGATTAGCTAATCCGGCACTACCCTTGAATTATCATGGTCAATCCACCTTCTGCAATTCCTACATAGTCCTTAAGTAACACTTCCAAAATCTGGGAAATGCACCCATGGCGCTAAAAGGGTTAATACCAGGTGCCAGCCTGAAATGTCTGTGGGAGTACTTCTCAGATAGACCACGCTAGGTGTACACAATAAGTACACTTCTATTAAACTGAGATGTTAGCATCTTATTTGAATAGAGTACTTGGTCATGTACTCCCTGCATGGATCTATTTGGTACTCTGGGAAACAGCATGGGACGCTAATCTAGTGCCACCCTGCAACTATCATGGTTGATCTACATTCTGAACCAGTAAGCAGAGCAACTCCAAGTTTGGGAATGTCGACCTTATGGCTCACCGAGTTGAAAGGGTTAGGTCACGAAGGTACACCTTCGGCTACAGCAACAGCGTGAGCAGTGTTATGCTTTCGCACTGACAGCTAGGATTCAAATGCTGCGTTGGGACTGTGCATGACTGAGTTAAGACACGCATCCAGATGCAGTTCCTCTTTAATAGGTTAACCAAAAATTTCAGAAATACAACCTATGTCTACTGGCAGCGAATGGATTAACTGTCAAGGAATGATGAGAATCAATAAAGAACTCACGTATGAGCTGCCTCTTGCGCTGGTCCTCTGCGTGCATCTTGCGTCGCGTGTGCCGCTCCTTGAGCTCTCTATTGTCCACATTCTCTCCTCCCACCATCTGCTGCTGAAGGGCTTGCAACCTGGCAATCACCACACCACACAATTTTTATAGCACACAGTTTGAAGGGACCCCAAGTCAACACGACATGGGGACTACATTTCTTTACTATATCTTAGCATTGAGAACAAGTTAACCCGATCAGCCCTGATGCACTACAGCAGAGGGATCGACCATGATAATTCAAGTGTAGTGCCGGATTAGCTTGGCGCCGACAGGCGCCAAGCTAATCTGGCACTGCCCTTGAATTATCATGGTTAAACAATCTCCTGCAACTGGTGCATAGTCTTCAGATGACGCCTCCAAAATGTGGGAAATACAACCATCGGGCTGAATGAGTTTACAAGTAATTCTCCACTGTTGGTCACTATTAAGGATACAATCATTCTGATCTTGCTAGATTCATGGACTTTGACTGAGTCTAAACTCATTTGTCAGAATTTATTCTCAGGATGGATGCAGAAATGGCAGAAGCAGATAAATTAACAATCTGACCCTTGTGGTTTCTGTGCCTCATTAAAATATGTGAAAAATCATCCCAAATTTGGCACCAAAAAGTGGAAAGTATTGGCTACCCCAATTAGATTCTGTGTTAAGGCTATCAGGGACTTGAAATTGTTTACTAATAGGTCTAGAGTGCTTCCAAAAACCCCAGCAGATACATCTGTTAAAATAAATCAAAGGTCCTTCTCTAAAACTTAAAACTACTTTCCCTTGAAAAAGGCATAGCGTTTGTTAAGCATGGTGTCGCGCACTTACACTGTAACATTATTTTACTTATTACAAGATGATTAAAAGACAGTTAAAAGTCTTTCTGCTGGAGATAGAACCAGTACTAGCCTCACACACGATAAATGTGTCTTTAAGGTTTTATTGGTTTGTCACCAGTCAAACACTAAAGTGATGGCATCACTGTGCAATGCACATTACGGTTCTTGCTTTATACAAGTATGCTTGAATTTCCGTAAAATCTGTTTTACATAAAAACAGTTAGTCCTACTGCTAATAATATAAAGTATCTTCAGAAATCCAGTTTATGGCATGATGAATACATATTTCTGTACAGATCTGGCAAATTTTCAGGTTGTACCTCTTTTCCACTTTTTAGTCACCAGCAGTGGAGAATCACTCCAATGATGTCACTAATGCTCTTTTCAAAACTATTGTGGCCAAACTACTGCTCCGAATAACTCATTGGAGACGTGCCACCTCAGGATACGTGGCTTATGCCATGTATCCGGAGGCAGCACGTCTCCAATGAGCTAAAAAAAATTCTTTCTGCTAGCTGATTCTGTTGTGTAAGACTACAAAATAAGTCCCTATGTTATGTCGACTTCAGGTCCCCATTAAGACTATGAACCATGATAGTTCTAGGGTAATGTCAGATCAGCTTGCGCCAAGCTAATCTGGCACTACGTAAAACCCCAAAACTATTGTGGCTGACTTAATAATCAACGTGTAGAATTGTAGGCTAAAGTAGGTTAATCCCATTGCCCTCATTTGTAAAATGAATGAGTCTGTTAAGGATGGAAAACTGCAGCTTATACCGTACATATGGTAAGCTGACAAAAGTCTTCCACTGTGTTTTGTACATGTATATACTGAACAGCCAAAAAATGTGACATTTTTGAAATCATCGAAAACACTTGAGTGTTTCTGATGATTCCAAAAATGTCACATTTCTTTTGCTCCTGAGTAGCATTTCTGATGATTCCAAAATGATGCATTTCTTTTGCTCCTCAGTATATGTACAGTTCAAAGACAATCAGTCACACTTGAACGTTGAAAATGCATATATGTACTTGTAGTTATTCCATCCAGATATTTGAAATCATGTTCATGACAGCCTATATCATGTGCGGGGGTACTCCCCAGATAGAACCACTAGGGAAGTACACCAGAAGAGCACTTTCATTCAATAATAAGACCACAGTATATTCTGTTCAAATGATAGCATCTCATTTAATTTAACCCTTATCATTCGGAATACACAAGTGTGTGAAATAAAATAAAGAAGTTCAAGGGTAGTGCCAGAATAGCTTGGTGCCTCTAGGCGCCAAGCTATTCTGGCACCACCCTTGAACTAAAGCCATTGGTCTATATTCATATCTGTAAGTACTATAATGTAGCTTGCACATGGCAGTGTACAAATTTGAAGCTATTAGCCTCAGTATGATATGGGTTAAATAGAATTGTACTTGTGGTGCACTCCCTGAGTGGGTCTGTCTGAGAAGTACACGCAAGCGGTAAGGGAAACAATAATAAACTGTAGGTACAACTCGCCTATTCACTTTGTCTATCATTTTCAGTTCAGATGTAGGGTGGTGATGAATAGTAGCTGCCAGGTTGGGAATGTCAATTTAGTTTTTTTTTCATAATTGAAGCCAACACAGCACACGCAAACACATGCCCAAGTGAAACATATGTGGGGACACAAGCACAATACACATGACGCACAACTCAGGCAACAGTCTGACGGAAAATCACACAGCAAGACACTCACACATGAGGGAGACAGAGAACAGATCACTCTAAGAACTGGTCAAAATCACAGGGGCCTGACGATCAAGCTTTTACTGAAAGCAAATACCACTTCGCCACTGCCTGTGCAAACGGCCACTGTACAAATTCAAACCAAACTATAACGCAAAGGCAAAAAGATACGACACGGCAAAAATCTGGAAAGGCCCGGAAATATCTCAGCATGAACTGACTTCTTTCACATTATCTAGAGTCCAAATCTAAACCCTTTAGCAGAGTGACATGAAAGAGGCCATGCTGCGTTACTTCATATCCATTGTTTTCAAACTTTACTTATATTATTCTGCAAATGCTTCTTTGGAAAGTCAAGGCGTCAGTATAGGGCTCAGAAAGTTCCCCGCGTTGCCTAGGAGCATCGGCATGTTAGCCGCCATCTTAAAAGGATACCATAGTCTTCAGATAGTAGCAAAGTAGTGTTTCAACATGTTTTTCTTCATGTTTCTTCCTCTTTGGAAACAAACAAAAACAGATTCTGGTTAGCGGTTTCCTACGGTGATGGCGAGACTTGATGATATTGCCTATAGCACGTCAGGGCTTTCCTGACATTGTCCTGACAGCGATTTCCTTATGAGTGCCTTAGTCGCGAAACCTCTCAAGATGGCCACCAGGACTAGCATAATGATGTCAATTTCCCGAGCCCTATAGATCTACTTTATTTTCTTTTCACAGGATATGCATATTTAACCCATTCAGCCCTGCCACACTACAGCTGGAGATGGATCGTCCATGATAATTCAAGGGTAGTGCCAGACTAGCTTGGTGCCTGTCGGTGCCAAGCTCATCTGGCACTGCCCTTGAATTATCATGGTCGATCCATCTCCTGCAACTCGTGCATAGTCATTAGATGACGCCTCCAAAATTTGGGAAATACAGCCGTCGGGCTGAATGAGTTAAATAAACCAATCAGAAATGAGCATGACGCTTATTTCCGGGCTGAGATAGAGCACATCTGCAAGAATGATACATGCTATGCAAAAAGCCTTGATACTTGGTACTGATCGGTGGACAAGGTTGGTACAGATTTGAGACAAAATGTCTACTGAGATTGTTCCTTTTGGGTCCCGGGTGAATGGTTGCTTTGAAGGTTGAAAACTGTTCTGGAATCATAGTGCATCATCTATTTGTCATTTTTGCGCATGCCATAGCTTTCTACCCTTGTGTTCTAGCACGCGGTATTTGCATTCAGTAAAAGCTCGATTATCAGGCCCCTATGGTTAAAATATATTGATCACACACACACTTGGCGAGTGGCAGGGTGGGGGTATATCTAATGAGCACAGTTTAAGAGGCTGGTGAGTGCCTGGAAGTGATTAACAAAGTGTCTAATGTTGTAAGAGACTTGTGAAGAATTCAAATATAAGTGACATTCCTACCACATACACAAGGTGGAAAGGGGCATAACTGCATGCAGAACAGTTTGTGATTTTGTTTTTTATGGCTGCAGAGTGTAGGTCCAAAATCACAGACCAGCACACAATCATACTTTTTTGTAAAGTATAATTACCCTTGATTAGAACTTTGTTAGATCAAAAATGTCACACGAGGCAAAATCACACTCAGTGTGTCCCAACTCATACCGTTTGTGGGAGTACTCCAAAAGTAGAGACCCATTGGGGAGTACACAACAAGTACACTTCTGTTCAAATAAGACTGTTCAGGGAGTCCACTACAAGTATACTTCTATTCAAATGAGATGCTAAGCATCTGATTTGAAGAGAAGTGTACTTGTGGCGTACTCCTGGACCAGGCCTATCTGTGGATTGATCGAGTACTCCTGCAAACTGTATGTGACATGGCAGACTGTGCATATTGGCCACAACTGGCACCTTGTTTCAATGTCTTACCTATTCACCATCATATTGCAAAACGGGCCAAGTACCAAGAGATGTTATTACAAACACCAGAAACCAAAGTGGACAGTAAAGTCACAATGCTACCCAGCACGTCTTGTTATCAAATTATTTTTGAAGAATGAAATGAAGAAATAAGACAGAAAATGGACACAGTGTCTTGTTATCAGCCAACGGTTTTCAAGGACAAAGAAAGAAAAAGATGGAGAGTGGAAATAGTCTTTCAAAAAGCCATCTGGGAAAGGATCGAGTCAAGGTACCATGTCCAGCAGGAAAAGTTTCAAACTTTTTTCTCATTTACACTTACTTTTCTTCAGTCCTTTAGAAAAGACAATGTGATACACAGATGTAGGTTCATTCAAAACATGCAAGAACAAATAATACGCACAAAATGCTGCTTATCAACCAAGACAACTCATTCAAGACGTGCCGCCTCTGGATACGTGGTATAAGCCGCGTATCTGGAGGTGGCACGTCTCGAATGAGTTAAAAACTTGTCAGCAATTATGGAGCTATCTTTAAGCCCATGACCAAACTAAACCATTCAAAATGTGTATGTTTCCGATTATTCCACTGGTGTTATACTTCTTTTGCTTGTCAGTTCATGTTTATCAATTCATATATGCAGCAGACAAATAACCCAACGAAGAAAGAAGCACGTTTAGAAAAGACAGTTACAAAACACTTTATTAATATTTCAACTTTTCACCTGAAACATTAATACATTCTGTTGTAACTGTCCTTTCAAATTAGACAAACAAACAAGTATACAATTTGTTACTTATCTGGTCAGTAAATGATAACATGTTTGTCTATTTTGAAAAAGAGTTTAAATCCGAAATATTAATAAATTGTGTTGTAACTGTCTTTTCTAAGTATGTTTCTTTCTTCGTTGGGTTATTTCTCTACATTTTACACGCTTGGCAGTCACCTTTTTGGTCTGAATATATTACATATGCTGCAGTTCTTCATGTACACAAATCTACAAGTACAATGTCCCAAGTAAACTTTCAGGCTATGCCGCAAGTATACTGCCCCACTTAAAATACACTTTAAAGTTCTTGAGTCATTTTAAGGAGTCTTCATCACAGTTTTAATTAGACTCTTCAGTGCCGAGAAAAATTGAACACCACCCAATTGCAAGAGGTATAGATCCTCATGAGCCCCCGCAGTTGCGGGGGCTCATAAGGATTCATGCCTCTTGCTGACACCACTTTGAATCCATGTTCCTGGGATATCAGGTTTTTTTTTGGTGTTGAATTAACAAAGATTGTAGAAACGCAGTCTGCGTCAGCTGGAACTGAACATGTTAATTCACTCTTCAGATATGCTCATTTGTAGCTTTTTAACACTACTATGTTCTTGGGGTCCAAATGTACAAAACCTAAATGTATCCTCACCTTTTCAAGGCCTCTTGCTGCTGAAGCTGCACCCCCACGGGGATGTTAGTTGGGGTGGCCTGTGGGACAGTAGGGGTGCCCTCCGATCCCATCTGGGCATCTTCCAACATGGCCACAAGCTCGCCAGCCTCCTGGTTATACAGACAAACGCTAGACAGTCAGGCAAACAAATAAGAAGTAAATGTATGGCAGATATGCACAAAGTTGACACATTCGGTGATTTTAAGCAGTGGATTCTACATCTGTCCAAATCAGAAGTACATGGAGTTTCTGATAATGCATGAAATTCATTCATTCTGTGGATTCCTCCAGCCCACCCCATCACCAAGAGGCTGGCAAGGTGTGCACAGCCGCATTCACATTTTGCATGTTTCCATTCAAATGTAGTAAAAAAGAGAAAAGAAATAAAATCAGTCTAAACCATGAAATGTTGTCCCTCTCTGATGATTTTCTGGCATCCAATGCAAAACTTGAAAAGTGGTCGAGTGCAAGATGGTGAGGGATATACTGTACACAGGAATAGAAAGACTAAGAAAAAGAAAGACATTAGTTAATGAAATCAACTCACCCTCGGAACCATCGGGAGTCCATCTGCTCCTTGGATAAGAGGCTGGGCAAGATCTGAAACACACAGCAAAATGCATTATAACACTGAAAAACTGCATACGTGGTACACAAAAATCTTAACACACTGCACAGCAACAAGCACTGCAAATATTGATACTGAAACTGCATTGCTGTCTAATACAAAATAATCCAGACCTGCTTTGAGAGGCCACCCTTGTGAAAGATCACATGTCATTAAAGACCATCATTTAGGTGGCTGTAGCCCCCTAAATGATGGTCTTTAACTCATTGTGCCCAAGGTACAAAACACCCACATTTGGGAGTTATTCTCTGAGGACTTCATTACAATTCAGGAGACAGATCGACCATGATAGTTCAAGGGTGGTGGCAGAATAGCTTGGCACCTATAGGCGCCAAGCTATTCTGCCACACCCTTGAACTATCTTGGTCGAGCCATATCTTGCATGTGGCGAGTTGTGGGGCAGAGTGAGTTAATGAAACATGACACTTCTTGCCCTTCCAGATCTCGCTTGAGTGCATACTTGTCGTTTAAGACCACTTTTATTTTTTAGGCAAAAGAAAGTGGTTGCACATGTTCTACTTGTACACAGTACATGCACTTTAGCAGTGCACAGTAGCGTAGCCATGACCCTTGAACTTGAACTGCCAGTGTTAACCCCTTCACTGCCAGTGGACGCTGATTATGCATTCGAAATCACAGTAAATTCAGCGTCAAACATCCCACCAACGGAACATGGATACAAAGTGGTGTCAGCAAGAGGCATAGATCCTCATGATCCGCAGTTGCAGGGGGCTCATGAGGATCTACCCCTCTTGCAGTTGGGTGGTGTGACATTTTTCACAGCAGTGAAGGCGTTAAACTATGCCTAGGAGTAGGAATTGGGTTAGCCGATCGCCTACAGCTTTGGAGGTGCCCAGTACAAAGGGGGCCCCAGCTCAATACAACGCAGTGTTGATGTCTCAACACAGTTTGTGATTCTGTTTAGCGTGAAGGACAAAGCAGATGAACAAACGCTAATAAAGCAGTACCTCTGAGCTAATGTGTAAACAGCTACATATACAGCTGCCCGTAACCGCCAATACAACAGCTTACAGCTGTAACTATATGGGTGAGTTTGTCTACTAAAAACTAAACAAATCAAGATAACTGCATGGGCTTTACATAACAATTTTCTTTTTCTACAGATCCTGAACAAGAGTCAAACAAAACTCAACCCAGAATTGTACATGCACATATCAACCCATGCACATGATTAGGGAATACACAAGAGAACATATATAAATAAATAAATATAACAATGAAACAGAATCACAGAAATCTAAAGCAAAAAGCAGTTTCTGCTGTTTCAAAATACAAATACTCAACCCTGTCAAATTAAAGCCGAATTTTTGTGCAGGTGTGTGATTTTGGACCTTACGGCCAGAGGCTGTAAGGTCCAAAATCACAGATCAGCACATAAACTGTCTTCAACTTTATGGAGACCAAAAAGAGAACAAAAGCAACAACCACAATCTCAGAATCAGCAAAAGCAACCAGGGAAAACGGCAAGCGCAGAAATACAAATCCACCAAGTTTAATATCTCTTCTACCTTCTTTGCGACTGTCAGTCTCATGATTTTCTTTGTCTTTCGCCAAAGATATTTCTGCCTGCACGTCATTTTCTTTGTTTTCTTCCTTTGGTGTTTCTGAAGCAGTGTTGAAAGACACACCTATGAGTTGATAAAGATGCGGAAAACCTAATTTGCACATTAATGACCGTAGCATGGCAAAGCTATCATGGCTCACAGACCTGACTGAGACATTTCTCATGACTTTCTGTGACCCTGGTCAAAGGTCACTCAAATCATGTGTTAACATGTCTCGATATACCCGTAATTAAAGAGTACAAAAAAATCTGTGGCTTTAGCAGTCTGCAAGAAAATGCCTATGCTATTTAACCCATTTAGCCCCAACACCCTACAGCAGGAGGTGGATTGACCATGATAATTGAAGGGTAGTGCCAGATTAGCTTGGTGCATGAAGGCGTCATTATTATTATTATTATTATTATTAATTATCATGGTCAATCCACCTCCTGCGACTGGTACATAGTCGTTAAGTAACACTTCCAGAATTTAGGAAATGCACCCGTGGGACTAAAAGGGTTAAAGTTTACCACAGACAGATGATGAGGAGCGACAGCTGGATGACAGACAGACGGACAACAGCTGGCTCATTACACAGACTCACTTTTTCTATGGCATGTGAGTCAAAAAGTCAACTTGGTTTAGTCAAATCCAGTGAGTAAATAAAGTCAATGCATATTATTAGAACAGTGAGTTTCTCTTCATTATGTCATCTGTCCATAGCATAGATATATTTTTAAAGCTAATAGCAACCAAAACATAGTGAAATCTATTCCAAATGTAAGGTAACATGCTCCCCCAAAATGCCCCTGCAAACAATATGTAACATGTCTTCTATTAACAAACAAAATATGAACAAACAAAAATAAACATCCCCCCTACACCCCCACAAAAAATCCAGCAAGCTTGACATTTCAAAGAAAAGAAGACAACGTGCAACTTTCAACTCCTTTGGCACTCACGTATCATCTGGTTGTGCATTCAAGCTACATTTATCATACTCATCAACATAAAACCATCCACCAAAAAAGCAGACACATAAGCACTGCATGCACTTTTAACAATCATCTTCTACCTTCTTTGCTACTTTCAACTGGTATTTTCTCTGCCCACGTTCCTGTTTCTTTCTTGGCTGGTGTTTCTGTTTGGACATTTTCTTTTTCCATGGCACTCACAGTCTCCACATTTTCATCATTTGCCACTTCCATGGCACTCACAATCTCCTTGTTTTCATCATTCACTATGCCTGTGGCACTGACAATCTCCATGTTTTCAACATTCGCTACGCATGTGGCACTCACAGTCTCCTTGTTTTCATCATTTGCCACTTCTGTGGCGCTCACAGCCTCCTTTTTTTCATCATTTGCCACTTCTGTGGCACTCACAGTATCCTTGCTTTCAACATTCTCTACACATGTGGCACTCACAGTCTCCTTGCTTTCATCTTTTGCTACTTCTGAAGAATTTTTGTTAGATAGATAGAAAGGTGTCAGTGAAAATTTGTTCGCCAGTCTGCGATTTGGGACCTTAAAGCATAAGCCGTAAGGTCACAAAATCACAGATCAGCACACATTATGGTCACTCTGTGATTGTTTTAGTCATCTGTGATACAAACCTTAACCCATTTCAGGCGTAAGACATACGGATACGTGGCTAAAGCCATGTATCTATACGTCTTACGTCTAGAATGAGTTCAAATGTGCTGACCCGTACCCTTGGCGGGAGTACTTCCCAGATAGTCCCACTCAGCATCTCATTTGAATAGAAGTGTACTTGTGGTGTATTCCATGAGTGAGTCTATCTGAGGACTATTCTCCCGCAAACAGTATGGGGACACTAGAGTCAGTCTGAAACTGTCTCATCTGTGATACAAGTGTTATTAAAATGTGCTGATACGTTTTCCAAAGGTGAAACACACATAAGTTTTTCCTCACCAGTGTCTGTACTTTCTGAAATGACAGGAAGAAATACATTTAAAATGTAAGATTCTGCTATCAGCACACTTTTTAAAGATTTGTAACACAGGTGAATATCAGTGGTCAGTGTTGTTAGCACAACTTTCTAGTGCGTGTGCATGAGTGAGAGAGAGAGAGAGAGAGAGAGAGAGAGAGAGAGAGAGAGAGAGAGAGAGAGAGAGAGAGAGAGAGAGAGAGAGAGAGAGAGAGGAGAGAGAGAGAGAGAGAGAGAGAGAGAGAGAGAGAGCATGAATGAAACTTTATTTTTCAAGGATGAAGACAATTGGCATACAGGCCTCTTTTTATATATGTCCTTGCTAAACTACGGAGAGAGAGAGAGAGGGGGGGGGGGGGGGGGGGGAGAGAGAGAAAGAGAGAGAGAGAGAGAGAGAGGAAACTGCACAGCTATGTGTGCATTACCACAAGTACACAAAAACAAACTCTGCCTCTTTCTCACTTGCACACTAATGTAATTACCTGTAATTAGTATTCTTGACAAAATGACTGCTTAGTGGATAAGACTGAGGATGGAGAAACCTATGTGAGCAACTGAGAAACAGTAAGACATCTTGTTATATAAATACCGACCTGGTCCGACCAAAGTGGAATCTTCAGAAGAAATGGGCTCTGGCCCCGGTTCCCCTGCTGCTCCTGAGTCAGCTATTTTCTGGGCCTTGGAATGGCGCTCGCGGCTGGCCTTTAACTTGGCCGCATCTGGACAACAGCAAGTCACAAAATTAGGACATGTATCGCACACAAATGGACTTTACATGTTCTGGTCTGTGGTGTTGAACCTTACAGCTAAAGGCCTTAACCCTTTGGCTGTCGGTAACGCTTTTAGTCGTGATGATTCCTGTCGGAATCATCACGACTAAAAGCGCTACCAACAATGAAAGGGTTAAGTTTGAAAATCACAGACCAGCATTCAAATGAAATAATTTGGCAAGCAAACAAATCAGAATGCCCTTTTGCTTCAAAGATGCGTGTCCTGGCATGTGATTTTGCACCTTACAGCCTCAAGCTGCTAGGTCCAAAATCACAGACCAAGTGCATATATTACAACTTGACTGAGCTCTAACTTTGTGAATTACAGTTGCGATATCCTTACCATGCAAGACCTGAAATGAAAAACTCAGTGTCAAAAGGTATACTTTTAAATTAAAGAATAATTACAGAGATGATATTTAGAATAACTTCAGAAACTGAGGACAAGGATCAAACAAAACCACTGATTACAGTTCAATTTCTGGAACAAAAATCCCTACCACTTGATGTTTTGTACAATCATCTATAATGCAAAAACAAATACAAAACAAGAAAGGCAAAGCCATTTTGGCTCACATGTATGACCGATTTACATATGTGTGAACTTTGAGACAAGGGCTGGCTTCTGCAGCAGCAAAATCCATGTTTTCTGAAAATGTAAACATTTTTCACACATCTCTAAACCCCCCATGACCCTTGTGATGAGTCGACTAAATTAGTATGCATAGGAAGGTCTTATCATCGGCTATCTTTGTACCAAATGTGGTTGAAAAATATGCAAAAATTTGGGAATGCCTACAATTTTATAAAAAATCAGCATTTTACACACATTTGCCAGCCTCTTGTGACCCTTGACCTTTCCAAGGGGTCATCCAAATTAGTATGCATAGATAGGTCTTACCATCAGGTATCTCTGTACCAAATTTGGGTTCGAAGTTGTGAATAGTATTTGAGAAAAAACATCTTTTGTCAAAATATGGCCATTTTACAATTATTTCTTGAGCTCTCGTGACCCGAGACCTTTCCAAGGAATCAACCAAATTAGAGTGCACAGAAAGGTCTTCCCATCAGGTATCTCTGTAGCAAGTTGAGTTTAAAGTTGTGAACAGTATTTGAGAAAAAACATCTTTTGTCAAAATATGTCTATTTCGGACCTATTTCCTGAGCCCTTGTGACCCTTGACCTTTCTGACGGGTCAATCAAATTAGTATGCATAGATAGGTCTTACCATCAGGTATCTCTGTACCAAGTTTGGGTTTGAAGTTGTGAATAGTATTTGAGAAAAAAAAACATCTTTTGTCAAAATATGGCTATTTTCACCTATTTCTTGAGCTTTTGTGACCTTTCCGAGGGATCAACCAAATTAGTACGTATAGAAAGGTATCAGGTATCTTTGTACCAAGTTTGGGTTTGAAGTTGTGAATAGTATTTGAGAAAAAAATAAATTATGTCAAATTATAGCTATTTTTTACCTATTTCCTGATCCCCTGTGACCTTGACCTTTGTGAGAGGTCACTCAAATTGATATGTTTAGAAAGGTCTTACCACAAAATATCCTTGGGCCAAGTTTGAAGAAAGTGGCTTGAACAGTCTCCGAGAAAATGTCAATGTTAAAGTTTACCATGGACGATGGACAGACGACCACTGGCCCAAAACATATTCACTTTTGCGTCGAACGTGAGCCAATCAAATATACAAAATCAAAACAGCTAGTACTGAGAAAGTTATTTTCAGATAAACTTCAAAGCTTAGCACTGTCTATATTATTTTATTAATAATTTTGTTTTGTTTGAATGTACAATTTACATGCGCATGAGATTATACAATGGGACATGCTGCAATTCAAATCACACCACACAACTGCAACTGCAAAGCATGCTGCAATTTTCATGAGGCTAGGGGGGGGGGGGGGGGGGGGGATATATATATATATATATATGAAGGTTCCCTACTGTTTGCAGTATTCCTCAGATAGACCCGCTCAGGTAGCACACCACAAGTATACTTATTCAACTAAGCTGATCCAGATGTACACCACACGTACACGTAACCCTTTAGGTGTCGGTAGCGGTTTCAGTCGCTATGATGCCTGTCAGAACCATCGCAACTTACCGACATACCGACATCCAAATGGTTAAGAATTCTATTAAAATCTCATTGAAAATAATCATACTTATGGTGTGCTCCACCAGTGGGTCTGTCTGGGGAGTACTCCAACAAAGGGTAGGGGGTAGTCAGAAAGAGGCGGACTGCATATTCATATTTACATGTAACTTAGTTGGACAATTAGTTGCACACACTGCACTGCACCCTGTGTTAGTTGCGTACACCCCACAACACCTTCATTGCCTAGAAATACCATATGAATTATTTCTGTAAATTTTACCGAACACCTGGTGCTAGGTGGAAATATACCAAGACCAACAAACTGTTTCTCTAATGAAATCTAAACAGCAACAGGGGACTTCTGCAATTGCCAGTCTGCCTTTCACTCAAGGAGACAACAGGTAATCTTTAACCCTTAACATTCAGAATACACCAGTGTGTGAAATAAGTTTGACTAAAATAGTTCAAGGGTAGTGCCAGAATAGCTTGGCGCCGCTAGGCGTCAAGCTATTCTGGCACTATCCTTGAACTAAAGCCATTGGCCTGTATCCTTATCTGTAAGTACTATAATGTAGCTTGCATATGGCAGTGCGCAAATTCGAAGCTTTTAGCCTCAGTATGATATGGGTTAACTCATTCAAGGGGTTTCACATCAATAGCTGCAAAAGTGTCATATAATATTGCTAACTGCAGTGCTATCCAACACTTTAGCAACTATTGATGTGGGGTGCCTTGTGTGAGTTAAGATCTGTTGTAAGATTGAGCATAAAGCGGTCCAGTGGTTGCAAACTCCCCCACTGTCTAAAAAAAGAGCACCTATCATCCAAGATTTAACATAGTATACATGTAATGGTAGTTTGTTGGTTTGTGTCTTGTTTTGTTGTTTTGTTTCAAATGTTTTCTATGCACCGCTCAGCTGATTCAGTATAAATGCATGTGTGTAAATACTCTCTATGGTAGATCAGTGCCAGCATTACAAAGCAAACTGCCATGCCTATAACCTTTTCTCAAAATTCTTATCTCCTACAAGGTAAGGCTGAAGCGTTCCGGCATGCTTTGTAGGAACATGAACATTTTTCTCTTTCACCTACTCTAACCCCACGCAGGGCATGTCAATTAATTGTGCAAGTTGTTTTATTCAAGCCTGTGCCATGCATAATTATCTGCATTGTGTCATCACATGAACAGGTGCACAGGAAAGCTCATAGTCAACTGTGCTTGAAAAAAGAACAAACAGGAGTATGCAAAACATCAGATACTAACAGGAAGAGCAACAGTTTTCAAGGTTCCAGTTTCAGGGTTCCCAAATGCAATGAATGATGGACAATCTCAGAAATGTATTGAGTTTGTTAACTCTTTGTCAATGGCTACATAAATGATGTCTCTGACACTGTTACAGCACAATGCCTGATGAAGATCCATCTACTTGAGGCACACTTATTGAGGTCCGCAAGAGGCCTAGATCCTCTCAAGTATCTAAGCCTCTTGCCAATAGCAATCATACAGTAGAACCTGTCTTCAGCGACCACCCTTATGAGAAATCACCTGTCATTAAAGACCATCATTAAGGTAGCTAACGCCAGATGAAAGATGGTCTTTAAGCCATTTCATCCTGAGGTCTTCTTTAAAAAAAAAAAATTAATTGTCCTATGAAAGCTACATTACAGATTATGAGATAGCCTCACCTATCTGGTTTGAGATTAGGGGATAAAGCAAATATTTCAGTTCAAGGGTGGTGCCAGAATAGCTTGGAGCCTCATGTGCCAAGCTATTCTGGCACCACCCTTGACCTGTCATAGTCTAAGTAACGGTGTATCAGGATGAAAAGGGTTAATGACAGGTGACACTTTTTACTCATCTGGACCTCTCTGAGAAGACCATCAGTTTTTCAAGACTCATTTCTTTGAGCAAAAAGTTGTGGTCCCTCAAGGCAGGTTCTGCTCTGTATTTGCTCCTCAGGAAAACATGGACTGACCTTCAATGGTTTTACAGACATCATTTGCAAGCATTGGCAGTAAATTGTAAATTTTGGGGGGGTTTAACCCATTCAGCCCTGATGCACCTGTTGCAGGAGATGGGTTGACCATGATAATTCAAGGGTAGTGCCAGATTAGCCTGGCACCTGTTGGTGCCAAGCTAATCTGGCACTACCCTTGAATTATCATGGTCAATCCATCTCCTGCAACAGGTGCATAGTCGTTAGATGATGACTCCAAAATTCGGGAAATATGTGCGTTGGGCTGAATGAGTTAAATGCAAGTGGGAGCCCTGCAGTATGGACAGAAGAAAAATGAGAGCTGCATTCCAGTGAAAACTGCCACTTCGTGCTGCAAATGTATGGGAAAAAAACAACAACGGCAAAACACGCCATCGTGCGTGGAAAAGAGTCAGCGCAAACAGCACACCTAAGGGAGATAACTGGTGCCCCAACACGCCTACTTACGAGCTTCCATTTCCTCGTTCCACTCTATCTCATCATCCAGAACTATACCACAGGACAGTTGCACAATCATGAAATGAGGTCAGCAATAATTTAAAAGATAGTATAAGTAATAAAGTATAAGTAAAAATAAAAAATAAAAAAAATGAATTTTTTTTCTAAAATGTATTTTTTTGAAAAATACTTACCGATGGCATTACTATCTGGGAATACACTCTATTGCCTATAGATTTCAGCAAAATTGTGTGTAGCACACAACTGGGGAGGAGACACCGGGGATCCAAGCACTATGACCCCGGGTGGCCTCCCCTTACTACCCTATCCCGGCGAGCACAGGGCGACCTCGTCAGTTTCACACATAGCCACAAGAGGCAAGCGGGGCAGGCGGGAGGGCCATTCGAGTAATGCCATCGGTAAGTATTTTTCAAAAAAATACATTTTAGAAAAAAAATTCATTTGTTTTTTCAAAATACATTACCGATGGCATTACTATCTGGGAGAATGGCGAACAGGCGGAGGGTGCCGTATCTAACCATAACCCAACCACTCCGCCGGCCCCCTCGAGAGAGAACTCCCGACGATTTCAGCTATGATGTGCCTAAGACGCCAGCAGCGCTCGGAGGGAGTGCTGGGCCGCGGAGATGTCGCCCACCCGTGCCAGGGAGTCACGTCAGCCGGATAGGTCTCTTAAGGTAGAAGCGTGCGAAAGTGGAGTCGGAGCGCCAGCCACCCGCTGCCACAATATCTTTGACCGAGCAGTTGCGGTCCAGGGCTAGACTGGCGGCTACTGCTCTCACTTCATGCGCCCGGATTTGTAAAGGCTCAGCGCCGCGTGGGGAGAGGTCTAGGTAGTCTGACCTAATCACCCACCGCAGCCAGGATGACACGATCTGGGCCGAGATGTGGCGTCTGCCCGCGGACAAGGTAAGAAGAGGCGCGCGCGCCCCCGGCGCTGCGGCTGAGAGCGGCGCAGGTAAATCGTTAGCGCCCGCACTGGGTCCTGTTGCCCCGATCCAGGGGAGAGGTCCGCTCCATGGAGGGGCCGTATAGTCAGCATCTGAGGGGCCGCCGCGGGGCGGCGGTTCTTGGCCAGGAAGGACAGATCGGAGAGCCGCTGCACAGAGCCGTCGGAACGAACCGCAAACAGGCTGGGAGCATCGAGAGCGCGTGAAGCTCGCTGACTCGGGACGCCGTAACGAGAGCCAGAAGGAAACAGGTTTTCCGGGTCAAGTCTGAGAACCGAGCCAAGGGGAGGGGCTCAACCGGTCCGTATTCAACCACGTCAGTACCCAGGCAAGATCCCACCGGGGTACTAGGGAACGTGAAACCGGACGTCGGAGTACAAAGTGAGCCAGAAATTCGACAGATCCTTGCAGGCGCCTGGGTCCGGAAGACACCGGTGACGGTAGATGTCCGCGATCGTAGCGCGGTAGCCCTTGATGGCGACCGGGGCTAAGCCCCGGTCGTCGAAGAGCCACAGGAAGAACTCCGCCAGTTGGTGGGAGGCTAGGTTAGTGGGAGGGTGCCCATGGGAGGTGCACCAGGTCTGAAAGACCCTCCACGTGCCTTCGTACACCTTCCTTGTAGAGAGTCTGCGGGCTGCTGCAATTGCCGCCACTGCTGCATCCGAGAACCTCTAGCGGCGCGGGCGTGCCGGACAACCTCCAAGCGTGTAGGCGGAGGCGTACGTGGCACGGATGGAAAAGCCGCTGACGGGGCTGCTTGAGCATCGTGGAAGGGGTAGGAAGCTCCAGAGGAGGGTCCGTCGCAAGCGCGAGGAGGTCTGTGGTCCAGCTCTTGGTCCAGTTGAAGGGGGGCCACCAGCAGGAGGACCGCCGAGCATCCCAGAAGCTTCCGCAGTACCTTCAGAACGAGGACTGACGGGGGGTAGGCGTAAGCAATCAGGCCGACCCAAGGAATGGGAGCGCGTCCACTGCCCAAGCGAGTGGATCCAGGACTGGCGAGACGTAGACCGGGAGCTGGCTGTTTCATCTGGTGGCAAACCGATCCACTAGCGGCGTTTCCCAGTGAGAGCAGAGCAGGCGAAAAATATCCGGGCGTAGGGACCGCTCCGTGTGGAGCAACTGTCCGCGACGAGACAGGGCGTCCGCCATCACGTTGAGGTGGCCAGGGATGTGGCGGGCTCGTAGGGCAATGCCTCGATCCCTGCACCAGAGGAGAAGGTGGTACCGAAGAATGCAAAGGGAGGGCGAGTGAGTGCCACCCTGATTCTGTATGTAAGCCACCACCGTCGAGTTGTCGGAGAGCACGAGGACTTCCTGATTGGCCAAGGTCTCCTGCCAAACGTCGAATGCCAACCCAACTGCCTTCAACTCCAGCCAGTTGACGTGATTCCCTAACAGCTCCCGAAGCCAACGCCCGAGGCCGAGAGAAATCCGGTAACAGGTGCGCGCCCCAGCTGGCCTGGCTCGCCTCTGTACAGAGAGACCACCGAGGTGGCGGGGAGTGTAGGGCACCCCCGAAGCCAGCCAAGCGAGGTCCGCCCACCTCTCGAGGTGAGGACGAGCCAGAGGCGTGACGGGTACTAGATCCAACAGAGCGCCCGAGGGTCGCCAGTGAAGAAGGAGACGTAGCTGGAGAGGCCGAGCATAAAGCCTGCCCAAGGGAAGCAGGTCCGCAGCCGCACTGAGGAGGCCCAGGAGTTGAAGCCAGACCCTGGCGGTGAAGGAGGATTCCATCCCCATCGCAGTCGCTAAGTCGACGATCTTCTGTCGCCTGGCCAGAGGCAGGCGGGCAAGGTTGAGGCCGGTCAGGAATTCCATCTCCCGATGTAGAAACGTCGAGAGGGAGAAGATCGGATTTCCCCAATTGAGTAGGAAACCTAGACGACGCAGAAGGGAAAGCAGGGCATCCCTGTCCGTCTGGAGGGCTGCGGAAACCAAGTTGCGCAGTAGAAGGTCGTCCAAGTAATTGGAGGCCGGGCTCAAGGAGCGCTGACGGAAAAAGGCTATCACGGCGTCGAGCAGTCTTGTAAACACCCACGGACTGATGTTGAGGCCGAAAGGAAGGGCGTAGAACTGGTAGACGATCCCCCCAAGTCAAACCGACGGTACCGGCGAAACGACGGATGAATCGGGACGTGCAGATAGGCGTCTGACAGACCGAGGCTGATCGCAAGTCCATCGGCCGGAGGGCCGCACGGAGTGTCCTGGCCGTCTCCATCCTGAAGCGAGGGGCCAAGCTGACAAGTCGATAACTGGACGCCACTTGCCGCCTGGTTTGGGAACTAGAAGAGTCGGCTGTAGAACGCCGGAGAGTCCTGCCGCGAAACCACCTCTGTCGCCGCTTTGGTGAGGAGGGTCGCCACTTCCCCGCGCAGAGCGTCCGCCTGTGTGCCGTCGAGCGGTTACTGGGTCCACATGGGTGCTCTGCGAAGAGGCGGAGGCGACAGGAACGAAGTTGCAGGCCTGCGGTAACGGTGGAAAGAATCCAGGGGTCGTCCGGGAACAGCGATCTCCAAGATCGCTGAAGAGCGACAGCCGCCCGCCGATGGGAGGCTCGATTACTGAGGCGGGGGCGGAGGCGGGGGCGAGTCAATGAACCCGACCGCGGCCCGATCTACGGGCACTGCGGGGCCAAGCAGGGCGAGGGGCGGGGCCGGCCTGAGTAGCCTGGAATGGACGGGCCCGACCTCGTGAAGATCCGACTGTAGGAAGGAGGGCCTGAAGGACCGCTGGGCACGACCCCCGCCGTGCGGGGGGCGCGAAAGCGGGTCGAGGCTGGGTTAGATGCAGGCTTGGGCCACAAGTCCTTGGAAGATTCCTTAATGGTGTGCCAAGTGTCGCCGAACAGCTGAGGACCACCTAAGGGGGCTTGACGGAGCTGGGTCTTCACTGACAAGGGAAGGTCCGAGCAGAGGCGCAAAGGGTATCCCTGCTCCAGAGGTCGCATTTGGCAGCTGCTGCCCTGGCGGTGGCGGAAGAATGGTAGGCGGACCGGTTGGCCGCTATCAGGATGGACTGCACGTCACGAAGCGGGGACTGAGCCTCCAGGTCCCACGTAGCCTGTAGGCACTGCAGTGCTGCCTGGGTAGCCAGTTCCAAACCCGAGCACGCCAGCGAGTTCCGCGCTAAGGAGGCGATCCTGTCGAGAGGCCGAGGCCACGAGTTCTGGACGAGCCTGCGGCCGCCCGCCTGTAGTAAGGCCGCCGCATCCACCGCTGGAAAAGGTATGGCGAAGGCTTGGGAGTGTCCAGCGTACCAGGCCTGGCGGAAGCTTAAGTTGATTCCCACCGGCGATCGAGCGGCGGTAAAGTATCCCGTGTCGCCGAAAGCGTCGTTACGCAGCTGGGTGGAGAAGCATCGGTGAGGTCCCGGAAGCCGGCTTGCGGGAGGGACTTGCGGCGCTGGACTTGCTTCTGCGCGTCGACCATGGCCGAAGCCTGTCTCTTCGGAGGAGGCGCAGGCGGACAGACGTCGGGCGGTAGGGACTTGGCGATAAGCCTTGAAGCCTCACCCAGAGCGTGGACCGTCTGTGATCCGAGCGAAGGGCCGGCAACGTCTGACGAGGCGGAGGCCGACGCGACAGCGGAAAAGGCGGGAAGGAGAACCAGCCGCCGAGTCCTGCAAGAAGATCGCCGAGGCCGAGTCCGACGGATGAAGGCTGAGGACGTCCGTTCCAAAACTGATCTTCTCGCGGCAAAGACGAAAGGGCGAGCGGCTACGAGAGCGCCGCACCGCTGCGCGCGAGGTAGACGCAGCCGCCCGCGACGCACGCAAAGAGGCGCGCCGCGGCGACGGAGGGACCGTGGCAAAGCGACGGTCCACCTCGAAGTCGGGATCCGCACGCGGCAGCCGACGTAAGCGACAACCGCGATCGGAATACCGAGGAAGTGGCCTGGTCACCCCTGGCCCGCCCGGGAGAATCGGTGCGAGGGGGGGGGGGGGACCGCCAATAGTCTCCCCTAGCCCGCTCAGGACAGGCGGAGCGGGGAGGGGACAAATACCGGGCACGCGCCCCCCCGTCCGATGTCTCGGACCGTGGAGGACGCGCGATGTCACACCGGGCCCGCCTGGTCGATACGAGGCGGGGGGGGGGGGGGGGGACAGTCTAGGGTCGCGCCAAGCCCGCTCAGGAAAGGCGGAGCGGGGAGGGGACGATTTATGAGCCCGCTGCCCCAGCTCCGAAGCCTCGGAGCGAGGGGGGGGGGGGCGCGAGGGTCCAAGTCACACCGGGCCCGTCCGGTCGATACGAGACGGGGGGGGGGGGGACAGTCTACGGTCACGCCAAGCCCGCTCAGGCGAAGCGAAGCGGGGAGGGGACCATTATGTGCACGCGACCCCCGCTCCGACTCCTCGGAGCGTGGGGGGCGAGAGTCAACCACACCCCGGGCCCGCCCAGGCGAGACGGGGCGGGCGGGGGGGGGGGGAAGAAAGCGAAGCATGCCGTGCCCGTTCGGAAAATACAGAGCGGGGAGGCAGCATTACTAACGGTCTCGTCACGTTCCGAAGCCTCGGTGCGTGAGCGAGAGCATTTCTTATCACGTTTACTCTCTTTCTTATGCTTGCGTTCCGTCACCCGTCCCCGCTCCGGAGACGTAGAGCCGGGGGTGGCCGACGAACGCTCATCTCTCCCAGACCGCTCGCCCGAAGCAGAGCGGGGGGTGGGAACCAAAATGGGCTCAAGCCACGCGCTAACGAAGCAGAGCGTGGGGAGCGTGACTCCGAAACTCGCCTACCCTGCTCCGAAGACTCGGAGAGGGGAGGGAGAACCTGCGAGGTAACGGTACCAGAAGGGGACTTACCTGTGGGCCGGAAAGCCCGATGCGCCGAGGGAAGTACGTACACCCGTGGAGGATCCCGTGGAGGCCGAAGCGGGCGAGGGGACCGGTCATTTTCCGCCAGAAGAAGTCCCACCTGCGCGAACACCGGTCTTCCGTCCAAGCGGCGCCACCGTCACACGTTCCGTCCGAAGCACAGCCCGAACACGGCAAGCAAGAGTCGTGCATCATCCGGCCACTGGAAGTCCCCACACGGCGGCAAGTCTTCGACACAGAAGAAGCCAAAAGGCCCTAAACCAACTACGCCGGCGAAGAAAGTCAACCGTGCACAAAACAGCCGGGCACAAGTCACGTGCGTCGTCGAACCCCAAGGCCAAGCCAAGGGTGAACTCACAAAGTCAGAGCCGGTAAAACCGGTCGGCGCACAGGTCACAATGAGTCCAATTGTCAAGGAAAAACCACGAATGTAGTGAGTCCAGGGCTGAATCGAAGAGTCCAATTCAAGCCCACAGTCAAAAACCACTGAAACCCGTAGAACGGAGAAAGGCAAAAACTCGACCGTCCCCGGTCGAGCTATGAGTGAAACTGACGAGGTCGCCCTGTGCTTGCCGGGATAGGGTAGTAAGGGTAGGCCACCCGGGGTCATAGTGCTTGGATCCCCGGTGTCTCCTCCCCAGTTGTGTGCTACACACAATTTTGCTGAAATCTATAGGCAATAGAGTGTATTCCCAGATAGTAATGCCATCGGTAATGTATTTTGAAAAAACAAATTGAGTCTTTAATAGTTGAGTGAAGTAATCTTGAATAGTGTTAAAATGTGGGGGACTAGCTTCACATCAGTCACTTCAAAGAGATTTGAGAAAGCAGTTGTAATCAGCAACACAAGCAAATGAATATTTCAGTTGTACTGTCTGTAGATGATACAACTGATTGGGAATATTTTTGGATTTTTGTAAACATGTATGAGTGAATTAACCACAGGCTGTCAGTAGCATTAGTTTTGGTCATGACGATTCCTTCAGGAATCATCGCGACAAAAACCACTTCTGACATTCTAACGTTTAGAATGTGTTTTGATAACCATTTGTAAAAGACATATTTTGTAATGACAAATCTTGCAAATAAAATACCAATTTTAAATTTAGAATATTTATCACAACTTGTGTGTCATATCTACTGCATCTTTCAAAACTTTCCAATTAAATTATAGTACTGCACTATGAAACTGTATATCATTTGTTTTTAACCATTTGGCTGTTGGTAGCAACTTCTGTTGTGATTCCTGCAGGAATCACCTCAAAAACAGTTGCTACTGACAGGCAAAGAGTTAACATTAGAGAAGAGTGTTGGTCAATGTTCCCAAGGTGTGAAAAATGAGGGAATTAAAAGCAGAAGCCTATGACAAACAATAACAAAAAAGTGCATGTCAAGTTACATCATACTGGAAAATATGACCAATGCATATGAGGGAATGGGAGTATGGACAGCGGAATTGCACAGCAAGAAAGGCATTACCTTCTGAAAGAACTATAGTCAAAGAAAAGAAATAACAATACTACATGTTATACATGCTGACAAAAAATGAATGCAAATAAACAATACTGCAGCTACTACAGCAATCTAAATTATCCTGGCAAGCTTTATTCCTAATCATTTACTTTGCAAGATCATTGATAAAATGAGTCAAAATGAACAAAATGCAGCTTGTTGCATTGTAAACTTTTATTTGTTCATCATCAAGCAATCCTGAAGCAATTAATTTAACCCATTGGGTGTCAGTAGTGTTTTTTCTGCGATGATTCCTGCACGAATCATTGTGCAAAAAAAGCTACTGACAGCCAAACACAAACATACTTCAATAAAGGTTACAAAGTAAAGTAGATAATAGCACTGTCAGGGGAGAGAAGTGTGCATGATTGACCAGTGATCATAGATCTACTGTGGCCAAAGCACACAAAAAAAAAGAGATAGGAAAAAAAGGGGGCTCTAAAAAAATGACTATCTCTTTTTTTGTGTGCTTTGGCCACAGTAGATCTATGATCACTGGTCAATCGTGCACACTTCTCTCCCCTGACAGTGCTATTATCTACTTTACTTTGTAACCTTCCCAAAATATTAGCACTGGCAAGTCTCCCCTTTTCTTTTCATATACTTCAATAAACCCAAAGTTATCTCAGTACCTTGGTACATCTAAAAGCATAACATCCCACAACGTTTGTGGGAACATTCCCCAGAAAGGCCCACTCAGGGACTACAGCACAAGTACACTTCTATTTAATTTCTAATCATCTCATTTCAATAGAAGGGTACTTATGGCGTACTCCCCCATGGCTCTATCTGGGGATTACCCTCGCAAACGGTACAGGGTGTTCTACGCAGATTAAACAATACAGCCTGGCAACTATCTTACGTGAATCATGATATGTATACAAGAATACCTTCAAAATAAATCTGGTACTAGCTAATGTCATGCACGACTGAGCAGATCATCACTAATCTAAGTAATAGACTATGACAGAGAACTAAACTGAAAAATCCTAAGAAAATGAAAAAGACAATTAAGCTGACATTAACCCATTCAGCACTGACGCACTACAGCAGGAGATGGGTCGACCATAATAATTCAAGGGCAGTGCCAGATTAGCTTGGCGCCTGTTGGCGCCAAGCTAATCTGGCACTGCCCTTGAATTATCATCATCTATCCATATCCTGCAACTCGTGCTTAGTCGTTAGATGACGACTCCAAAATTTGGGAAATATGGCCATTGGGCTGAATGAGTTAAAAACACTGAAATTTCAAATAAAGGCTAAGAGGCTACTAATGAAAACAACTTGTGTCTGACTAATTCATGCACAAGGAAGATCACTTAAACTTGTGCTGGCAACCAACAGCACTGTCTGCAATATGGTGGCTGAATGCTCAAAGGGGGCTAACCCGTTCAGCCCTAACACTCTGCAGCATGAGATGGACTGACCATGTTAATTCAAGGGTAGTGCTAAATTAGCTTGGCGACTGATGGCGCCAAGCTAATCTGGCAATACCCTTGAATTATCATGGTCGATCCATCTCCTACAACTACAACTGGTCCATAGTGCTGGGACATGTGGCCAGTCTCCTTTCTTACCAGCAGCAGTGGAGGGGAGGTCAGCCAGCTGTCCGTCAACATTTCTGAGTTTGGTGTCGTAAAACGCACGCAGTTTGTCCATGTCCTGCTGCAGCTTGTCACGGTTGGTGCGTTCAGCCTCCATTTCGCTTTGCATGGTGGCCACCCTCTCCTCGTATTCCTGACGAATGATAACGAAAAATGTAATGCATTTTTTTAAAAAGGTGCTAGAGCAATCATTTAATTTACAGTCTGCTGGCTATGACGTTTTCACACACACACACACACAATCTGCTTGAACAGGAAACTGTCTGTAAGCCTTATGAGCAGTATTGGTCCACCTCCATTGCAATGGCAAGCTGTGAGAATGCTGAACATTCCTTCTGCCAATGAAGATAAGTAACGGCTAATCTCTCTGTTTGTTTGTTTGTCTATTTTGACAAAGGGTATTTACCCAAAATATTAATAAATTGTGTTGTACCCGTCTTTTCTAAGCGTGTTTCTTTCTCCATTGGGTACTTCTTTGAACATTTAAAGATTAATGTCTTTTGCCACCACCAAGGTAATTTCATAGACCAGGCGCTGTACAAATTTAACCCCTCCAAAATTTGAGTTAAGATCAAGAGTCTGACACTGGGCCACTTGAGCCATGTCCACTGAGCCGCAAAGGCTTATGAGAATCAACGCCCCTAGCGGAAGGCAGGCTGAGTCAGGACCGAAAGGCAGATGGTTTCTGCTAGCCTTGCTTGTGGTCAGCAAGAGGCACAATTCTTACGAGCCCCTGCAAGAGGCACAGATGCTCATGAGCCCCTGCAGCAGCAGGGGATCATGATAATCTGTGCCATTGCAGACGCCGCTGAATGGTTGATAGGGCGATTCCTAGTAGAGTGAGATGTACTCACCTGCCGAAGCCGCTCCTTCTCTTCCTCCAGTTCTCTGCGGGTTTCGTCGATATTGACCTCATGACTAGCAGCAACAGTAGCATCGGCACCTGTAAGGACCGTAACTAAAATGAGCACACTTGTAAACTTGATTTTACGAATCTTCTACAAATGCAAGTGATCCTAACTATAGCAGAACATCACATTCATGAAAATGGATAGTGATTTTTTTTTTAAATTGTCTATGACAAAACCTGGCATAATTCATGTTAAATAAAAGACATCTTCCTTTATAAGTTTAATAAGAAATGAAAAAAATATAACTTTAACAGCTAAATTACCTGGTTATGACAATACAATTCTTGTTTTTAAAAAGGAGGCGTTTCAATATTTCTTTCCACATCAAAATTTATCCTCATACAGTCATCTACTGGTAATTTTGTTTGTAACAATGTAGGTTAGAGTTGTCATTGGTAGACAGCAGCGGGTATAACCATACACCATGGTCTACGTCGATTTTAACCCATTTAGTCCTATGGCCGCATTTCCCAAATTGTGGAAGTGTCACCTGATGAGTAGGTACCAGTTGCAGGAGATGGATCCACCACGATAATTCAAGAGTAGTGCCAGATTAGCTTCGCATCTGCTGGCGCCAAGCTAATCTAGCACTACTCTTGAATTATTATGGTCGATTCCATCTCCTGCTGTGGGGTATCAGGGCTGAATGGGTTCATCCACAAGTACAATCACATGTAATAGCGTATACACCATCAATAAAGGCAGAGGCAGTCTTTAAATTCCGTCCCTTCGTGTTACTCCTGCAATGCCTGTTCCATGAAACGTCTATATTACAGAAGAACTAGCTGAGTTGAGTGACCACTTGTCATTCAAAATCATCTTTGAGGTGGCTGTAGCCACCTACATGTCGGTCTTTAACCCATTTAACCCTAAGGCCACATTTCCTAAATTTGGGAGTGACCACAGGAGATGAATCAACCATGATCAACCATGACAATTCAAGGGAAGTGCCAGATTAGCTTGGTGCCTGATGGCGCCAAGCTAATCTGGCACTACCTTTGAATTATCGTAGTCGAGCCATATCCTGCTGTGGTGCCTTGGGGCACGGCTCTTTGGCTACAACGACGATTTCAGCCGCGGCAAGTTTACTTCCCCTAGAACATTACTTGCAGGGAAATCCCGCCAGCTTGGCTATTTTTAGCACTGAATGTGTCATTACAAGCTGTTACTTGGCACGCACATTGGATCCAGCAATGAACTCCTAACAAAATTACTCATTGGCAACATACTTAACCCATTCAGCCATGACGCACTACACCAGGAGATGGGTCGACCATGATAATTCAAGGGTAGTGCCAGATTAGCTTTGCGCCCGTCGGTGCCAAGCTAATTTGACATTGCCCTTGAATTATCGTGGTCGATCCATCTCCTGCAACTAGTGCATAGTCATTAGATGACACCTCCAATATTTGGGGAATACGGCTGTCGGGCTAAATGAGTTAATACAGAAAAGTTACCTTGTAGGCAAGCAGGTAATGACAAATGAAACTTTTTACCCTTCAAGACTACTCTTTTAAGACCTTTGCAAAACAAGGTGGTTGCTCAAGTCAGGTTCTACTGTATGTAATTTTCTCCATGTCCATTACTAGAGCCCAGAGCAGATGTCACGCAGGTGTGTATGAGTGAAGCAGGTAGGTTTGTTAGGGGAAAGTCTCTCTGCAAGTGCCAAGCGGGCTGGTGAGGGGGATTTGGGTGAAATAGTGGCTTTGGGGTGGCTTGCACACAGCCGTGCGTGGGCTGACAGCAACGGAAGTTAGGCTGATGATCTGTTGCGTACTGGGTGAGGGTGTAAATGTAGGCACATGACAGATGTTTACAACAAGGGGAGATGCTTCATCACAGAATGTTACGGGTAATCAACTATGACAGCAGCCAGAATCTGTGACAAGATGGGAAAGCGCAGGCACATGAGAAGATTTAACCCCTTATCCTTTCTGCTGAACGGTATCGTCAGTAGACGTCAAGGGATAAAATGACAGTGTGCAAACCGCCCTGGATTACCACACACTGACATAGTCATTGTGTGCCTGTGAGCTTAACCCCTTGAATGTCAAGGAAAACAGAACACCAACCAACTGCAAGAGGCATAAACCCTCATGAGCCCCTGCAGTTGCGGGGGCTCAAGAGGATTTATGCCTCTTGCTGAAAGCTGCTTTGCATCCAAGTCCCTTGGAAGACTGGGAGGGGGGGGGGGGGGGGGGGGGGGCTGATGATGTTGTGAGATATGGCAGACAGAGTGCTGAAAAGATGCAAAGAAATGTTGAGTGAAAAGCACTGGGGCAACTGCAAGGAGGGTGTGTTAGCTTGAGCAGGGCCGCCATGTGAAGGCAAAAGGCAGTCAATCCATGTTTGAGAACAGCAAGATTTTCAACGTAATGCAATGAAAAATTCGCGTCTCACAAAAATGGCATCTTTTGTTTCACGAGGCAGGACAGACTGAAGTCCAAACAACATATGTGTGCTCATCTGTGATTTTGAACATTTACCACTTAAAGCCCTAATGTCCAAAATCACAGACCGGTCCAATTATATTGCGCATGCAGTGCCACCTTTGGGCTGCAAACAGTACCACCACCACGTTGAAAATGACAGAGATCTTTTAACCCTTTGTGTGTTGGTAGCAGTTTTAGTCACGATGATTTCTGCTGGAATCATCATCACTAAAACCACTACCAACACTCAAAGGGTTAAAATTAAGAGACCTTTCTTCACAAAGGCAGCAGATAGACAGGCGCATGGAAGTGGAATAAAATGAAACTTGAATTATTTTATATTGCATGTGCACTGCATGAAACGAAATATGGGAAGTGACAGGGACTTGTTTGCTTAACACATTTAGCCCCAAGACCCTACCGCAGGAGATGATGGACCGTGACAAGTCAACGGTAGTGCCAGATTAGCTTGGCACCTGAAGGCGCCAAGCTAATCTGGCACTACCCTTGAATTATCACGGTCCATCCATTTCCTGTAACTGGTACATAGTTGTCAGGTGACAACTCCAAAATCTGGGAAAATGGGGCCTTGGGGTTAAGAGGGTTAAAAATGATTGAAAGAGAGACAGAACTGGAGCAAAGGACGCAAAATGCCCAAACTCTCAGAATAGTTCATATTGTATGTGGAGAAAAGGAACAGCAGTATGATCAGTGACAGAGCTCTGCTAAAAAATGACAAGACTGATTCCCATGCTTTCAGCTGAAAGTGAGAGAGGCAAAGCAGCAGATACAACTCCCGAAGTGGTAGTTCATACTGCATGTGTGCAAGAGGGCACTCAGTGCAGAACGGCGCAAGGCACGTCTAGGAGGAGTCACACACACGCGGGTGGGGAATCGAACCCCTAAATCGACACAGACCGCCTTCCAAGTCAAATCCACCTTTGGGCACAGGCAGCTGCCCCATCAGCATAGCTTTCAGCTTTTCGATCTCCTCCTGGTACTGGCGCAGCAGTGCGTCCTTCGGGTCCTCATTTATCTTGGGTTTGTTCTTGATGTTCTTGGCACGGTTAGCGTAGCGCAATGTGGACAGCGACTCCTCATAGTTGTTGTCAGCCGGCGACAGGCATGCCACCATCATGGTCTTGGTGTTGCCGCCAAGCGAATCCTGAAAAAAATGAAACACAGGTGGAGGAAACTTAACCATCTTGTACTGTGAACAGTTATCAGTGGCTGCATACACAAGGGGTTGATAATATGTGTCGTGCAGTGACAGAACCCCCTCAGTTCTTGCTGGAAGATTTACTCAGTGTGGAGCAAATCTGAACAAATTCCCGCCACTTGAGAAGAAAGATTATATTTGAAGAAGAAGACAAACAAAAAGCATTTTGTATCAACTGTTCAAATTGCAGGACTTGCAGAAACTGGACCCTTTTCGTTATGGAATTCCTGATTTCAGGCAATCGACTTTCACCCAAACCCTTGTCAATTTTTACAGCACATCTACCATTACACTAAGGGGAATATGTTGAATTCAGCCATAGCATTACCTGCAGTAGACGCGTGAGCTTGGAGTCACGATAGGGAATGTGTTTAGACTTGCCATCCACCAGGGCAGAGATGACGTTACCCAGGGCTGACAAAGAAAGGTTGATCTTTGTCGCCTCCTTCAGCCGGTCACCTGTCGCACCTATACACCAGCAAAAGTAGGCAAATGGTCTATTGCTTGCACTTGGCATACCATTACTATCCATCTTCACAATTCCTGGATGCGAAACTTGGTAAACTTAGGTACGATCCTTAACCCATTTCACCCCAATGCTCTAATGCAGGATATGGATTGACCATGATAATTCAAGGGTAGTGCCAGATGAGCTTGGCGCCTTCAGACCCCAAGCTCATCTGGCACTACCCTTGAATTATCATGGTCAATCCATCCCCTGCAACTGGTACATAGTCATTGGGAAATGCGGCCATGGGGTTAACCCTTCCTCACGGCACTGACACAAAACAAAGGCAAGTTTAAAGTACATGACACTCCCAATCTCGAAGGATTTAGCAAACGACTTGTCAACCCTTTGCCTGTTGGAACAGCCACTTGTCAAGGTGATTCCTGCAGTCAAAGGGGCACGTTCCTTACTTCAAAGCGTTGCCTACCTGTTTTAGCCTGCCTCTCACTGCCAGCCAAGTCGACCAGGTTGAGTTTGCCCACGCGGATGTGTTCTTCCCCAGCCTCATCGTTTGTGATCATCTCCATGTAGATAGTGAAAATGGAGTGGCTGCGACTCGAGTCAGCGTTCATCAAGGTCGCACCAGTCGCTCGATTCTTCCACCCTTTCTCCATGATGCGTTCGCACTCTGTCACATTGTGTACCGGGTGCATGGACAAGCCTGGACCAAAAAGAATGACACTCTGTAAACGGAACATGCTGAGGTCAACTGCTGTTACCTTTGTCAGAGGCAAATCCAGGTTCCTAACAGGTCCTGCTCTATTTGGGGCGGTCCGTGGCGCATGGTTAAGGCGCCTGCCACCAATGCCAAAGGTGCGAGGTTCGAAAACGGGTTCCGGCGTCAGACTTTTCTCCTCTGGTAAGTGTCACCGTTAATTCGGGCGGACCGCCGGGTTCTTTCTCCGGGTACTCTGGTTCTTCCACCCCCCACACTTTGGTACCGGTTTCAGGCCACTTTACAAATTTCAAATACAAGCGATCACAAATCTCTGTAACTTCAGTAGCTGAACTGGCCCTTCGTCTGTCTTGTACCGTGTTTGTCTTGAATGGCATAAATCCATGTCTGTTACGTGAGTGTGCGTGTTGGGTTTCAGTTCGCGGCGCTTTGAGACGATTCGCCCAAAAATTGAGAAAAAGCACCTATATAATAACTGTGTTATTATTATTAATTATTATTATAAACATAAACATGCAAATTTATGTTTAAAAATGAAAGTTTTCCCTTGACTTAGTGAACCCTGAGACCAAACGTGAGTCCAACTCTGGGATTTGTACTCTTTACGACTACATAACACCTCAGGAGACAGACTGACCGTGACACTTCAAAGTTGTGCCAGAGTAGCTTGGTGCCTACAGGCACCAAGCTACTTTGGTACCACCCTTGAACTAACACAGTCAGTCCATATTTAATTGTAATGTGTTAGAGGTGGATGGAATAAAGCTATTGGTACTAGTTATATGCCATGCCTAGCGGGTGGTTAACCCATATCATACTGAGGCTAAAAGCTTCAAATTTGTACACTGCCATATGCAAGCTACATTATAGTACTTGCAGATAAGGATATAGGCCAATGGCTTTAGTTCAAGGGTGGTTCCAGAATTGCTTGGCGCCTACAGGCGCCAAGCAATTCTGGCACCACCCTTGAACTATTTTAGTCAAACTTATTTCACACACTTGTGTATTCCGAATGATAAGGGTTAAACACATCTGAGCAGATGGGATGCAACCTGAAGCCCACTTGAAACAATTATTTCCCTGTGCATGCACACTTCCTAAACTGAAAAGGGCCGTGACACCCATCAAATGCACCTAGTACAGTTACTTAACCCTCAGGGATCAACCAGTTCAACACAAACAATATATATTTACATAATCTTATTCCTCTAATGTTGCATATAGTTTTTGTCTACCGTATTGAGATGGGGCTGGTCGGAACACGTTCCGTAGCATGCAAATGACGAACATAGTCGGGCACACATCAGACTGACAGTGAAGTAACATGATACAAATTATGTCATGCCTAGCATCGCTAACCGTGCTGCTAACGTACATTTGTCGGGAAACGCTTAGTGTATATGTGTGTGTGTGTATGTATGCAGACATGAGTTTCTTCTGTGTTTGTGTACATACAGGTCTGAAACTTTAGGAAATGCTTCCTTCAAGATGTATTTCTGAATACTTTTCAGCATATTTAAATTGGATTATGCATTAAAAAGAAAAATTGCCGTTTACACGCATTTGAGTCCATAATTTGTGTCATATGCATTTGAAATTTTGAATATAGCTAGCTATGAGAAAGATACTGGATGAGAGCGTTAACCAGTTTTGTAACTATTAAATGTTTTTGTACAAAATAATTAATCACATTAAACAAAATCAATTGAAGAATTCTCAACTTCAGACAGTGACTAAAAGCGCTAGACACATCAGTGTTATACATTGCTGCTGAACTGACGCAAAGCACCAGACACGTCATTGTTATACATATATTGACACAAATCTCTCTCTCTCTCTCGACAGTCTCATTTAGGAAGACCTCTTATAGAAAGTCATTTGACCCACATTTAAGTCTGTAATTTTTGATCTATTTACTTTAAATTTTGGATATAGCTAGCTTTGAAATAGACATTCGATAAGTTCGTAATCCAGTGTTGTAACTCTTCAACTTTTTGAATAATAATTAATTCATTTTTTTCATTAATTCATTCTTGCAAGTTTTGGATCCAGTATATACTTCCCATCAAACAGACAGCCCTGGAAGAGGCTGCGTGCCTTTTGGATGAATGACGTCAAACATCAAATTCGTCACTTCATACACAGTGTTGTGAGACTAGTGATGCTATGACGTGAAGCTTATTGTGATGTCATTTTGCTGCTCGTGCTATTCTTCTTCAGAATTCCTGTTGCTACATGAGCCCACAGAGCATACTAATGGCAGGAAGCGCCGTGTGTCCATCTTTATTTGTGTGCGCCGGCGTGTGCCTTGATCAGAGGTTGGCTTAGAGAGGAGGGAAATGGATCGGAAGGATAAGCTGAAAAATATGAACAACTCGGAATGTTCATTAAAAAAACAAAACGCATGTGAGCTGCAAACAATATGGTAACTTTGGGATGAGATCCTCATCTTGTTACTTACTCTTGAGTCAAGTTTCAGCTTCCCAACAAAAGAAGAAAAACACTTAGAAATTTATGATTGTGTTGTACTTGTCCTTCTTAAGAGGGTTTCTTTCTCTCTTGGACTTTCCTTTGCATTTTACATGCTTGGCAGTCACCTTTTTGGTCTAGATTCATGTTTCAATCATTAACTGCATGTATTTGAGAAAATTCCAGTGCTCACTCTAACACCTAAACAATATGTCAAACAAACCGGCGACATAGACGCCTTTCTCTGGATGTTCTTTCAGGTCCATTTTGGCCTTGGCATCTTTGCCCAGCAAGTCTCGGATTTCCTCGTTGTAGATTTCCAAGTATGCCGCATGAATCAGGAACTTGCATCCCTCTGACACACTCACTGTCTCAAATATGTGGTCAAATGCCCTGCAATGCAACAACAACATTTATTCAAAGAAAATACCAAGAAAGTTAGAAACACACTTAGAAATTTTTTTTTTTCTGTTTGTTTCCTCAAAATCCATACTGATGGCATTACTATAAGAAAAATACCTTTTAGTTTACCGATTTCAGTCTAAGACACCTTTGTGTGTTCCTACACAACAAGGGATGCAACTCTAGGGAGTTGCAACCAAGGAACCTGGGTAGTCTCCCTTCCCTCCATAAGGCCACGTGAGCAGTGTAGTCATGCCAGTCTTACCCTTAGCTTCCCGTGAGAACGGTTCACTGGCTTCAGCCTCCCGGTTGGGATTTGGATTACGTTCTATGGCTACACTACATTCGCAAGTTCGACTAGTGGTTAAAAAGATGGTGATGTAAGGCCTCGGGTTATGCCTATGAGAAGAGCGGCTTGATTGTGGTGGCGTGGGCATACCCCATGGAAATTGATGAATTTCGGGTCTATCGGCGGGGATGGCCTTCAGATAAGTCTAAGGACTTTACCAGGCCATTGGAAAGTAACTGGTTGGAGCGAGACCTTCCGTCAACCCCCGCACCACCAAGCCCCACAGTTCCGCACCGACAAGCGACTTCGGAGATTGTCGGACCTTCTTCTCACCGGACACAGGACTCACTCCCGTTTAGCCCTCTCATAGCGATGGCCGGAAGAGTCCATTCAGTCTCGCATGGCCCTTCGCAAGGGGTGTCCGAGTGACAACAGCCAGTCTCGCATGGTCCTTCGCAAGGGGTGACCAAGAGACAGAGCACACCAAGGAGACGAGCACAGGAGGAAGTAAGATGTCAAGGCATACAGTCTCCATACAGTCTTGCATGGTCCTCCAGAGGGATGCCCGAGACACAGCCACTTGCGCATGGTCCTCCAGGTGGGATGACGGAGAGAACGAAGTAAGGCATACAGTCTCCATACAGTCTCGCATGGCCCTCCAAGGGATGGGCGAGAGACAGTGTACACTGAGGAGACCAGCTCAGGCAGAAGTCTGAAGTCGATGCCAGCCTTCAGCCGTGTCCAGAACTCGACGGAGTCCTCCTAGCGCTGAGGTTAGCATGGGATGAAACAGCTACAGGCCTTCAGTTCTCGTCAGGGAAGAGAGATTGCCTGGCCACAGCGGCCAACGTCTCCTCGACACATAGACGCCAGGAGGAGGAGACATCCCTCTCGCAACCAGCGAGCACGCATGTAGGTGAGCACGGCAGAATTCAGCGCTCCTCTTGGGTTTCTCTGCAGTTTGCTTGCCAGCCAACGGCCATACCACGTTGGACACTCTGGTTCTCGTCTGATCACTGAAGTGATGCTACATCAGGCTCGGTTAGTACTTGGTTGGGTGTCGGCCTGGGAACACCAAGTGCTGTTGGATAAAAAAATTAAGGGCGCTGCTGGACCCCCACCTGGCAGGGTTCTATTCTTGGCGCTGGTTCTTTCCAGCTTCATCGACATGCGATGGGGACTCCCCTCAGTTTTCTTCCGGAGGACTCAGCTTCAGCCCTGGTTTTTCAGGACAGTTCCTCCATGTCCCACCCCCACACCATCCCGCACCCGACTCGGCAGGAGATACACCTTCGGGGCTGAGACCTCTCATGCCTTGGACGAGGCGGCGCATGTTTTCACCACTATTCTTGCCTCTGGATGGGGACGCGTACTCGCACGCGGGAGGCTAGCGAAGGGGGATCAAGAAAGAGAGTAGAGAAAAGAGGATAGGCCTGCCTTCACCTCCTCTCGAGCAGAAGGCCTCGGCCTAGGTGGGCGTCCCGTTCCCGGCTAAGCGATGCAAGTCCCTTCCTCAGCCTCCAGGATTCTGGGATCTCGGCCGCCTGCATGAGCATCTGCAACAGGGCAAGCGACAGGATAAGGGTGGCTGGTGGACGCTCAGCGGCCAGCGGACGTCTTCAAGTTCCGACAAGCGTGGTATGCGGATCATATCACTCCCATGCTTTGTCTGCCCTTCTGGCTGTGGACCCAGCGCGAAGGTGTGGACAACACGCCGGTCGAAGGTTCATCCCTCACAGTCTCGACCGCACAGAAGTTGTTCCCTATTCTCTGGCGGCTGCAGCAGACTGTGACTATATGAGGCGTAGCGCCGTTCTGAAGAGTCGCCCCGCATCCCCACGACCTTCCTCTCACCTCGCCGCCGGGACCTTGGCCGATACTTGGCTTTTGGATCCACCTAGCTGGAGGTAACGGATTCGGCTAAGGGCCTGTAGACTAGTGCTCTCAGAGTGGTCTTCTCCTGGTTTCCAGTTGCCCGCAAAGACGAGGGTCGCTTCATGTGGAGCTTCAGACACACCATCCCGATGGTCACCAGCCGTCCTCTCAGAAACAGATGTCAGGCGACGGCTGGTCGTTACCACGGAGATGTGACACGCACGGCTACGAGTGGCAGTTGCTGCTGCCGAAAGTCCCTTGGATTCTCGCTACAATCTCAGAGGACCTCTGGGTTTCTTACTGATGCCCCCCACTCCGAGGCCGCCATGGCTTAGTAGCCCGCCATGACTCTCCGGCCTTCGACAGTCGCCGCATCGGGGTTCCGAAGCCCAGCGGTAAGTGACGACCAGTCCTGGACCTTTCTGATTTGAGCAAGTCCATTGTCACCCCTTCCGCATGAATGGCTAGAGCTTATGAGCCTCCCGGCAGCCTATGAACTTTGCATTCAGTCTTGACTTCTCAGATGCGTACACACGTCCCCAGTCACCCTGCATCTCGCCATTACCTGCGCTTTGTTCTGTGGAGTGGTCTGCCAGTTCCGAGCCCGCCCCCTTGGGTCTCAACCTCGGCCCAGGGGTCTTTATGAGGATCTTGGATACCGTAGTGGCCCATGTCAGGCAGGTCCCCCCAGCCTACCTCCTGTTATCTTGACGACCTGCTCCTCAAGTTCCAGTATGCGACCTCGCTAGAGGAGGACAGGGACGCACTCCTAGCGCTTTGTCGCCGGCTCGGGTTCCCGGTCAACTTGGGGAAGTCGGACTTCATCTTTCCACCGGTTTGTTCACCTCAGCTGGGACTTCTTGACCGACCTCAATATGGTGTGTCTACCGGGGGAGCGGATCATGAAGTAGGCATCCTTGCCCTTCAGGTGTCTCTCGCCGACATAGTTCCAGCCAGGACTTGGCTCCTGCTCCTGGGTGTAATGAGCGTACCAGCAGCCTGTTACCCTTTGGATGGCTCTATTCACGCCCGCTCCAGCTCCACCTTCGGCGCCACTGGTGACCTTCCTCAGGAGATGTCGTGGCTCTGTTCCTAGTTCCACTGTGGCTATGGCCTCTCCTTCACAGTTGGATCGATCAACCTTCAGTGGGGACGGGAGTGCCTCTCACCACCGCCACTCCCCCACCGCCCCTCCCCCACCACCCCAACAGTCCTTCCCCCCCCACCCCCATCCTCCCCCCCCCATCCTCCCTCCCTCCCCTCCCTCCGCCGCAGTTCTCACTCTGCTCGGATGCAAACCTCGTCGGCTGGAGAACCCTCGTATGGCCAGAGTTCCGCTCCTTCTCCAGTTGGGGGCCGTCGGCTCTCCGAAACTAACTCTGCACTGGCTGGAGTTGAATGCCGTCTGGATTGCGCTAATCAACAGGGAGTCGCGGCCCACGGCCAAGAAGTCCAGATCCTGTCCACCAGCACGATGGTGGTGGCCTGTGCCCAGCAGCAAGATGGCGCGCAGTCACCGTCACTCTGCATGCTCTTGTACCAGATTCTCCTGTGGGGCGGATATCGTGGAATTGCACTCAGGAGCGGCGCATGTCGGCCCGCCTGTCGGTTGTCGCGAGCTCCCTCTCTAGACAGGGTCAGCTCTGCCTCACCTAGTGGTCCCTCCATCCGAACTTCTGGATGATCTGTGTGCACTGGGAAACGCCCATGCTCGACTTGTCGGCGACCAGGGGGACGAAGCAGCTCCCGCTCTTGTTGTGCCCATCCCGGACCAGCTCGCCTGGGCTGTGGATTCTCTGTCCATCTCCTGGGAGGGTGTCGTGGCCTACACTTATCCTCCCAAGGTCCTACTCGAGCACCAGGGATGCGACATGGTCCTACTCCACGTGACCCCGGTCAATGGGTACAGGCACTGAACGGCAGACCGTTGGAGCCTCGCCTCTTGCACCGAAGACCAGGTCACTTACTTGGTGCAGGAAGTTGAAGATGCCTTCCAGGAGCAGAAGCTGGTCTTTGTAACCTGGATTGATCTTCAGAAGGCTTTTGACAAGGTCTGGAAAGATGGGCTGCTTGTCAAACTGCTAAGAAAAGGCATGTCCAGTAACATGTTCCGGTGGATACGCTCCTACCTCTTCAACCGCAGGGCAAGAGTCAGTGTCGACCAGACCAAAAGCAAGAAATTCCTCCTTCGTCATGGCGTCCTGCAAGGTGGAGTCCTCTCCCCTACCCTCTTCATCAACAATCTGGTGTCTGAGATGCCCAAGGGAATCAAAGCTGCCCTATACGCAGACGACCTTGTGATCTGGTGCAAGGAGGAGCATGCAAGTACTGTCACCTACAGAATGCAGCTAGCGGGGGACAAGATCAACGCATGGGCAGATGACTGGTGCATCTCCGTCAACAAGGAGAAATCCTCCACCACCCTCTTCACATTGTCCCCAAAGCAGAAAGCCGGAACCATCAAGCTTGGTGGAACCCCTCTGAGAGAGGATGAAGAAGCTACCTACCTTGGTGTCACCTTCGACAGACGACAGACCAGGAAACCACACATTGCAAAGGCAGAGGCAGAGGCCCGGCGCAAGCTGGCCATACTCAGGAAACTGGCAGGCATCACCTGGGGAGCGAACGAGAAGATACTGAAGACAGTATAATAGGGAACAGTCAGGCCCCATCTCGAGTACGGCTCCACAGCATGGTTAACTTCAGCCAAGACGAACCTGCAGACCCTCGACCGAGTGCAAAACCAGGCTCTTCGACTCATCACTGGTGCAATGAAATCCACTCCAATCAAGGAAATGGAGAAGCTGACCACAATCCAACCTCTCAGCCAGAGGAGAGAAGCCAAAACCATGGTACAGGCTGAGAAGCTCGAGTGCTTGCCCGACCACCCCATGAAGCACAGACTGAGCAACCTCACCAAGAACCGGCTCAAAAGAAGCAGCTTTGTCCATGAGAGCATGCGACTTTCTCGACAGTACAGGGAAGTCTTTCCACAGAGCACTCTACCTCTGATCACAGAAAAAGAGGAAAACCCTTGGGCAATGGACAAACCAGACATCCAGATCTGCACCAGTGTCCCACATGTTGCCTCAGGAGACAGTCAGGATGACACCGTTCGACGGGCACTCACCCTAGCCCTGATCGACGAACAGTACCCAAAGAGGCATGGATCCACATCTACACTGATGGATCAGCAACAAATGCCATTTCCAATGGAGGTGCTGGCATCTTGATCCAGTTTCCTGGGGGACATACAGCCACATCCAGTGTAGCCACCGGCAAACACTGCACAAACTACAAAGCAGAAACCGAAGCACTTATGCAGGCCGCCTCGATGGTTCAAAATTCCGCAGACCCATGCTACCAAGCTGTCTTCTTCTCCGATGCCCTTTCAGTCATCAGGCCCTCGAGAACGACAAGCTCGCCCAGCTGACCAGAGCTTTGCAGAAGGTCAGACAAACCAAAAGAGTTGTTCTCCAGTGGATACCAGCCCACTGTGGGGTACCAGGAAATGAAAGGGCAGACGAGCTGGCGAAAGAAGGAGCCACAAAAGACCAACAAGAAAACAGCGTCAGCTATAGTGAGCAAAAGACAATCATCAAGGCATTGATGAGGCCGAGGTCAGAGACGACTACCACACAATGACCAGAGAGCAGCAAGTCGTTCTAATCAGACTGCGTACCGGCTACAACAGACTGAACGCTCACATGAACAGAAAGCTGAAGCTGGCGCCATCACCAACTTGCGCCTGTGGTCAGGAAGACCAAACAGCGGAACACATTCTCCAGAGATGCCCTCTACTGGACGATGAAAGAAAAGAAGTGTGGCCATTGCCAATTCCACTGCAGACCAAACTCTACGGCAGTCGAGAAGACCTGGAGAAAACGACGTCATTCACCGCCGGTGCTGGTCTGACCGTATAGCTCACTGCGAACGACAAGAAGAAGAAGAAGAAGAGCCTCGCCTCGGACCCTCCACTAGGCTCCCCATGTCTCGCATGATGCTGAAGCAGCCCAGACAGACTCTCTTCCACCCTTGCCTGGAGAGACTACTGTTTCACACCTGGAGGTGGTGCGGCCAGCTTTTGCAGCACGAGGCTCTCAAATGCTGCTACAACTGGCAGACCTTCTGCCCTGGACAGGCAAAGACGTGGAGGATCCTAGAGTCTGGGTGCGCCTCGGAGCGCATGTCCCCCAGGACGCTGACCATGCCTCAGCTGGCTGAGTTTTTCTGGTGGCGGTGCAGAGAGCAGACCCGGGCCCCGATCACCTTCAGAGACTTCCTCTCCATGGTTGCCGACACTTTCTGGTGGTTGGGCTGACCGGATCCAAGAGCATGATGGGCCTCTCAGACCTGATGTCCTACTGCCAACTCCAGCGGCCTCTCCTTCCACGCCGAGATCTCCCTTGGATGTTACCCTGGTCGACTCCAGTCTGCGCGAACCTCTTCCCTTGGCTGCCTCCTGGACCTGGCCAGGAAGACCTTCTACCTCTGGGACCGAGCCACAGCGGCCAAAGCTAGCGAACTGCACGCGTGGTCGGTGGACCCGGCTACAGTTCAGGGCCGATGGCTCAGGATACTCCTGTCCAACCCAACGTCTTGGCCAAACATAGACTCCCCTCGGCCGAAACCAAGTGGTGAGTCTCTGCCTGCTCACAGGTTGACCGGTCCTAGATGTACCGCCTGCAGGACCCGGTCCAAGCATGGAAAGTCTACCTATGCAGAGTCAAGCCCATCAGGAACGGCCGCAGTTGCTGCTTCCTGCCCTTGGCCCTAGGCCGAGCTGACATTCCACCCAGACAATATCACCCTGGCTGTGATGGGTCATCTGTTCTGCATACAAGGAAGGAAAGTATCTCCCCAGAGGGGGGGGGGGGGGGTGCTAAGAGAATGCGGATACGGGCACACGAGGTCAGAAATATCGCCACGAGCGCCGCATTCGACCGTAACTGCGCAGGCAGAGACATTGTAGCGGCTGTCAGGTGGCGAGCAGACTCCACCTTTGCCGCTTCTATTGCCGAGACCTCTCCGGCCAACGAGTCACACTGGCCTTTGGCAGAGACCTCTCAGCAGCGCAACACTCCCTCCGGGTGCCTCAGGCGCCACAAGTCACACTTAGCTGAAATCGTCGGGAGGTTGCCCCTCGGGGCTAAACTTTTTGCAGTGGCGGGGTTGTTGGGTGGCACACTCCTCCTTTTTGCTATTCTTCCTTATAGTAATGCCATCAGTATGGTTTTTGAGGAAACAAATGTATTTTTCTCTAAAAGATATTTTTGGGAAAAATACTTACCAATGGCATTACTCAAAGGTCCCTCCCATCTACCCTGCTTGCCGCCTATACGCTAAGAGTAAGACTGGCGTGACAACACTGCTAACGTGGCCTTATGGAGGGAAGGGAGACTACCCAGGTTCCTTGGTTACAACTCCCTAGAGTTGCGTCCTTTGTTGTGTAGGAACACACACAGGGGTCTTAGGCTGAAATCGGTAAGCTAAGGGGTATTTTCCTTATAGTAATGCCATTTGTAAGTTGTTTTTTTTAATATCTTTTAGGGAAAAAAAGATTTTTTTATTTTTCTTAGGACATTTTCTTTGCATTTTACATGTTTGGCAGTCAATCTGTTGGTCTATTGAAGATAATTTATTGATTGTAGCAACTACTTAACATATTGACTGTAGGCACTACTTTTGAGCTACTGCAGCACAGTGGAAGCTGGAAATGATACTTCTGATAAAATAGAAATTTGTCAAGAAAGGTTTCCTGTAAAATTACAGGATCAGCAAGAAGGAACAACAGCAAGAGGCTGGTGGATATATTTTAACCTTGGAATAATTCCACGCTGTGTAGGAGGGTCTGTGATGCCTTGCATGGAGAAGGACTTTCCACAGCCAGTTTGTCCATAGGCAAAGATAGTGCCATTGTAGCCCTCTGTTACACCCTGTAACAAGCACAAACAAACCAAAACCATTCAAGGGTGACTCTTCTGAAACAGTTAGTGCAAGAGGTGTGGGGTATATGTACTGTTGAAACTGAGATTGATATCAAACATACTCCTTAAACTCTTCCCCATTTTAGGCTTAACTCATTTTAGACGTGCTGCATACGGATACAAGGCAGCACATCTCGAATGAGTTAAACTACCAGCTCTCACTTTCTGAGATCAACCAGCCATTTCAAAATGGCCCTTACAGGGACCCCACTTAATCAAACCCATGTACAAGGGACAAAGCACATGTAATGTCTGCCACATGTAACGGCTGGCTAGCCACCAGCAAATCTAAATGTCTAACATTGATGTGAGTGCTGTTTCGTGGACCATAGAGCTTTAAGCCATATCATACTGGGGCTAAAAGCTTAAAATATGTACACTGCCATATGCAAGCTACATTATAGTACTTACAGATAAGGATATAGACCAATGGCTTTAGTTCAAGGATGGTGCCAGAATAGATTGGAACCTAAAGGCGCCAAGCTATTCTGGCACTACCCTTGAACTATTTAGTCAAACTTATTCACACACTGGTGTCTTCCGAATGATATGGGTTAAACACAGATCAGAGCAGACTTGCACAGGTCAGCTTCAGTTCACTGCAATACCAGTGAAGCACCGAGTCAGACGGCACTATTGTAGCGCTGAATTTGAACAGACTTGTGGAGAAAAAAACACTCAAAAAGCAAGTTGTGCTCAAGCTCACAGGGCCATAAATGACCATTTGCTCACTGGACATCCACCCACAGGAGCCAGAGACCTGTGCACATTGTATCAGATACTATGACATACTGGAGCACACTATACTGTTACAGGTAAAATAAAAAAAACAAAACACAGCATACATGCCTTAACCAATGGGTACACCATGTTGTACACACACTGTCAAAAAAATTAAAATCTAGATGTGTGCTGGTCTCTGATTTTTGTCTGTAAGATGTAAGGTCCAACTCACAGACCAGCACACCTGCACAATCTATACCGACGAGCAAAAGAAATGTGACATTTTGGAAATCATTAGAAACACTAAAGTGTTTCCAATGATTCAAAAAATGTTGCATTTCTTTTGCTTGTCAGTATAGAACACAACAGCAAAGATTGTGTATCATACCTCAACCAAGGGGTAAGCAATGTCATTGTAAATAGCTTCAGTGGTGGAGTCTGTGAAGTAGGCACCATCAAAAGTGAACATTTTGGGTGGCGCTTTGGCATCATTTGGGTTAACAATGGTGCACCCTCCTCTCCCCCCATCCATCTTGATAACACATTTGCAGTTCAGGTCCTTCTCCCGAGTGTTCATCGGGCGACACCGCACAATTACCTTCACGCACTCCGCCATGTGTACTGCAATGTAGAAATGTGTCGGTTTAGTTTGGTGAAGAAAGTCAGAGTAAATCACATAGCACGCAGCTAGCATACACTGTAACAGTGTAAGCCAGTTGTGTGCACAAGTGGGTTAATGAAGATACATGTATAGTGAAATATTGGGGTTTAACCCTTTGGATGTTTGTAGGACTTTGTCAGTGACTGATAGAAAACACTGTTGATAGACAAAGGAATAACACCTTTTGATGAAAAAAACAAACAAACAACACATTACAAAGAAACATTTAATCTGCACAACAGGGCCTCCAAGAAACTACTAGCATACTAATAACACAATAACTGACCCTCGAACTGAGCTCTATATCTTGCAGAAAAGTTTGCACTGAAGATCAGTCGAAACTGACAGGTGTGCATAATTTTTAATAAGGTCCAATAGCAAAGAATTTTGCAAGTTCATACAAACACCGGACATTACACATAAAAAGACTTATGCAGGGACACAGCAAGAGGTAAACATCAAACGACAAGGGGAGGGGCGAGGGGGGAGGGGGAGGAGGGGAGGGGGAGGGGAGGAGGGGAATGGGAACCAGAAACTCCTGTCATGTGCCCCCACTCCCCCATCTGCCCCTGAAAAAAATACAGTAATTGTTTTTGTTCTCTCTCTCGTCCCCCCCCCCCTCTCTCTTTTGTTTCTCTCTCAGTCTCTCCTCCAATTATTGGTTTGGCCTTTGCCAGACTGCTTCCTATGTCGCTATGATAGCAAAAATACAGTCTCAGCTGGTGTTCAGATTTATTAACACATTTTATAATGGAGTTCCTTTTTTTTTCTCCCTAGCAGTGACTTCAAAAGAACTTTTAAACAAACATCTATTTTACAAAAAAAAAAAACAAACAAACACACACACATCTATTTTACAAGAACACAGCAAAAGGAAGCAGTAAAACAGCAACTGTAAAGTGGCTTATTGGGTGTGTGCCAAAAAAGAAACTCTCACAAACACAGTGAATGTTGTGCTGCCGAGACACAATTCAGTTTAAAATAATTCTATAAATATGAGGTGCGTGATTTGTGTGACTATTCCAGTGCACAAACGTCTTTCTAGAAACAGGTGCAGAAGAGCCCTGATGACTGCCTTGATCTAAGGAAGCAAAGGGTGCCAGTTACTGTAAGCAAGAGGAATAGAATCTCATGAGCCCCTGCAATTGCAGGGGCTCATGAGATTCTATCTCTATGCCTCTTGCAGATGAAATGGTAAAGGCTGAGGCCACTGTTTGGAAAGCAAATTTAACCTGCCAGTGCTTCCCAGCGATTTTGAGGTCCTATAACACTTAAAGTATAAGATTAGTTACTATACATTGCAACAAGTCAGCATGCAACATAGCAAAGTCCAAGGTGTACTTGTCTGCACTACAGGTGCAAACAGCAGTGTTAGAGAAATTAAATTGTAACTAATATAATGTGATCTTATTTGCGTACTGTTTAACTGTATTTCCTGTTTCTTTGAGTAAAAATTGAAAAAGCCAAAGACTTAGCGGTACAGCAAAACTCTTCATCCAAATATTTAATTAAACTGTATTGTGTAAGATTTAAGAAATCTTCACTCGCTGTGGTGTTATTTGGGCCAGAAAATAGTGCTGTTGTTGTAAAGTCAGTAAGCACTTCATGCTATGGTATATATGTCAACATAGCTTTAATCATAGGTGTCAGGTTTCCAACACATGGCAATATGACACAAATGCCTGCTGCAATTATTTCTGCAATTATTCATTGTGTGTGTCTGACAACATGTGCCAGTCTGTGATGTTTTGCCTCACATTACGGAATCGACAAGCCTAAAATCAAGACAAGCACACACATAACCATTCAATACACATTATTAATACTTTCCCAAAATAATTATCTTGCATTTATTGAGGAGCCCTCCCTAGCCTTGAGTATAACCAGTCACAGTTAAAATAAATCAATACTCTGTGGAACATACAACACACAAATTATGTCATGATGCATGGACAGATCTTTGGAGGCAGGATCACAAAAAGTGTTACTTAGATTAATCCTACCAGTGTCATGTTTACTTTTTGAACATCATTTCTGACTTGACTAAAATGAATCCAGTTAGCAACCTCATGTTTGTATGGTAAAGTGACTCAGCCTCACAGGCCCAAATGGAAGCTGCCATGAAAACCAAATGAACTTTTAATTTGGAAAACAGTAGATGCCATGCCATTCAACCAAAGGTATTGGGCGGACAGCCACTTCATTCAACCTGCGCACAGCTCAGCTATGTGCAGGCCAACTGTGTCTGACACCTGCCCTTATGAACGTTCACTTTCTGCAAGTAAGGAAACATATGACACGTGGAGCAAAGGCTTTATGATTTGTCCAAGTGATGTGCTATCCAGACCAAAAAGGTGACTGCCAAGCGTGTGAAATGCAAAGAAGTACCCAACGGAGAAAGAAACACGCTTAGAAAAAACGGTACAACACAATTTATTAATATTTCGGGTAAATACCCTTTGTCAAAATAGACAAACAAACAGAGACATTAGCCGCTACTTATCTTCAGATGCAGAAGGAATGTGGCAACATTCCTTCTGCATCTGAAGATAAGTAGCGGCTAATGTCTCTGTTTGTTTGTCTATTTTGACAAAGGGTATTTACCCGAAATATTAATAAATTGTGTTGTACCGTTTTTTCTAAGCATGTTTCTTTCTCCGTTGGGTACTTCTTTGCAAGTGATGTGCTGAAACTGTCACACATTGATGGCACATTCAGTTTATGTCAGTGGATACATACGATCTGAGCTTTCTGTCATTTTGTTTGTGTCTTTTTTCAGTACTCTCCCTCTGCCGGAGTCTAAAATGCACAAGAAACCATCAGCTGTGCACTAAAAAGCATACTGTCTGAAATGCTGACACAATCGAATAACTGGCCAGCTGACCAATGCATAAGATAAAAGATTATTCAACCATTACACTTTGTAGTTATACAAATTACTGTAAAACTAAAAGTGGCACATTTTTTTCTGACACTCTTCATTCAGCCACCATTCTGTATGCGCACAAGATATTCACAAGTACCCTGAGTGACTCTGCTCATATTTTACATCCACAGCTCTACTGTGATATTGATTGTACTTATCAGACACATCACCAAACCTGCCTTGGCCCCCATACCCAGGGCATCATGAAGTATACATAAAGGGCTGTGATCTTCACTATAGCAAACATCTGAGCAGGATTGTGCTTGGCGTCTAGACCAGGATCTTTTATTAATGCTATCAAAATGCCCTAACGTGACAATCACAATGTTAATGCTCTTCATGTGGACAAAACATCTATACATAATTACCTGCCAGCACAAAGCTGCATGCATTATCCATATTCTACAAAATGTGACCAGAGGCAAAACCAGGCAGTAGAACCTAAATGCTACAAAGCCTACAGTGAAGACTAGTGGCATATTTAAGTACTACTCCAACAGTAGTCTGATTTAAATTTATTTGAAGAGCTTGCAGCAACCCTCTGCTGTGGAACACAATTCCATTCTTTCTTCGTTGGGATGTCTTCAACATTTCCACTTGCACAGTGTAAAAATGCATTGCCTGAAAAAGTTGCAATCTGTCCAGATGACCAGCCCAATATGTAGTCTTTCAAAATCCAACAATAACAGTTTTAAATCAACTTTTTTTGCCAAAATTTTATCAAACATGTATGTGAATATAATACATCCTGCTAAGTGCTATTATCGTGTCATTAAACGCTAAGAGAATTACAATCTATGCGGAACATCAAACAATACCTGGTGGCTGATAAAGTGAAGTGTAAAATACCGATGATATTTCTGTGAAGCAAGTCCACCACGCTGTTGTTTTGTTCCTGCCAAAACAAAACAGTGACTCAGTGAGGTAATTTGTCTTCCTTCATCACAGTCGTCTTGGAAACTGGGCAAACTTTCTTCATAATTAGCCGCCTAATTATTAACACACTTCCTGAACGATGGTTTGATAAACAGCGATTTGTCTGAGCAAAGCAAACACTTGTGTTAGCCTTTTCAGCTCTCCTTTTTTCACTAGAGTGTTCCAGTGGAACGCTCTCTGAGCGACCGTAGCCTGTTTGTCGCGTCTGTGGATTCCGGAAGTTGTACTATCAGGGGATTTTAGCACATTGAAAAGAGCATAAAAAAATGACGTAAAAAAAAAAAGATAGTTACAAAGTATATGTTTATTATGTTATAGTGTGCAAATATTTTACTAATAATTGTTTGTATTAAATATGGTGGCTTTGAGATATGAAATGCATTCAATCTTACTTTCTGAACAAGCATAAATGTTGACGCCATCGTTTCTTGTGTTGCCGGTATCCACATACTGTCATACTCAACTTCCGGTTGAACAGAGAAGCCACAAATCATGGCGGACAAAGCGAAGGGTGATACTGCTCCTAAAGACGAGAAGAAAACAGACTCCTCCAAGGAACCTGAGAAGAAAAATGCTGAGGAAACGAAAGAACTAGACTTGGTATTTTAGACTATATATATTCAGTACTTGTATGTTTTTAGTTGTTTTAGCCCACGCTAGCGTGTTGCTAATGCTGGGAGCTATGTTTCCTCTCAAAAATGCCATGTCACGCGGTTAAAAGAAATGTACGATTTTGTTCGATGTTCCTCTGAAGTACATTATGTACTTATCAGATATGTTCGCGGATAAAATAGACAGATTTTTGTTGATTTTAGATTACTATTACTAATCAGTTCATCACTTTCGCTGAAGGCACATTTCGGACAATATCAGATATCGTGTCAGTTTCAATTCAGGCATTGTTTGTATACATACACAATGTTTAGGTTTTGTTGAGTTTATTATTCTTCCAGCCAGCATGCTTCTCCTAATAAGTAATATTTTGAATAAATTGTTTTTTACTCAGTAGGTTCTAGTAGAAGCAGTACCTAGACATAGTTGCATGTAATTGATTTGTTCTTGTTTCAGTCAGAGGAGGACAAACAACTCCAAGATGAGCTAAACATGCTTGTGGAAAGGTTGAATGTAAGTCTCTGAATAGCGCTTTTTTATGAATTCTGTGTTCTAGCTGGCATGCTGTCCTGATTGATTAGAATTGTATGAATTAATGGACAGCTTGTCTTTACTGCTAATCTGGATATAATTATAGATTTACTAACTAAGGGACCAGCCCCAGGCAATAGAGGGTTGATAGCATGCAATATCTATCTTCTTTTCAAATTCTTAGTATGTCCTATGATAATGCCGAAAAGTGTGAATGTCATTTCTTTTTCATCTTTGTGAACAAAAAAAATTCCTCCAATAAGAGACGTAGAAAACATCTGTTTCATGTACTTACATGAATTGTGAAAAGAAGAGTATGAAAATTTAGGGAAGACAGCATTGATAACCCACTGTACAGGCAATTTTTAGCGATCCAAGCCAGCTTGGAGAAGATCGCTGCAAGTTTTTAGCTGACATTAATGTACATTAAAATATTACCAGTCAGATGAACCGTACAGTGTTTCACCTTTTGGAACAATCAAACTAGCTTTTTTTTTTTTTTTTTTTTTTTTTTTAAACAGTGAGTAAATCAGTAATGCATATTGAGCATTCTGCCATTACAATTTCTAGGATTAAAACCTTTTTGTTGAAATGTTAAAGTTTAACTTTCTTATGTATGCAGCCACTGGTGGTGTTTACAGTACCAGTGGCTGCATGCTCAAAGGGGTTAATGTATTATTTTTACAGGAGTCAGACCAGCGACTATACAAACCAGCTTTGGAGAGTCTCAGGTCTCAGATCCGAGCCTCCACCACATCAATGACATCAGTGCCAAAGCCACTTAAGTTCCTGCGCCCTCACTATGACACCATCAAAGAAGTGTATGAGAAGATTAAGGACAAAGAAACTAAGGTTGGTGGCAGTTTCATTTTATTGTTGAATTTGTTTTAACGAGAAGTGTTTAAATTTTAATAAACTTATAAAGCTATTCTGTGTGACTGTCAGATTGTCTGATTGTTTTGTTTTAATGTTGAATTATTTTTAAAAGACCTTGGGAATGTAGAATTAGATAGAAAAAGATGAAATAGAAGTGTCTAATAAAGCCATGCTGTGTTGTTGTTTGGCCCTTTCAGCTTTGAATTTGATACACAACACCAAAGTATGGACAGATGATAATTTAAGGGTGGCGTCAGAAGAGCTTGGTGCATTTAGGCACCAAGCTATTCTGGCATCACCCTAGAACTACCATGGTAAATCTGTCTGCTTAACTGTTCTATAGTGGTATTCAGAGAACAATTCGCAAATTTGTTAATTTCAACCCCAAGACATGATGTTTTAGGTGTGTGGTGGTTCTGTGATTATTTTTGGTCAGCATCACAAACCATTGCCAGCATATTTATGTAATATTGGATTAAAAACATTGTCTGTGACTATTTGCAGGCATTCTGTGCAGACATAATTTCTGTGCTGGGAATGACAATGAGTGAGGGAAGAGACAGTCTTCACTACAAGCTGATTGGGACAATAGAGGAAATTGGCTCATGGGGTCATGAGTATGTCAGGTATGTGTACTTGGCTTTGTCAAGTAATCTACAAGTTTTTGGCTCACGTGCGAAGCAAAAGTATGTTCTGGTAAACCTTAACGTTGGCATTTTCTCAGAGACTATTCAAGCTACAGTTTTCAAACTTGGCCCAAGGATACTTTGTGGCAAGACAATTTTAAACATACCAATTTCAGTGACCTCTCACAAAGGTCAAGGTCACAAGGGATTGGGAAATCTATCAAAGATAGCTATTTTGGGACATAATTTATTTTGTTTTCTCAAAACACATTACCGATGGTATTACACTTAGGAAATGGCTCTTAGCTGGCCTAATTTTAGCCAAATTTTGGTTGTGTCCGTATAAGGGGGTGTTGGCAGGAGTGGGGCGCCATAGACCATGCCAAACCCGAATAGCCTCCCCTTACTCACATCCGGTACAAGGTTACCCAACATACCCCAGTTTTAGTTCTTAGCTGGCAGAAGTAGGTTGTGTCTGTTCGAGCTCCGCTTGGTTCTTGGCCGGTCGTTCGACCTTGACTGTTCGTTGGGACTTGAACTGTGAAGATGGTGGCGTGACTGGGGGTGGTAGTGCTCATGCTGTGCCGCCTCGTCGACCTGTGTGTTCTACGGACCTACGGCTTGTGCCATGGAGACTGTGACTGGCGGCTTCCGGACGCTGCTTCGGCCTGCGCTCCGAACCGGTCGCGCGGTGTGGCGTGCTGTTACGTTATGGTGATACGTGGGTTTGCTCCTTTTTTCCGCCATGGCCAGGTAATATCTCGGTGAATGCCCTCGACCGGCGCCCTTGGGTGGGAAGGAGCGCCGAGCGTCGGCACACGCTGTACACTCGTTTGATTCGACTACATATTCAATTATGTCCGATTCGCCAGCGCGCGCGCGTCGTTATTGCGTGACCTTAGAGGCCACGCTCGCTCTTTCATCTTGTACCCTCTTGTTGCAGTAACTAGGTTCGGATCTGCACGATGTGTGGCGACTTTCAGGGCCCCTCGGACGAGCATGCGGAGGGCCTTCCCTGAGCAAGAGGCGAGTCGACCCGCACTGGTGAGGTTTCCGCCTCATGACTGGAAGAGCGATGGTTAACGCTTACCTCCGTTGGCGTCCTACTCTATCAGAGGTCGGCCGACAGTGATGTCCAAGCTAACAAGGAGGGACCCACGTCAGGAACAGAGACTTTGTTGTCCCGCACAGAGATAGGGACTTCGTTGTCCCGCAGAGAACGTACGCCGCCTCAAGGCAGGAACAGGGACTTCGTTGTCCCGCAGAAAACGTACGCCGCCTCAAGGCAGGAACAGGGACTTCGTTGTCCCGCAGAGAACGTACGCCGCCTCAAGGCAGGAACAGGGACTTCGTTGTCCCGCAGAAAAAGTACGACGCCTCAAGTCAGAAACAGGGACTTCGTTGACCCGCACAGAGATAGGGACTTTGTTGTCCCGCAGAGAGCGTACGCCGCCTCAAGGCCGGAACAGGGACTTCGTGGTCACGCACAGAGATAGGGACTTAGTTGTCCCGCAAGGAGCGTACGCCGCCTCAGGTCAGGAACAGGGGCTTCGTTGTCCCGCACAGAGATAGGGACTTCGTTGTCCCGCAGAGAGCGTACGACGCCTATCCGAGATCGCCGGGCATTGATGTCCGAGTTTACAAGGTGCGACCCAAGTCAGCAGCAGGGACTTCGCTGTCCCGCAGAGAGCGTACGACGCCTATCAGAGACCGCCGGGCATTGATGTCCGAGATGAACAAGGTGGGTCCCAAGTCAGAGGCAGGGACTTCGTTGTCCCGCAGAGAGCGTACGTTGCCTATCAGAGATCGCCGGACACTGATATCAGAGTGTAACAAGGCGAAACCCTAGTCCGAAGCAGGGACTGCGTGGTCCCACAGAGAGCGTACCACGCCTATCAGATCGCCGGGCAGTGACACCTGGCAGGGACAAGCGGGGACCCAAGTCAGAGCGGTGGCTTTGTTTCCCCACAGAGAGCGTACCTCGCCTATCAGATACCGGGCAGAGACGCCTGACAGCCACAAGGTCGGACCCAGGGCACAAGCAGTGGCCTTGCTGTCCCACAGAGAGCGGGCTACGCCTATCGGAGATCGTGGCCACGGAAGCAGTGGCTTGGTTGCCTCTTCCCTCATATGAAAGTTATAAGTCGTGGCTGATTCTCTGTTTGTCTATTGACAAGGGGTAATTACCTAAATATTACTAAATTGCGTTGCTACCTTAGTGGCTTGGTTGCCCAGACCGGTTTACCATACACATTCGGCGTATTAAAGTACACTATTTTGCTTGGGGTACACATACATGTGCACGTTTTACACAAATACACATTTTGGAGAAACTAACAACTCACTGGCTTGTGAATAATACACATGTGAGTCCAAAGTACACTTTAGTCAGTTGAAAGTACACTGACTGCACCCAGGGGGTCACCAGGTCGGCAAGTGGTTACTCAGAGAGCGGTCGGCGTCTTTCAGAGCTCGCCTGTCAGAGACGCCCAAGAGTTCAAAGGGGACCCCAATCAGAAGCAGTGCCTTGCTGTCCCACAGAGAGAGGATGTCGTCTGTCAGAGATCGCCGGACAGAGACGCCCAAGTGTTTTAGGGTGGGACCCAAGGTGGTCCCGGACCTGTAAAGCACAAGATACCTTGTTCTGGGCTCTGGTCAGCAGGAGAGGTAGCTGACAACCTCTACTTGCATGGCTAAACCAATGATTCTTCCACCGGCCCGGGACCCGGCCTCAAGAGTGAACCGCTCCACTGTCCTTCCGCAGGCCAGAGTGGACAAACAGCAGGTGGACTGAGCATCCAGGTGGGGCCCATGTCAACGGCAGTGACCTAGGCGCCCCGGCCCAGTAAGCTGGTAGTCACTGACTGCGGAGGGCTGGCGTCGGCTACCGTACCGACGATGCTTCCAGTCCCGGGCCAGACGACAAGTCATAAACGGACATGCAGAAGCGACTGCTCGGCTTCTCAGGCGCTGGACAGTGTCTAGTGTCTGTGAGAGCATGTGGGCGCGGTAGCAAACACGTATGAGTATGTGCGGTTATCGTGGTGCGCGACACAGGGGTTAAAAGGTTGCTTCCCAGCGGCTCAGCGGTTCGCCAGGCCGCTGGGGCGCGACACCGCTTATCCTTCCACGGTTAGGTTCCTGGAACCTCTAATCCGCTTTCTTTGCTTTGAGCAATAGAGAGGAAAAAACAGAGGGGTATTCTGTCTCCCATATTTTAATCTAATTCAATAACTTGATTATCCCTTAAGGGCTATTACAATCAAATTGTGCTCATGCATTAAGCATTGATTAATTTAATTTTTCTTATTATTAGGTTGGGCGCCCTCGCCCGGGCTGCTCACCAGTTTTTTTATGGCTTGTGGCGACCGCAAGGGCTACAGGACCACTGCACTTCGCACTGCGGGATCCCGGCTCGGTGATGTTGGACCACGCCTCGCGCCGACCATGCAGACGAGAGCCGCTCTAGATGCAGTGCAGAAGAGACGACCTCACGATGGGATCCGGGTTCCGGCGTTCGCTCATGATCTTCAGTTCCCCTTCGGAAGCAGGGACTCGCCTCACACAAGCCAGGGGTACGAGAGGAACAGGAGACGCCGTCCCAGTTCCATGGCTCGCTACGCAAGGGAAAGACAGGCTCTCCGAGTTTTTGCCACCGTTCGGGGGAGCGGCCCCCTGAGACTACGTTGTTCCTTCCAAGTGCGGGGTCCGCCTTCGTTGGATCGCCGCCGGCCGGAGTTCCCCGGACTTCGGAGGGGTTGGACATCCCTTCGCCTGCGGGCGGAGCATACGGTTCCCGCTGGACGCCAGAGGACGTCATTCGCCGTGGCTGGACGAGGTTAGCTTCTCTACGTCGCTACGCTCGCGGTTCCGAGAGGTCTTGCGTTTGCCGTCTACTGCGAAGATTTACAGGAGAGTCTACTCGAGCCGGGGACTACGCAGGTCCCCTCATCGCGTCCAAGCATTCAAGTCCCTGCCCCTTCTGGTCGGCTTCTGTCTCCGCTTCAGGGCGCCGGGGGAGGCGCTGGTGGCTTCAGCTGGATCCTACTTCTTCCGCTGCCAACGGTTGCTGCGTCCGTCCTGATCGATTACGCGCGGCTGAGTGGAGAGTCGGCCACGCAGGGCACCGCGCAGTGGAGAACTTCTTGGCCCCCTGGGCAGACCGACAAGGAGGCTTGCAAGGCCTGTCACTCAGCTGATTCACGCTGCGGGCGCCGCCGGATGTAGCAGCCTTCTTAAAACACTGTGGACCGTCAGACAGGATTGGCAGGGACCACTCTTCCGCGGAGGCGCGGTTCGTCCGATGCACCGGATTGGGCGACTTACATCCGAGAGACGGAGGCGGCGACGGGACGCCAACGGCACTCTCCTGTGAACGTCAGGGACAGCATACTCCAGGCGCGCGAGGGATAGAGGTCAGCGCGGGTGGCGGACTGGTCCGACAGACTTCACTGCGGACGACGTCTTCTTCGGGGGTATGCGCACAGTTCAGATTAGCTCCGCCTGAGTTGACTTGCGGCTAGTCGCTTCATTTCCCCGACGGGATGCTACTCTTCGCTTGGGCCTGGCCGTAGTCAGCGGTGACCAGGCACGCTTGTCGCCTCCTTAGACGACAGCGTCGGGACCTAGCGGAAGCGTTCGCGTCCCTGGGTGGCGGCAACTTGGAGTTTCGGCAGGCTGCAGCGCCGGACCGGAGCGGATGGACTTACCCTCGGTAGCGCCTTCAGGGAGTTACCCATTCGGCGCTGTGGATCCTGCGGCCGGGGGCGCAAGTACAGGGAGTTAGACGGGACAACTTGGCAGGAATTAGTTCCTGAGAGGTCGTTGCGCTCGGGCCTGTGGCAGTAGGGTCGACGCAGCTCTTCCGCTAGACGGTAGATTGGAGCACGATCTTCGTCCTTTGACTCGACACGAGTGCCTCGTCATCTCGGCAGATACCAGACAAAGACCTGAGAGCAGCGGTGCGTCTCCAGGACCTGGGACAACTCGAGTTTCGAAGTCGTAACCAGTTGGCAAGCCGGGCGATAGGCTGGGATCATGCCCACTTCGCCGTCGACTAGAGGGCCGACGCTACGGGACAGGTACTACGTGTTTTCTTCGCCGGGTTTCCGTCGAGGATGGAGTGCGTGGTCGTCCTGTTCGAGTGGGACTCCCAGTAGACGGGAGCAGGGCAGTGTAGGAGGGACTCTCAGTCCCTTCTTCAGCTCTCTTAGGACGGATGACTTACTAGGGGATCACCGTTCAACCTGCCACCTCCTCTGCTTGGAGAAGGAGGGCGTAATTGGGAGTGGCTAGTGCGCTGGAGGCCTGCCGCGCGGGGAGGCGTCGCTGTGGCCAGATCTTCCAGCTCCACTGCTCGCCATCGAGATTGCATGCCGAAGTGTACGCGTGGTTGTCCGCCATTACTTGTGTTGCAGCTTGGTGGATGTAGGTGCGCACCCGCAGATTGGGCAGCAAGCCCTCTTCCACAGAGGCTTCCTACGGCGGCCATAGGTGCTACCGAGACAACCCGCAGACCATCAACCAGTCGAGTTGCGAGGGTAGATGACGAGCGCTGTGTGACGGGAATGACAACCTTCTTCCTTCCGAACTGGACGAAGCCCCAGCTGGCAGGGTGCTTCCTCGGGGGTTTTCATCTCCTAAGGACGGCCCCTTTCACCGTTCAGGACTATCTCACCATGATCGCCGACTCCTACAGGCGATTTCGCTCATCAGACCCGGGTAGCGGCAAAACCTCATTTCAGAGGCTCCCTTCGCTTGGAATGCCCCGCTGTGCTGCGCAGGGACCAAGTTCTACCTTGGGGGCTTACGGGATCTCAACCTCGTCTGTTGGAACCCGGCACATGACGCGCCTGACGGATGTTTCAAGGAGGAGAGCTTCAGGGCAGTCCTTGACTCAACCTCCAGGCTCAGTACTATGCACGCTGTCCACACACCCGGGTGGCTGGCAGTGCCAGTCGACCGGTTCATGCTACAGCTACCTGACACATCTGCCTTGACTAGACGCGGCCTACATGACGGCGACAGTTGTTTCGCCCTGCGCGTGTTGGGTGCCACCCGGAAGAACAGACTTCAAAACCCGGTGACAGCCTTACCTCTTCCAGGGTCAGTATCCGTACGCGCTGTCGTCACACACACACAGATGGCTGGCTGGTACGGACGGACGGCGCCGTGCAACTACTACGGTACCAGCCTTCAGGGCCAAGTCGTGGTCGCCTTGGCTGCCCTACAGTCTATGTCTGTCTGCCCGTATGAGTGTCAGATTCCACTCAGTAGCCCAGACAATAGGAACCGGTGAGAGTCTTCCGTGTGTACCTGCGCCGGACCAAGCTGGCGCAGGGGGACGCACACACCTGTTTTCTCCCTCTGTCCACAGGTAGACGTGGTATCTCAGCCAGACCTGCTCCTCCTGGTTCCGGGGAGTTATCCGCCCGGCCTGCCAGGACGTTGACCTGTTGAGGCCACATGTTGCACAACGCGGCGCACGAGGTCAGAACCAGGGCCGCAAGTTCCGCTGCGACAGCACCGGTGCAGTCAAAGTCTTGTGGCGGCTATGAGATGGCGAGCGGAGTCCACCTTCGCCCGCTGCTACCTGAGGGACTTCTCCTCCTAGCGACAGATCCTCTCGCTGGTGGGAGACACCGCAGCAGCGCAACACTCCCTCCCGGCGCCCTAGGCGCCGCAGGTATCTTAGCTAAAATTATCGGGAGTGTGCTGCAGGAGGGCGAGTTTGTGGGCAATGTGGTTGGCAGTAGGGGCGCTATAGCGGCACCCACCTCCTCTTTGTGATTCTTCCTAAGTGTAATACCATCGGTAATGTGTTTTGAGAAAACAAATGAATTTTTCAATTAAAATGCATTTTTTTGAAAAATACTTACCGATGGTATTACTCGAAGGTCCCTCCCTCCGGCCCCGCTTGCCGCAGTTCGCTAAGAACTAAACTGGGGTATGTTGGGTAACCTTGTACCGGATGTGAGTAAGGGGAGGCTATTCGGGTTTGGCATGGTCTATGGCGCCCCACTCCTGCCAACACCCCCTTATACGGACACAACCAAAATTTGGCTAAAATTAGGCCAGCTAAGAGCCATTTCCTAAGTGTAATACCATCGGTAAGTATTTTTCAAAAAAATGCATTTTAATTGAAAAATTCATTTTTTCTCAAATACTATTCACAACTTTAAACCTGATAGTAAAACCTTTATATGCACACTAATTTGGTTGACCATTCGGAAAGGTTAAGGGTCAGAAAAGATCAGAAAAATAGGTCCAAAATAGCCATATTTGGATAAAAGATGTTTTTTCTCAAATACTATAACAACTTCAAACCCAACTTGGTACAGAGATACCTGATGGTAAGACCTATCTATGCATACTGTCACAAGAGCTCAGAAAATAGGTCCAAAATAGCCATATTTTTACAAAAGATGTTTTATTCTCAAATACTATTCACAACTTCAAACCCAAACTTGGTACAAAGATAATTGATGGTAAGACCTTTCTATGCATACTAATTTTGTTGATCCCTCGGAAAGGTCAAGGGTCACAAGAGCTCAAGAAATAGGTGCAAAATTGCCATATTTTGATAAAAGATGTTTTTTGGCTCATGTGCGAAGCAAAAGTGAGTATGTTCTGGGCCAGTGGTTGTCCATCCGCCATCGGCCGTGGTAAACTTTAACGTTGGCATTTTCTCAGAGACTATTCAAGGCACAGTCTTAAAACTTGGCCCAAGGATACTTTGTGGCAAGACCTTTCTAAGCATACCAATTTGAGTAACCGCTCATCAAGGTCACAGGCGATCAGGAAATGGGTCCAAAATGGCAATATTTTGACAATTTTTTTTTTCTCAAACACTATTCACAATTTCAAACCCTAACCTGGTACAAAAATACCTGGTGGTAAGACCTTTCTATGCATACTAATTTGGTTGACAATTAGAAAAGGTCAAGGGTCACAAAAGATCAGGAAATAGGTCCAAAATAGCGATATTTGGACAAACCATGTTTTTTTCTCAAATACTATTCACCCAATAGGACGTCGGCCCGAAGGTCTTTTGCTTTGCGCGGTAGTGCTGCTGTTGTGGCTTCGTCAACTTCAAACACAAACTTGGTACAGAGATACCTGATGGTAAGACCTATCTATGCATACTAATTTGGATGACCCCTCAGAAAAGGTCAAGGGTCATAAGAGGTTGACAAATGTGTATAAAATGCAAATAATTGTAGTTATTATCAACATTTATGCAAACTTTTTAATCCAATTTGACTCAAAGTAGCTGATGATAAGACCTTCCTATGTATCCTAATTTAGTTGACTCATCGCAAAGGTCAAGGTGGTTTCACATGTGTGAAAACTGATTAAATTTTGCGAAAACATGGATTTTCTTAGTGCAAAAGCCATCACTTTACTTATTGTCAGACATGTGTGGATTGGTTGTACACATGAACCATAAGGGCTTTGCCTTTCTTGTTATTTTTTTTTTAAAAAACCTATAGTGTCCAAGGAAGGGAAACTGAAGGTGCCTATCCTGTGAAAGGCAGTTTACCTCCGCGCTACCTGACCTGCCTATCTTTTTGTCAGTTTGTGTGCTTGTCTGTGAATTTTTACTTTTTTTTTTATTGCTTTGCAGCCTCAAACTGGAAGATCCAAAATTGCAAATTAGCACATATCTTACAATCGTTTCCTTCTCGTTTCGCTTTCTCGTGTTTTTGGCTCACATGCGATAGCAAAAAAATGAGTCTATGTAATACTAGGCTGTATGTCGTCCAGGGTAAACCTTGGCCCAAGGATACTTTGTGGTAAGGCCTTTCTAAAGGTACCAATTTCAGTGGCCTCTGTTAAAGGTCAAGGTCACAGGGGTGCACAAAGGAGTAAAAAATATCCATGTTTTGACACCTATTGTTTCTCCTCCATAACTGTTTTCAACTTCAAACCCAAACTTGGTACACATAGCTGCCAACCCTCCCGATTTTTGCGGAATTTTCCCGATTTTTACAAATTTTACGCGAATTCCGATTTGGTACAAAGATTCCGAGTTTCAAATTCCCCCCCCCCCCCCCCCCCCCCCCCCCCCCCCAAAAAAAAAAAAATTTTTATTGATGTTTTATTAGTTCCGGTTTCCGATTCGCATTTTTCCGTCCCACGAGCTGCAGGAAGTACTTTCGGTTTATTTCTATCAAAGCGATAACAAAATGGAGAGCCAAAGCACCGAAACTTCTTCGAAGAAACCCAAACTGCAACAAAAGTTCAAGGATTCGTATCTGGAGGACTTTGATTTCATCAAAGTCCACAAGCGGCGATTTCAAAGCGTATTGTCGTGTTTGTCATGATGACTTCTCCATCTGCTGGGGTGGGAAAAACAACATCACGAAGCATGAAGCCACTGGCAACATAAGAAGAATGGAAATGGAATCCGATGTCATCAAGAAAACTACGAAGATGGATCAGCTGCTGACGAAGCAGGCAGACTTGAATACAATTAAAGCAGAGGAAGGTAGAAAAATTTGCTGACAAGAGATACACTTCTAAAACTTTACAAAGCACTTGTCAGACTGCACCTAGAGTATGGTAATATTATAGGCCTACTGGTTGGCACCCTCAAACTGGGACCATTAGGCGTTGAGGCGCGTCCCCTGTTTGGTGGATAGGGGGTCCCTCGCGACAGGGGTGCACCGAATGAAATAAGGTGCCGTGAACCAACATGGTCTAAGGGAAGGTGACCCTGACAGAAAACCCCTGGTCCTCCTAGTAAGGGGGTTGGGCGTGGGGGTAGCTTCCCCACCCTGCAAATAAGGGAATAGCTACAAAAACGCCGACGAAAAGACAAACAGCAATTCCTTTCCTGGAGGAGGAAGGTTCTTCTACCAAAAGATTTATGACGTCCTGTGGTGAAAGCCGGAAGTCTTCGGAAGCCACAGGACCGAGCCGCCTCTCTCTATCCAGGGACACAACCATGGGCACATGGAATGTCAAGACCATGTACCAGAGTGGCAAGGCCGCCCAGATAGCAGCGGAAATGCAAAAGTACAACCTTTCCCTGCTAGGTATCAGTGAAGCCAGATGGGCGCAGTCTGGTCAGAAAAGGCTGCTGTCACCAGTGGCACAGAGAGTGCTAGGAACCTCTTGGGCCAAGAATTATCACAGCAGCCTTTAGAACCAAGAAAAAGATCAAGCTGAACGTCATCCAGTGTTATGCGCCCACTAATGACAGTGACGGTGAAGAGAAACAAGAGTTCTATGACCGACTCCAGAGTGCTGTGGACAAATGTCTGGAGCGAGACATCACCATCGTCATGGGCGATTTTAATGCCAAAATAGGAGGGGACAACACCGGATATGAAGAGGTGATGGGGAGACAGGGTCTAGGGGAGATGAGTGAGAATGGGGAGAGGTTTGTAGACTTGTGCTCTAAACAGACTTGTCATTGGAGGCAGCATCTTCCCACACAGAAGAATACACAAAGCAACTTGGGTCTCCCCTGACCATACTACAGAGAACCAAATAGACCATATCTGCATTAGCAAGAAATTTAGAAAAGCCCTTCCAAGATGTTCAAGTGAGGAGGGGAGCAGATGTCGCCTCAGACCACCATCTGCTTGTTGTTTTTTTTTGTTTTTGTTTTACGCCTGTCACCCCTACCCGGTTATAGGCCGTCGACGAGAGACCTCCAGCAACTCCTGTCCTGTGCTTCTCTCCTTCGATTCTACTCCAGGTGGTTCCCAGGCTCTTGATGTCTGCTTGGAGGTCTCGCCGCCAGGAGTTTCTCGGCCTACCTCTTTTCCTCTTTCCCTGGGGGTTCCATGACAACACCATCTGCTTACCTTAAGAATAAAGCTCAAGTTAAAGAAAAGCCTCACAGAGACAACAAGAAGACGGCGCTATAATGTAGGCCTCCTGAGAGAGACTGAAGTGAGAGAAGAGTTCAAACTGGTGCTGTCCAACCGGTTTCAAGCGCTACAGGAGTTAGTAAATGAAGAGGAGGCAGTCACCACAGAGCAGCAGTAGAAGGCAGTTAGAGAGGCGCTGAACTCAACCTGCAAAGACACTGTAGGGTTCAAGAAACACCATCAACAAGGACTGGCTGTCGGCACAGATCTTGAAGAAGATAGAAGTGAGGAAGCAGAAGAAAGCAGTTGCCAACAACAGTCGCACGAGAGCAGCCAAAGCAAGGGCACAGGAGGAATACTCGTAGGCCAACCGCGAGGTGAAGAGGAGTATCAGGGCAGTCAAGAGGGCCTACACAGACAGCCTGGCAGCAAAGGCAGCAGGCAGCGGCAACATGAAACAGCTCTACGACATTATCAGAAGACTGTCGGGAAAGTATGGCCATACAGAAAGACCAGTAAAAGATAAAGAAGGCAAGCCTATTGCAGACAGAGCAGACCAACTCGACAGATGAGCCGAGTATTTTGAAGAGTTACTGAACAGACCCAGCCCACCCGACCCCCCAGACATCCAGCCAGCAGAGACCAACCTACCCATCAGCTGTGACAGACCCAGCCGGGAAGAGATTAGAAGAGCAGTGGCATTTTTGAAGAACGGCAAAGCAACAGGGCCAGATGGCATCCCAGCGGAGTCTCTGAAAGCAGACCTAGAGACAACAGTAGAGATGCTATACCCACTGTTTGGAAAGATCTGGGAAGAGGAGATGATGCTGGCTGACTGGAAGGAGGGGTACCTAATCAAGCTTCCCAAGAAAGGCGACCTCAGCAAGTGTTCCAACTAAAGAGGAATCACCTTGCTGTCAGTACCAGGAAAGGTCTTCAACAGGATCATTCTGGAGAGAATGAAGAGCTCCATCGACCCCCAGCTGAGAGACCAGCAAGCAGGATTCAGGAAAAACCGATCATGTACAGACCAGATCGCCACTCTCCGCATCATCGTGGAACAGTCTCTGGAGTGGAGCTCCCCGCTGTACGTCAACTTTGTGGATTATGAGAAAGCATTTGACAGCGTGGACCGAGAGACTCTGTGGAAACTCCTACGACACTACGGTGTACCCACAAAGCTCATCCGCCTGATCAAGAGCAGCTACGATGGCATGACATGTCGCATGATCCATGAAGGGCAGTTCACCAGGGAGCTTCAGGTCAGAACCGGTGTCAGGCAGGGGTGTTTGCTGTCTCCGTTCCTCTTCCTACTGGCCATAGACTGGGTCATGAAGAGGACCACAGAGCACAGACGAAGTGGAATACAGTGGACACTGTGGACACAGCTTGATGACCTCGATTTTGCAGACGACTTGGCTTTACTGTCCCACACTCATCAACAAATGCAGGACAAGACCACGAGGCTTGCTGACATCTTGTCCCAAGTTGGCCTCACGATACACAAACAGAAAACAAAGACAATGACAAAGAACACCACCAGGGAAGAACCAGTCTTCCTTGCTGGCACCCTGTTGGAGAAGGTGTAGTCCTTCACCTATCTCGGGAGCATCATAGACAAAAAAGGCGGCACTGATGCAGATGTCGGAGCACGAATCGGTTAAGCCAGAGCAGCCTTTCTCCAGTTGAAAGAAGTGTGGAGTTCCAGAGAGCTGTCACAACACACCAAAGTCCGGATTTTTAACTCCAATGTAAAAGCAGTTCTCCTATATGGAGCAGAGACTTGGAGATTGACAAAAACCAGTCAACAGAGTACAGATCTTCATAAACAGTTGCCTTAGAAGAATTTTGAAAATCCACTGGCCTGAGAAGATCAGCAACATCAGACTATGGGAGAGAACAGAGCAGATAACAGCAGAGAATGAAATTGGACAAAGAAGATGGGGATGGATTGGTCACAGTCTGAGAAAGCCAGCTTCCAGTATCACTAGGCAGGCATTGTCATGGAACCCCCAGGGAAAGAGGAAAAGAGGCAGGCCGAGAAACACCTGGTGTCGAGACCTCCAAGCAGACATCAAGAGACTGGGAACCACCTGGAGTAAAATCGAAGGAGAAGCACAGGACAGGAGTTGCTGGAGGTCTCTCGTCGACGGCCTATACCCGGGGAGGGGTAATGGGTGTAAGTAAGTAGTACTGATTGGCACCAAAGTATTGTTAGACTGTCAGCGGCAATAGAAAAAGTACAAAGATGTGCTACTAACAGCACAGCTGTTTTTTTGAATTTATGTATTTATTATTTTTCATTTCTGACCACAACCTTTATTTTGAAACACATCATTATTTGAGCAGAAGAACTGAGAAACAACAAATTCATATCATTATATTTCATGTTGCACAAACCACGATGCAACACCAATAGGTCTACACCATGAACCCTCATCAACTGTCACCATCACCGTAACATTAAAAAAAAAAAAAAATTGAAATTTTTTAAAATTTTATTTATTTATGTCCATCCCAAGATATTTTTGGAGGTATTTTTTTAAATTTTGTTTTGTTTTTAATCTTAATTATTATTTTTTATTATCATTACTATGAATTTTAAGGTGTATCATTTCTTAGTAACATTTCATATTCCAATTTTTGTTGTTGTAATTTCTCCTTCTTGTCAACCTTTTTTTCATTTTGTCAATTTATAGCTCAGATTGCACCAGAGTGCTCCATTTGGCCTATTTAGACAGAAACAAAATCTCAAGAGGGGGGGGGGGGGGGGCGTGCCCCCGAACCCCCCTAGCACTTGTCGTCGCTTCGCTCCTCAGATTGACGCTTCGCGTCAAGATTCCTCTTTTGAATTTCCATAGGTTGGCAGCTATGGGTACAGTCGTGCCTGATGATAAGACCTTTCTGTGCATACTAATTTGGATGACCTCTCGGAAAGTTAAAGGTTTACAGGAGGTCAGCAAATGTATGAAAAATGCCATTTTTTATTTTTATTTTTTATAGAATTGTAGCTTTTATCAAAGTTTTGGACAACTTTTCAGTAAGATTTGGCACAAAACTAGCTTAAGTTATAATAAGGCTTTTCTGTGCATACTAATTTACTGGTCCTCTCGCAAGGCCCCCACCCGGGTCTGCCCTTGGGGACTTGGGTGGGATTAACTACTTTTTAGTTCCCAGGGTCACCCTGGTCAGCCCTACAGGGTGGGTTTCCCCATCTATTCTGGGGCATGTGTTTCTGTCTACCCTTGGTCCATTCACCTGTATTTTCCTTTTTAAACTCTCTCTACTGTCTGCGCTGTCTATTGCTCTTGATATTGGATGTGTGTTGCTAAATGGTCTTAGGTTTATTTATCATATTCGACTGGCTGGCTACATACATTTGATATTCTGTTTATTTTTTTTCACAAGCAGTGCAGTCACGGCCTGGGAAAGTCTTGTTTCTGTTGTGACGTTAAGCAATGTACAACCAACCTCTCGCAAGGGTCATGGGGGGTCTAGAAATAGGTTTAAAAGAAATGCCATTTTTTTCTCGAAACTCTTACCGATGGCATTACTATTAGGAAGGTACACTTAGCTTACCGATTTCAGCCTAAGCATCCGTTGTGTACACTACACAACCAGGGAGTCTTTACCAGGAAACCCTGAGTGACCTCCCCTGTCTCCCTATCCGGTCACGTGCGTGGCAGTATCCCAGCAGTCTTATGCTTAACTGCCTTGTGAAAGGATTACCGGTTTCAGTCTCCGCAAGTTTCGTCGACTGGATTACCTTCTACCCTGGTTGAAGCTTTTGCTCGGAAGGGGCGTGGTAAGGCCTCGGATAATGCCATTGAGCCGGCAGGATTGAGGCTGGCCCTGGCATTTTCTGTGGAATTTTGGTTGTCAATTGCCGGTCTATTTCAACTTTGGAGCTCTGTCGGAGCGGTAGTGAGCTCAGTTCTCGTGGCCTTTGGGCTCTATGTCACAGTGCACAGGTGGACCTGTATTCATTATGGACTTTCCGTACTGGCTGGGACGTTTTCAGTGGATTATCCTGTGGAATTCGACGTGGGGCACAAACAGAGCGGTCATGTGTGCTGTTCACGTGGCCATAGGCGCCACGCGCGGTCGGGTTTCACATTTCTGCTCTTTTGCAGTGCACGAATGACAAGCCTCCCAATTGCAGAGATTTCTGTGGAACGGGAGGCGCTGGGTGTAGGTGCACCACACTTCGTGCCCCCCTCCCCCCGGTGATGCTTCCGGGCGGACAGGTGACACCTGCACTCCCGGGCAGGAGTTTTGGTCCCGACGGTGGTTTTTTTTTTACCGGCCTGGACTGCCGTTGAGGTAACGCCTTACTCAGTCTCTAGCGTGCTAGACAGGTGCCGGCAGGGGTGCCGTGTCGAGGCGTCCCCTCGACCGTCGTACCCTCCACGCTCTACGGCCTTACCACTTGGAGAAAGAGGGAGTGGAAAGTGGGGGTACAGTCTTGCATGGGTCGCCTGATTAGCAACACCCCAAAATTAGGCGCAACCTAGCTCGGAGGAGCGTGAACGACACACGGGGTTAGTCTGGATGCCAGCTCGTCGGGCTCAACCGTTGCCTTCCGGTCCCTGGACCTACCCTCCATGGTCCGGTCATGCCCTCTGGGACCTTGCCCGCCCGCTCCATGGAGCACGGCCGGCAGCGGCCTCGTCACTCCGCAACTACGGGACATTGTCTGCCCGATCCAGGTAACAAGCGTAGCCGGCAGCGGCTTTGGTCACAGCAGATTCCCTGAGGTCAGACCCAGGTGGGGGGGGGGCTTGGACACCTTGCCCCCCTCCACACACACCCTGGCTCCGTTTCTTCCGAGCGGCGCCAACAAGGCGTGCGTGGACCGGCTCGGCCCTCGAACTCTGCCCCTCTGCGAAACTCGCAGGACATGCCTTGACCACCGTCCGGACAAGCCCACAGGTGCCTGCCCCCCGCCACCCCCACCCCCCGCTCCGATGCATCCGAGTGGGGCTGGCAGCAACCTCAGTCACAGGATAAGCGGCAGCTGGACAAACCCACAGGAGCCTGGCCCCCCCCCCCCCACTCCCCCCCGTTGATATGGCTGTGTGGGGCTGGCAGCGACCTCAGTCACGGTAGAGGACATGCATCGTCCGGACAAGCCATAGGAGCCTCGTCCCCCGCTCCGTTAGGACCGAGGTTGCCCCGCTTCGTGGGAAGGACATGAATCGTCTGGACAAGTCCACAGGAACCTTGCTTCCCCGCCCCGATGGCGGGCGGGGGGCTGGCAGCAGGATAGGCCCAGCCCTTATGAGTCTTGCCACCCCCATGATCTGGGTCCGGCGCGGCCACAGGGACCGCATGCTCGGCGGGACGCAGTTGACAGTGGCGGTTGCCCCGCGACACGGATTACGCTCGATCCTTGGGAACTCGCACTGGCCTTAAAGTCTCGGTGGTCACGCGGACTGGACAAGGTGGCGACCCTGTTACGCAACACCTTGGCCCGTATAGGCTTCCTAGAGCTGGTTTGCAGTCGATGGTGGGGTGCTTGGCAGATACTTCAGGTCTTTTGTCCTTGGCGCCCTCAAGCGGGATTCCCTCCATGGTAGTGGCAGCAAACCGGGTAGCGTTCCACACCTCATCCGTTGCCAGCGGCCTACTGCAACCTGTGGCGTCCAGACGTCCTGCTCAGGTGCTGCACCCCCCTTCCCGCATCCAGACGACCCTTGGATCCACTCGACCTTCTTAGAGGGCCTCCAGGTCTCGTGTTGGTCTCCTCCTCCGGTGCAACCAACCCCCCCCCCCCCCTCCCCCCCCCCCTGGAAAGGTCAAGTGCGGGCTCCGGGTGGCTAGCTCGAGGTAGAAGCTCTGCCAGGCAAAGTGGTCTCTTTGCTCCAGGAGGCGGCTGCAGAGGTGGTCTCAGACACGTCTCCGAGGCCTTCTAGAGGTGTGTGGCGGCCCGTCACAGACCTCTTGGCACTAAACAGATACTTTTGGCTCCTCGCTTCCGGATGGGAACATCCAGAGTCTGGAGAGCATCGGTACCATCCTGGGACTTCGCAGTATGCCTCGTGGACGCGTATCTACATGGGCCAGGGCACCCGGGCCTCCTGGCTGAATGTCCGCGCGAACTCCCTCTCGCGCCGCGGCCGACTTCTCCTCTTGGAGTAGTCGCTACACCCAGACATCTTCAGACCACTCTGAGCATGCTGGGAGACGCCCATGATCGATTTTTCTGCCAAGCTGTCTGTTTATCAGTCATCACGCACCCTCCGTTCCTCTAGTCTAGTGTAAAACTTTTTAAAATCCCGAAGCTTAACATGAAAACTGTCAGGGAGCGTTCTTTCACCTTTTTAGCCCCAAGTGTGTGGAACTTCCTGCCAACTGAAATGCGGAATCTGCCCACATTGTCACAGTTCAAAGCTCACTTAAAGACCTTTCTTTTCTGTCGGGCATTTAACACTTAGCTCATCTTTAGCTACTCTCCGCATCATCGTGGAACAGTCTCTGGAGTGGAGCTCCCCGCTGTGCGTCAACTTTGTGGATTATGAGAAAGCATTTGACAGTGTGGACCGAGAGACTCTGTGGAAACTCCTACGACACTACGGTGTACCCACAAAGCTCGTCCGCCTGATCAAGAGCAGCTACGATGGCATGACATGCCGTGTGATCCATGAAGGGCAGTTCACCAGGGAGCTCCAGGTCAGAACTGGTGTCAGGCAGGGGTGTCTACTGTCTCCGTTCCTCTTCCTACTGGCCATAGACTGGGTCATGAAGATGATCACGGAGCACAGACGAAGTGGAATACAGTGGACACTGTGGACACAGTTTGACGACCTCGATTTTGCAGACGACTTGGCATTACTGTCTCACACTCATCAACAAATGCAGGACAAGACCACGAGGCTTGCTGACATCTCGTCGCAAGTGGGCCTCACCATTCACAAACAGAAAACAAAGACAATGAGGCTGAACGCAACCAGGGAAGAACCAGTCTTGCTTGCTGGCACCCCGTTGGAGGAGGTGGAGTCCTTCACCTATCTCGGGAGCATCATAGACAAAAAAGGCGGCACTGATGCAGATGTCAGAGCACGAATCGGTAAAGCCAGAGCAGCCTTTCTCCAGTTGAAAAAAGTGTGGAGTTCCAGAGAGCTGTCACAACACACCAAAGTCCGGATTTTCAACTCCAATGTAAAAGCAGTTCTCCTATATGGAGCAGAGACTTGGAGATTGACAAAAACCACAGTCAACAGAGTACAGACCTTCATGAACAGTTGCCTTAGAAGAATTTTGAAAATCCACTGGCCAGAGAAGATCAGCAACGTCAGACTCTGGGAGAGAACAGAGCAGATAACAGCAGAGAATGAAATTGGGCGAAGAAGATGGGGATGGATCGGTCACAGTCTGAGAAAGCCAGCTTCCAGTATCACTAGGCAGGCATTGTCATGGAACCCCCAGGGAAAGAGGAAAAGAGGTAGGCCGAGAAACTCCTGGCGTCGAGACCTCCAAGCAGACATCAAGAGACTGGGAACCACCTGGAGTAGAATCGAAGGAGAAGCACAGGACAGGAGTTGCTGGAGGTCTCTCGTCGACGGCCTATACCCGGGTAGGGGTGACAGGCGTAAGTAAGTAAGTCATCTTTAGCTAACTGTTGACTGCCTTTTATTCTGATCCTAGAAGAAGTGAATGTAAGATGTTGTGAAGAGATGGGGTGGTTTAAAGTAGTGTATAGTCGTGCATGTGTCTTTTAGAGAGGGTGTGCTGTTGTGCATGCGCAGTGAGTCCAGTGTTTTCCTGGAGAACAGCGCTATACAAGAACTATGTATTATTCAGGGATCCACGGGCCTGGTTTTGAGAACTATGTATTATTCACGGGCCTAGGCAGTAGGCGCTCTCATCAGCCCTTGGGACGGACCAAGAGCTTTACCATCGACCTCCTGAGCCTCGCCACGGACCCCCCCTGAGGCCCCTCCACTCCTCGTACGATGCTCAAGCAACCCAGGCAGAATCTTTTCGCCCGTACCCGGGGTGGCTGCGACTACCCGCTTGGAGTTTGGGCGGCAGTCCCTCGCCGCATGAAGCCTCTCGAGTGCAGCGGTGGAGACTATCGCAGCGCCATGCAGAGCTTCTACCTGTTACGTGTTGGGTCGTGGTCAAAGTATGATATCACACCAGATGCACGCACGTAAGGTTCTTTTAAAGAAACTTCACTCAGCTGCAACCCGTCACACGTGGCTTAAGGATGTAGACCACACTTGAGTAACACTTCCAACAATATTTTATTGCAGCGAAGTGATCTCCAAACAATGCATTCACAAATGAACCAACACTGTTACAATGTCTCCTCTACAACGTATCCACGCTTTTGACACACTGTGGCTATCATACAATGTAATTATACTGCATAACTCCATCACTGACAATGTACCACAATACCTTGCGTAGCTCTCTCAATGTCAGTGTGCTTACACAAGAGTACGCCAGACAGTTCACGACCTTGCCCGCATTCTCTGGAAATTACACGACTTTTCTTAACAGATATTGGCTGCTAACTTCACACGCACAGAAAACAATGGTTATTTTATTTCATCAAAAACATTACCGATGACATGACCTTATGGGAGTGTCTACTACTTACTCAATTCTAGCCTAAGTACTCGTTGTGTTAACACACAACCCGGGAGGCACTCGGGGAACCCCGAGGGGGCCAAGAGTTGTCTCCCGATACTCCCCATCCAGAACAGAGTACCCATAATTCCTCAGTCAGTCTACTTAGGCTTACGCTGTTCAGACGTGTTGCTCTAGCCTACGGATTTTGGGGATTTCGACCGGTTCTCCGGTCTTCGACGGACTTAGTTCTTCTCTTGACTTGTTCTTCGTCGGGCCCCCCTGTACCGGGTGGCTCTGGTATCCCTTCTTCGTTGGCAGCTGCCCGCTTGGCTCCCTGAAGTGCCTGGGCTACGCTGTGAACTTCGCTGGGACTTCGCCGCGCGTGCCTTGGTTTGGATTCTCCCCCCCCCCCCCCTTCCCCGGTCCCGCTCCGGGAAAAGGTAAGGTGACTGGGTTGGCCCTCGGCTGGTTCCCGGGCTGGGCACTGGTTGAGCAGGCGCGAACGCGGTCTTCATTTGCGTTGTTGCTTGCGCCAAGATTCTTGACTTTTTCTTTGCGGGTCTCGCGCCCGTTCCCCCTCTCCTTCCGCGTTGGTGTGGTATTGTTATTGACAGGGTCAAGTCTCCCTTTTTTCGCTGTGGTTAGCAGCGTGGTTGTTGAAAGTTCCGCGCTTTAACGGAAGGCATTTACGCGTGAGGGAAGAAATGAGACGTTGTAGTCTGGAACGGTCATTCTTAAACGGCGCAGATCCGCAGGTGGTCAGCTTCGTTTTCCAAGATGGCGTCTAACGATGCAGAGCTCCGTGTTCCTCACGGTTAAAACCTTTACTGGAAGGGGAATGGTGTGCAAGATCGGTGAAGCTAAGTCTAACCTTATTTCTGGCGCTTACCTACTCACTTTTTCCTCACCTATGCTCTTGTCCCTGGTTGGGGTCGGGGAATGTATGCTCCAGCCATCCCTTGACGCATTACGTTGGCGAATGTGGCGAGAACCGACGCTTACTTCGGTACTGAGTCGGTCCCGTCGTGCCTGTTTTGTTATGCATACTGCAGACCTGTTTACCACATACGGGGGCGTATTAGATACATGGGAGATGCAGAGTATTCGTCAGTTGAGGGGACACTGACGGCACCTAGATGACTTATTGTTGCTGTCATGGGGGAAGGTCATAAGCTGCAATAACTTCTCTTGCCACCACAGGTGCTACTCACATACCCTCACTTGCTCATTCCACATATTACAATGACAGGCTGCAGATGGACGGTGATTGGTACGGGTGAGCCCGTCGCCAACGCATCTCATGGCAGGCGCCAGTGACCGTCTCCCGGCCCGAACCTCCCTGGGGAAAAAAAAAAAAAAAAAAAAAAAAAAACCCACAGTGCTCAGACAGCCCTATGTCTCCTGGACGCACTGGTTTCTGCTCTTTGGTTATATTCCTACTTGGGCATGTGACTACCAGTTAACATGAACAACATGCATAAGAATACAAGTTAACATGGACGACAGTAACGTTTTACTGTTGAAAGGTAATTGCCTGCTGGCAACTTAAGACAATGATCAAAGCTGCACCTGGAGGCCGTCGCTATAGTACAGCTCCGGTGTGTCGCGGGGGCTCCGCTCCGACAAAGGTTCTGGGCCTGCCGCTTGCTTCAGGCTTATACTTGTCATGACATGCTTGAGTTTGTTGTGCAGGATGTGTTGTAGGCTCAACTTAGCCTGGCGGTCCTCCCAGACCAAGGGTGGCTTTCACACCTGTAGGGGCCGGGAGGTGCCCGGCGTAGGACGTATACGCTGGGAAGACAGGTACACACCTTGGTGGTTGGGGGAGTTGCCTTGGCAGGATGGACAGACAGTGCCGTTAGCCGCGACTCCTCTTCTTCGCAGAAGGTAGGTCATACAGGTGCGGTGCTTACCTGGGGTTAACCGGGACCCTACTGGCTGCACTCTCTACCTTGCGGGGATGTATTGCAGGTCCGCGCGCTTGCTGACAGGTGGTTCCTCGCTGGTTGTACCGTTGTCTTGCGGAAGTTCACCTTACCAGGACAGGGTCCCTCAGGCCCACACCCGCGTGCCTTCGGATTGGTATGTTGCAGGGGCCTTAGATGACCTGCACACAGCGCGGACGTTACAGTGACCGTCGGACTCATACAAGGTCTGTCTACCATGTGCCTCCGAACCTTGGTGTGACGCCTGCGCCACATGACCTGGACGGCGCTGGGCTCACCTGGGAGCTTCTATCGGCGAGAGCGCCCGACGCCTGTGACTGGTTACAGACCTGCTGAGATACCGGCGGATATTCCCGGTACTCCGACTGCTCGAGTTCCGACGAGTGGACTGTGAGATCACCATGCCGGACGCGTCAGTATAGTGTGCAGGAGGAAGTGCGCTTGGAAAAAGCCTTCTGACAGACAACCGGCCTCCCTACAGAGTACACTGGTACCAACTTGGGGTTTCCGGCGCGAACGCCTGACACCGGTGACTGTTCCAGACCTGAGGAAGTACCAGCTGTTCCGGTTCTCCAGCCTCTCAAGTTCCGACGGCCCTAGCATCGGGGGATCGACACGTCGGACACGGCTTGGTAGTGTGCGGAGTCGGGAGCTCGAGGCGTTTATTCCCAGGAGGGAACACGCTTGGACCAAGCCTTATGCCAGGCAGAGAACCCTTCTCGCTACAGAGTTCGGTTCGGAGAGACGTGCTTCGTGCCGTCCATGGTCAACCGATCCCCACTCGTCTCCTAGGAAGGCCTTGGATCCTCCTCGGCCGCTGCGAACCCGCCTCGACATAGAGTCCGGCTCGCGGAGACAATCTCACACGCACACCACGTCTCGACTTGTTCGGGATCTGCTCTTCGATCGAACTCGGGCCGGCTGCTAGTGGTTGCAGGGTACTGTTGGTGGCCAGCCAGCAGGGCGGAGGTGCCTGTCTCCGTTCCTTACCGCCCGAGTCCTTGACGATCTTGTGGAGGGATGGCTACGCGGACCGCTTCAGTTACTGCGCGGAGAGGGGTTCTCGACGCGGGCGTTACAGGAGGGTACGCACCTGGACATAGCCTGCGGTCAGGCGGAGACCCACCTCGATACAGTGCCCGGTTCGCAGAGTCACGCTGTCCCGCCAGTTCCCGACGGTAGAAACGAGCGACGGTAGATTCTGCTCGCCAGCCCACAGCGGCCACGATGTCCTTGACAGCGCAGTTCCGGTCGTATGCGATGCTCGTGGCCATGGCGCGTACTTCATCTGCGCGGATCTTCAGTCTCTGCGCTACCCGTCGGGAGAGATCCATGTATGCAGTTCGTATTACCCAGCGCAGCCAAGGAGGAGATCGTCTGGGCTGGGATATCAGTCTTGCCCTGTCGTATGGGCAGGAAGAGGCGGCACGACTGGGAATCCACTTCCCTCAGGATCGGATCTCCGCTCTTGCTCTCCTGCGCGCGAGGAGGGACCACTCTGCACCTTGGATGCCCGTCCATCTACGAATTTCCCTCGTTGGAGTCAACCTTCCGGCACTCTAGGTCTACACTCCGCTTCTCTCCGCTGCGGGCGTGCTTAGGAGTTGCCGTTCTTCACGTCGCTCCAGGGATTCTCTCCTGCCTCGCTCGTCGATCCCTTTCGCGCCCGGCTGCCGTTCGTCCCTTTCCTCTCCCCCGCACTCAGCCCTTCCCCTTCTTCGTGCTCCGGCCTGGCTGCGGTCGCTCCTCTTCTGGACATCCGACCCCCTCCGGTGGTTCTCGGGGAGGATGCTGTCGTTACTTCGCCTTGCTCGGACCTGTTTACCTCCTCCTGCGGTTACAGTACTCGGTTCGACCCAGTTGTGCACTAATACTCCTTGGAGATCTGACGACTCACTAGCTGGTGGCCTTACGCGTGAGTTCCATTGACTTAGTGGAAGTACTCTGACTTCGCACGGGTGGTAAACGGGTCTGCGAGCGCGTCGGCTTCTGTCTCCCCTGGTGCCCTCTCGGATGCAGCTCGGAGCTGGCAGCGGCTTCCGGACTTCGTGCCAGGCGCTTCGACTACCCTGCGCTTCTTCTCTCGGTTCACGGATCTTCTTCACCCCCATGGAGTTGCCGGCTGTTGGCTTCCCTCGGTCGGAACGGTGCTCGGGAGGTCACAGGAGTTGCCTCCCCTTCCAGCGGTGGATCCGCTCTTGCCTCTCCTTGGGACTAGACGACCCCTCTCGTACGTACCTCCCTTCGTGTCGTGAGATGGTAGAGCTCCTTACCCTATCCTTCGTTCTCCAGGTCGACGACTCCTGGCGCCGAGCGGGGCGGTGTGATGCTGACGGAACCTCTGTGCTGACGACTCGACCAAGGCAGTTTCTTGGGGGGTTCCTGGACTTCGCTACGGGGAGCAGAACGGTGGAGGCTTCTAGAACCTTCGCTTCGCTTACGCTGTAGGACCATGGCACAGCTCCGTCTCCCTGGTGTCTAACCAACTCGACTTCCCCTTGGGCACCCAGGAGGGCACCGGGCTTCGAACACGTGGTACTGCTGCGGCTGTGCTGGCGGTTGGACGGCCCAGCCACTACTCGGAAGTCGGATCTCCTCTCCTTTGGTCGTCTCTAAGCCCGGCTGCTTCTGCTACGCCTCCTACTATCGTGGTTCTTCTCCAACTCCAGCCTGGCCTTCGGACCTCGCGGTCAAGAGCGCGAACGGCTTGGAGCTGACGCAGACTAGTAGGTCACCTTCTCGTGGGACGGCGGCGCCAACCTGTTTCCCCGATGGATCCAGTTGCTACACGCAGTTTGCACCAGGATGCCTTCGGAGGACCGGCGCACTGGCGAGATGGCTTCGCGGACCTGTTCGACACTAGGTGGGTTCACTGGCGTGCCCCGTCCTTGAGGATTCGCCCTGCCTTTGTGGATTCGCCCGCCTGGACGAGACATCGACGCTCTGGCCTAGCCTGGGACGGTTGCTCCGCTCTTCCTGTTCGTCACCCCGTTACTGGGTTCCGGTCCTGTACCTCTTACACCTCTCCTCGCCGCGGACCCCCGCTACTGCTTCCCGCTTCTGCAAGGTGCTCCTGCAGCCGCGACGCTCGCTGTTTCGCTTTGATGGGGCCCCTACTCCTTCGCCTTCGTCGGTGGCGGCAGGCCTCAACGTTGGACACAGCAAGGTAGTGTGCGGAGTCGGGAGTTCGAGGCGCGGGTTCCCAGGAGGGACAGCGCTTGGACCAAGCCTTATGCCAGGCAGAGAACCCATCTCGCTACAGAGCTCGGTTCGGAGAGGCGTGCTTCGCGCCTCCATGGTCAACCGGTCCCCACTCGTCTCCTAGGAAGGCCTTGGATCCTCCTCGGCCGCTGCGAACCCGCCTCGCCACAGAGTCCGGCTCGCGGAGACATTCTCACACGCACACCACGTCACGACACGTTTCGGGATCCTCTCTTCGCTCGAAGTCGGACCGCCACCCTCGCGCTCCCTCGCGAACGTAACAAGGATCGAGCTTCTCCTCGTCGCTAGGAATAACAGCCCTGAAGCTACAAGTCAGATGATCTTCCTGACGACGCTCAGTCATGCGATCCGATTCCAGGATCCCTCCCGCAGCGAGCTTAGAGGCTAATTAAGTCCTATCAGCTACGTACAGGGCCACGAACGTCACAGTCGTCAGGAACTGTGCTGTCTTCCACTTCGTGGCTACTGTAGGGCTCGCGGGCATGTTCTCTCGCTCACAGTTTCCCAGTCCAGCGGGGCTACTCGCTCTGGTGGGGGAACTGCTCCGGGGCTCCTCTTCCTCCTGGCGCTTCAGCGCCGTAGGTTACACCTCCCCAGGGTCGTCGGGAATTTGCGTTTGGGAGGACGGCCCTTGGGGCCCCAAGGTGTGCTAGTGCGCGGCACCCTCCTCCTATTCGTGATTCTCCCATAAGGTCATGTCATCGGTAATGTTTTTGATGAAATAAATGCATTTTTCTTTAAAAGGTATTTTTTCGAAAAATACTTACCGATGACATGACCTTATGGGAGTGTCTACTACTTACTCAATTCTAGCCTAAGTACTCGTTGTGTTAACACACAACCCGGGAGGCACTCGGGGAACCCCGAGGGGGCCAAGAGTTGTCTCCCGATACTCCCCATCCGGAACAGAGTACCCATAATTCCTCAGTCAGGATACTTAGCTTACCAGCGGCAAGCGGGGCTGGTGGGAGGGTCGTCCGAGTCATGTCATCGGTAAGTATTTTTCGAAAAAATACCTTTTAAAGAAAAATGCATATTCGGGCGGTTTCTAGACTCTTCGGGATTCAACTCCGTGTATCAAAAGACAATCAATTCCGCTCTCTGTGCGAATGATAGCGAGTATTACTAAAAAGGTACGTGATTCGTAACCATGATAGCTCAAATATATCGTTTCCTATGATTAATGCTTGCATGCTCTCGCAGCACAACACAACCACAATCATAACACTACCCGAAACATCTACGAGGGAAGGTTGAGGGTCCTCCAGTCCTGGTGTGTAGCCGAGCAGCTCTCCCCCTTGGGCCTCACTTCGCCCCAACTGAGTTCTCTCTGTGGTTCTTCCTCCAGCAGAGCTTGGACCCCTCACCATCAGAGGTTACCTGGCCATGTTGGCAGACACTGACCGCCAACTGGGGTCGGCCTGACCCGGGGGCCTGCAAGGACGTCTCTGACCTGATCGCACACCAGGATCTTTAGGGGCCGGTTGCCCGCTCGTTGATCCCGCCTGGGACTGGTCATGGGTGCTCACATGGCTCAATTCGGCCCGTCCGAACCTCCCCCATTGGCATGGTTCGGAGACCTGTTCAGGAGGACCTGCTAGCACGCGCCACAGCGTCCGGGGCGAGCGAGATCCACGCTGCCACTGTGCATCCCTCCTGTCCCCAGTTCAGGGCCGATGGATCGGTGCAGCTCCTCACCGGCTAGACATTCCTGGCCAAGAATCGGCCTCCTTCAGCCACACCCCAGGGGTTAACCATCCACCCGCTCAAGGGGACAGACCAGTCCCGGGAGTCCTGTCAGCAGGACCCGTTCAGGGCGTTGAAAATATACCTGTGCAGAACAATGCCACTCACACAATTCTCCCGCCTATTCCTGCCTACTGGCTCCGGGCAGACGTGGCATCTCCGCTCAGGCGATCTCGTCTTGGCTATGCTGGGTTGCCCGGTCTGCGTACAAAGACCTCTCCCCAGAGGGAGCTCCGAGGATGCGCGTCCAGGCACACGAGGTCAGAGCAGTGGCAGAGAGTATCGCTTTGATCACAGCTGCACAGTGAGAGGCATGGTGACGGCTGTGGGCTGGCAGGCGGAATCCACACTCGCTCGCTCCTGCCTATGGGACCTATCTGGCCAGCGCGTCAACCTGGCCCTGGTGGGGGACATCTCGGCTCACTCCCTCCTGGCGCCATAGGTCACGCTTAGCTGAAATCGTCTGGAGAGGGCGCATGGAGGGGCCTCGATAACTTAATGCCATCGGTAAGAGTTTTGAGAAAACAAATGTATTTTTCTATAAAATGTATTTTTTCAAAAATTACTTACCGATGGCATTACTCAGAGGTCCCTCCTTCCTGCCCTGCTTGCCGCCTTTGAAGTAAGGCAAAGACTGGTGGGATACTGCCACGAATGTGACCGGATAGGGAGGCAGGGGAGGCCACTCAGAGTTTCCTGGTAATGACTCCCTGGAGTCACCTCCCTGGTTGTGTAGTGTACACAAAGGATGCTGAGGCTGAAATCGGTAAGCTAAGTGTACCTTCCTAATAGTAATGCCATCAGTAAGTATTTTTCAAAAAAATACATTTTTTGACCATTTTTTTTCTTTCTCAAATACAGTTTTCAACTTCAAACCCAAACTTGGTATCGAGATACCTGGTGATTAGGCCTTTCTATGCATAATAATTTGGATGACCCCTTCAGCCCTGAAAGTCTAAAATTTTGCCCACCAGCCTTTGGCTAGTGACTCCCAAGTTTTACTAGCCAAACTGAAAATGTTACTAGCCAAAACTGAAAATTTTTCTACTGAAAATAGCCCAACTCAACAATATAATGTACCACAAGTGTTTGATGCCCAATGTTAGAGAGTGTTTTCTGCCCAGAGGCATTGAGAACAAATATTTGAACAGACAATCATAACCAAGTTAATGTTTATGTGCTGACTTCAGGCTTTTGATAGTATCAAGTGGAGAAAAATAACTGACAAAGTCCCCATGTAAACTGTGGTGGGATTTGTTTCCTCAAAAACATTACCGATGACATGACTACATGGGAATGTCTACTTCTAGGCTCAATTTTAGCCTACTTGCCCGTTGTGTGCCCACACAACACGAGAGGCACTCGGGGAACCCCCCCAGAGGGGCCGAGAGTTATCTCCCCATACCCGCCTTACCAGATCCGGTCACGAGACCGTTCAGTCTTTCTACTTCGCTCGTGGAGAGAAGACGTGTCTGGCCCGCGCTCTCGCTGCCTCGACCGGTCTTCTGCCTACCGACGCTCGTTCCCGACTTCGTGTGCTCTGCGCCCACTTCTACCCTGCCTTCTACCCTGCCTTCTCTTCTTGCTTCGTTGGGCTGCTTGCGGGGATTCTTTCTGCTTCGGTGGACGGCGGTTTGCCTGCCCTTTCCCCCTTCCCTTCGTTGCAGAGGTAAGGTAGCGGTAGTTCCCTCGGCCGGCCCTCGGGCTGAGCGCCGGCTGCCTGTGGGTGCTTCCCTGCTTTCTTTCTTTGTGGTTTCAGTGCGTAGTGCCTGATTAGCTCACGGTCGGCTTTTGCCGTCTAACGCCCGCTTTACACGTGGGCCTTGGGCTCCTGGTGTGTTAGCCCGTTTAAAGGCCCTTTAGCCCTCCGAGAGTTCCCCATTACGCTTTCACCGGGAGCCCGCCTGCGCTTAGATAATGTGGTTGTGCTCCCGGTGCGGTGACTTTAGGTGGCCGACGGACACCCACTCGGTCTGCCTACCGTGTTCGGGTTGCTCCTCGGACCGCAGGTGTAAGCTTTGTGCGGCCTGGCCTGAGACTCTGTGGGAGGACCTTTGGTCCTTCTACCGCCGAGAGCGTTCCCGCCCGGCTAACGAGCGTCAGGCGCCCGTTGACACTTTGGCCGCCCGGGATGTTTCCTCTGACCACTCCCGCACGAAACGGTCCTCTCGTCGGGGTTCGCGTTCCTTGGCTGACCACAGGACCGCCACTGCTGCCACGCCCGCTGACCCTTCCGGAGGATCTGTTTGCCGGCTTAGCGCCCGTCTCACTGAGAGTGGCCAGCAGCAGTCGGCCTTGAGCCGTCCGTTATTGACGAGCCGTCCTCACCACTCTTCCCGCACCAAGCCCGCTGATCCTTCCGGAGGATCGCCTTGCCGGCACAGTGGCCTACTTCCGGAGTATGGCCCGGAGAGACGTCAGCACCGTCCTGCGCGACGCAGCCGCGACCCTGATCCTCACCATTCCTCTTCCAGACACTCACGCTCTCGCTCGCCTCGCGAGCGCTGTCAGCGGGTTCCTCGCCGCCCTGCTTCCCCTTGGGCGCCTTCGCGCTCTGATCCGCGCCGGGCGTCTCCTTCGTTGCGTCACCGCCCTCGTCGACCCTTCTCGCGTCGTCGGGACTCCTCGCCGCGTACTCGCCGGGCTCCTTCCAGTCCTCGCTCCCGCGTCTTGGAGAGGTCTCGTCCTCGGTCCCGCTCCCGGTCGCCTCCTCGCTTACCGCCGCGCTCCCCGCGGCCTTCGCGTTCCCTGTCTACGCCGGAGGTTCAGCGCTCTCCTTTGACCTCGCTGCGGTCGGTGGTGGTTCCGGTGCCCGCTCGACGCCCCCTAGAGGACGACGCGCTCAGCTTGCTGCCCGAAGACTCCGTCTCGGCTCTGTTGGACGAGGAGGGTCGCTCGACCTCGCCCGCGGCCCTTGAGGAGGCTGCCCCCTCGGCGCTCTCGTCTGCCTCCCGGTTAGAGACGCTTTTAGCTCTGGATGAAGCCGCTAGGATCGTGGCCGCGACGTTGCCGGCGGACGCCTGCCCAGCTTCCCCACCGCTGAAGAGGAAGGTCGCCGCCTTCGTGGACGCAGAGAGGCAGGTCAAGAAGTTCAAGTCGCTTCCCCAACCGCCTGGTTTTAAGGACCTTCGAGACGTCTTTTCGTCGCACCTGCAGATGGCCACGTCCCAGGAGCCGGTCTTCTTCTCCGACCGTCGCTGGCCCGCGGATTTAGACATGTCGTTGCGGCGCGACTGGTATGCTGGCCATTCCCAGGCCTTCTCCATCCCTCTGCCTGTGCTGGACCCTTCGGCCGTGTCGCTAGCCGGCGGTCCGACTCTGCTGCGGCGGTCCCTCCTGCGGGGCCTGGACAAGACGGCGGCCTTGGTCCGAAACTCCTTAGCCTGCTCTGGTGTTTTGGAGCTCCTCACTCAAGCCTTGGTCCGTCGGGTGGAGGAATCCTGGCATCCTTCCATCTCTCCCCTCCTAGGAGACCTGCTGGTCCTCGCGGAGACCGCCAACCGCGCCGCCTACCACTCGTCGGTCAACGCGATGGCTGCTTCGGCCAACTGCGACCTGATGCGTCGAGATGCCCTGCTCCGCGCCTGCAGTACGTTGCCGCCGGACCTGCGAGCGCAACTTCGCCGTGCCCCCTTGGGTGGGCCCTTGCTGTTCGGCGGCACCTGGTCCGCTGTGCGGGATTCCAACCCCGGCCGCTGGCCCAGCAGTGCCCCCCCTCCACGCCGCTTCCGCCCCGCCCGCCAGGCTAGGGGTCGCACCTCACGGTCTGCTAGACCCGCTACCCCCTCGGCCCCCGCCTCGGCGCCCGTGCAGGCACCCGCCTTGGGCCGGTCCGGACCCCTCAGACGTCGTGCCCCCGTGTGGACCCGTCCCGGCAGGAGACAGGGTCGCGGGCGGCCCACGTGATTCCCTGCCGCCCTTGCCCCCGCCGACCCCTCGGGGTCTCCGGTCGGCGGGCGGTTAGCCGATTTCCGCAGAAATTGGCTCACACTCTTTGGCGACGACCCCTGGATTTGCGACGCTGTCTCTACGGGTCAGTGGATCGTTCTTTGTGATGTCTGAGCGACCTGGCCGGAGAGGTTTGGTTGGACCTCGGGAGCCTGTTCCGACGAGAGCGGCCCCTGCCGGCTTCCTCACCCGGCTCTCACCACAGCCCGCTGCTCCTTCCGGAGGATCTAAACGCCGGCATAGCGCCCTGCTTTCGGAGTCTGGCCAAGAGAGGCGTCAGCTTTAGCTTGCGCGACACGGTCGCGCCCCGACTCCCACTGTTCCACTTTCAGTTCACTTGCTGGCTAATCAGAGGACTGCCACTGCTGCCACGCCCGCTGACCCTTCCGGAGGGTCTGTTTGCCGGCAGAGCGCCCGCCTCACTGAGCCCGGCCTGCAGCAGTCCGCCATGTGCCGTCCCACGTGACTGGCCTTCCTCTCCCATCTCTCCCCGTTAAGCCCGCTGATCCTTCCGGAGGATCTGTACGCTGGCGTAGCGCCCTACTCACTGAGTCTGGCCAGGAGAGACGTCAGTCAGCCCTAGCTTGCGCGACCCGGTCGCGCCCCCGACTCCTGCCGTTCCACTTTCAGTTCAGGACACTAGCGCGCACCGCTCGGGCGCCTTCGGTAGGATTACCGTTCGGACTCAACCTCGGCCCCTGGGTCTTCACTCGGCTGATGGACGCCGTAGTCGCCTTAGCCCGACAGTCCTCCCCCAGTCCGACGTCGAACTACCTGGACGACCTCCTGTTGCACAACCAATCGGAGACCGCGCTAGCCACGGACAGAGATGCTCTCCTGCACCTCCTGGCACACCAGGGGCTTCCTAGTAAACGACGGCAAGTCGGATCTCTCTCCCGCCCGCCGGTTTGTGCATCTGGGTATGGAATTCGCTACCAACCTCAACACGGTACGCCTTCCGGCGCCCCGGATCAAGAAGATTGCGGATCTAGCCGACCAGTTAGTTCGGGAGGATGCAGCCCCCGCCAGAGTCTGGCTTCAGTTGCTGGGCTTGCCGAACGCCGCAGCGGATCTTATCCCACTAGGGCGTCTCTACTCCCGGCCAATTCAACTGCATCTTCTTCTCCATTGGCGCCCGTCTTCCGGAGACTTGACGGCCGCGGTTCCAGTGTCCCAGATGCTCCGTCCGCACCTTCGTCGGTGGACCGACCCTATGTGACTAGCGTCGGGAGTTCCCTTAGCCCATCTCCTACCGCGGTTCCCCGCAACGTCGGGCCCCTGGCCCTCAGACTTGGCGCACATCCACATCAACTAGCTGGAGATGCAGGCCGTCTGGCAAGCCCTTCACGTCTGGGAGGACCTCCTCAGACACCAGGAACTTCTCGTGCTTTCGGACAACACGACGGTGGTCGCTTACATCCAGAAGCAAGCTGGCACACACTTCCCCGACCTGTGTATGCTCCTCTATAAGGATGATGCGCTGGTGCGAGGACCGGAACATGATCCTTCGAGCCCGGCACGTTCCCGGACGCCTAAATGTCTTGGCCGACTCTCGGTCGCGCCGCGGCCAGCTCCTACACACGGAATGGACCCTGCGACAGGACGTCTTCCGGATGATCCGCGCCCGCTGGGAGACTCCCCAGGTCGACTTGCTCGCCACGAGGTGGAACCACCAGCTTCCCCTCTTCGTCTCCCCGATTCCCGACCCCCTTGCCTGGGCTGTCGATGCGCTCTCCATTCCCTGGGACGGCCTTGTGGCATATGCCTACCCCCCTACCGTCCTCTTTCCCAGAGTCCTCCTCAAGCTTCGGGGTTGTTCGGCGATCCTCCTGTTGGTCGCGCCGTTCGCTTGGAACCGCTCCTGGACCACCGACCTGCTCAGCTTCGCCACGCATCCGCCCCTGCTGCTGCCCACCTCGCGGACCATGCTCAAGCAACCGCGCCAGCCGCTGTTCCACCCCTGCCTGGAGCGACTCCTCCTTCACGCCTGGAGGTTGTGCGGCAAGCCCTCGGACCTAGAGGCTACTCGGGTACAGCAAGGGAGGCGATCGCTGCGGCCCGTAGACCGTCGACCCTGCGAGTCTACGAGGGAAAGTGGCGAGTCCTCTGTTCCTGGTGCACCGATCACGGCCTTACGCCCACGGATCTGACTCATCCTCAGCTGGCGGACTTCTTTCTCTGGCTCCCGAGACCAAGGCCTAGCCCCCATCACGGTTCCCGGTTACCTGTCCATGATTGCGGACTCATATCGTCACCTGGGACGACCCGATCCGGGCGCCTGCAAGGACCTAGCCGACCTTATGAGACACTTCGGCATCCAGCGCCCGACACTCCGCTCGCTCATTCCTCGCTGGGACCTACCCTGGGTGCTCACGTGGTTGAACTCCGCCCGCTTCGAACCATTACCGTTGGCCCAGTTTGCGGACCTGACAAGCAAGACTTGTTTCATGCTGGCACTTGCTACCGCTTCGCGTGTGAGCGAGCTACATGCGCTTTCGGCACGCCCTTCCTGTCTGCAGTTCCGAACAGACGGCTCCGTCCAGCTGCTCACGGACCCGACCTTTCTGGCGAAGAACAGGTCTCCTTTAACTCCGCCTCTGGTGATCACCATTAGGCCGCTGAGAGACCGACCCCGGTCCCAGGAGACCAGGCTACAGGATCCCGTGCGCGCCCTTAAAATCTATCTGCGGCGATCTAAGCCCATCCGCAGGGGACGGTCACGCCTCTTCCTACCTCTAAGACCCAAACGGCGTGACATTATAGCCCAGACGATCTCTTCCTGGCTCCGCTGGGTCTACGCTCCGCTTATCAAGAGATAGCCCATGAGGGAGCTAAGAGGCTGCACATTCACGCACACGAGGTACGAGCTATGGCCACGAGCGTTGCGTTTGATCGAAACTGCGCTGTCAAGGACATCGTGGCAGCCGTGGGCTGAAAAACCGAGCTGGTCTTTGCCCGTTTCTACCTCCGGGACCTGGCTAGCCAGCGAGAAAACCTCGCACTGGTGGCGGACATCGCCGCGGCGCAACACTCCCTCCCGGTGCCACCGGCACCGTAGGTATGCACTTCGCTAAAATTGTCGGGAGTGTGCGACGGGGAGAACGGCGCTGTTCTGTTAGGGGTGTTTGGGGCGGCACCCTCCTCCTCTTCGCAATTCTCCCATGTAGTCATGTCATCGGTAATGTTTTTGAGGAAACAAATTCATTTTTCTCTAAAAGGTATTTTTTCGAAAAATACTTACCGATGACATGCCTCGGATGACCCTCCCTCCTGCCCCGCTTGCCGCTTTCGAGCGAAGTATCAGACTGAACGGTCTGTGACCGGATCTGGTAAGGCGGGTATAGGGAGATAACTCTCGGCCCCTCTGGGGGGGTTCCCCGAGTGTGTGTTGTGTGGGCACACAACGGGCAAGTAGGCTAAAATTGAGCCTAGAAGTAGACATTCCCATGTAGTCATGTCATCGGTAAGTATTTTTCGAAAAAATACCTTTTAGAGAAAAATGAATTTTTATTTATTTATTTATTGTAAGTAGAGCTGGGCTTCTGTTTTCACAACAGGTTAAAGGGTCTGTAAGAATAAGATTACTTTATTATCTCGAAAAGAGAAATTCGGTTGTGGTACATTTATAACAAATAGTACAAACAAGACATGATGAAAAAACATTATAACATAATTATGAACATTGACCCCCAGGTATAAATTTTAGAGGGTACACAGACCCCCATCCTAGCATTACAGAGGGTCCGCAGATTTATTTAAGAAAAACTGCATCATCTTTATGTTCCTTCAAATAAATTAACTCATTTCGCTCCTCTTTAAATGTGTTGTGACAGTGTGTGTGTGTCCTTTCCATGATACTGATTCTTTAACTGGTGAGCTATCGTGCAAAGGCCTGTCTCCCTCGCTCTCTCCCACACAGAAAAACATATATCTATTTATTTATTTGTATGATCGTTTGATAATGTATTGTAACAGAGAATATAGCGTTTTCTGCTGAACGCCGCGGCAGATTGACAACCAAAGTGTGACTTGTCTAAACTCTGTGTGTGTGTGTGTGTCTGTGTGAACTGATGTACTTAAAAGTTTGTTTCAACCCGTTTAACCACTCGGAAAGACGCGTTTCTCCAATTTTTCCCTAATAACTGTGTACCAGAAGATGAATCGACCACGATAAAAAAATTGACAAATTTATTTCTGTTCAAATTTCTGGACTTGCTTTTTGAGTTTGCCTCAGTGCTCATTGCGCATGCCATTCGAGTGCCGTCATGCTTTAGCCATGGAAATACACGCAGCACAGCCATGAACTCTGAAAACGGCGTCGTAGCGGCGGTGCCACACAGGGCAATTAGGTTACGCCCCATTTTCACACACTGTTACCTGTTAGCCTCTTGCAGCATAAAGGACTATGAACGAAGAACTTTTCTGCCAAAACAAAAAATCCACGCGGAGCACATAGGAGGAGAAACATTTTCAGCAATTCTTAACAAAATTAAAAGTTAGCATTTTTCACAACACTCAATGCACTAAGTACCCCCTGACAAAAGTCGTCTGCAAGCCTGCATACAACTGACCGTGCACATGCCCTAATTAGGCTCCCATGAACACACTAGCTCGACTAAAATTACCCAGATATTGCTCTTTTTCACACCACCTGTCATGCCTTTTGTTGCTCAAAACGCCAAAAAAGGCACAATTGAAGTTTTACTCCCTTAAAAAATGGCAAAAAGGGAGGAAATTTTTTTAACTATTTCTGGCGGAAAAGTTACTACATGCATCGGAAGCAATTGCCTTGTGTGGCCCAGGGGTAGCATTTCCGGTACTGTCGCTTGTCGATGGAGATGGCGGTGTCATCGAAGTCAACTTTCTTCTTAGTGATTATTAAAATCCGACGGTGCCGGATTGAAGAATCCGAAGCATTCCAGCTTCCTTTGCGTTTTCTCCGCCATGTACAACTTCAGTCAAGATCGAAAATGAAACGCACGATGCTGTATCCCATAATAGTATGTTTGGTGATGTCACAGCAAGTAACGCGTTCAACGTGTAGTGCGCACTTTGTAATAACATTCTGACACCACACATAAACTAACAGTTTGCCCGCCCTGTTACACTCGCACGGACCCCGGCGTCGGGTCGATTCTGAACGCAGCCGCGACTGAGCGAGCGGCTAAACGAACCAATTCATAACTAAAAATAGAACGACTGTCACCGACCACTGTTATAGTACGCACAGTTCGAGTGATGTGTTCGGCTACTGCCGCAAAGTGATGTTTGTAGAGGCGGCTCGCGGTGCGGTCAGGGCACGCGCCGGCGTACCCGATGTTCGGCTGGCGGTTCGCTGTTCAACTGGATTGAAAAACGCACGAGCGCACTCGCATTTGGCGAGTGGTTATTTTTCTTTACTCGCCGAATTTTTTTTTCACTCGCCATGGCGAGTAAATTGCTCGCCATTTTCAGGGCTGCCCTTGGAAAGGTCAAGTGTGTGAAAAATGCCACTTTTTGATAGAATTGTAGTTTTTAATCAAATTTTTTACAAACTTTTCAATAAAATTTGGCATAAAGGTAGCTGATGATAACACCTCTCTATGTATACTAATGTAGTTGACCCCTCAGCGGTCAAAGGTCATGGAGGGTCAACAAAATTGTGGAAAATGCATGCATTTTGAGAAAACTCAGATTTCACTGGTACAAAAGCCAGCTCTTTTAGTCTTTACTTACTTTTGAACACTTGCTCATTTCAGTGACCTATTGGAAAGGTAAAGGTCACACTTATTATGTAGATTGATCATACATGTGAGCCATAAGGGCTTTGCCTTTCTTGTTGTACAGTGAATTGGTTCTTTGAAAACTGTTTGCAAGCTGACAATTATAAAATAAACCAGCACACACTTTTTATGTCTGTCCATTTTTTGGTGTCATGTATATGTAGTAGTTTTCGTTGTTAAATGCTTTGCACAGCCATATCCAATAAATAGTTGACACTGTCTCAGACATCTGGCTGGACAAGTGGCTCAGGAGTGGCAGGACACGACAGACAAGGATGTGGAGAAGCGGAAGCAACTGACGACTCTGGCAGAGGAGATCATCCCTTACCACATGAACCACAATGCAGAGGCAGAGGCCTGTGACCTCATGATGGAGATTGACCGTCTGGACTTGGCACAGATGTATGTGGATGAGCAGGCATATCCCCGCGTCTGTCTCTACCTCACCAGGTGGGTGGGGTTATGATACATTTTCCCTGACATTTTGCAAGATGGATCAGTTTCCATTGGTGTTTTGGAAGAGAGGGTAAAAGTTTTCTTAGACATAAGGTATTGGTAAATATTTGAGTTTTCACTAGGATTCGTTTGTCTGCACATGTATAATATATGGCAAGATCATGAATTTATGTGGCTTAAGTCTTTCAAGACATCATTGATAAACATTAAACCTTCAGTAAATGATGTCTTTTAACTGCAGAACCTTTAGCCCTGAGGTCAAACTTCTCACTTTACTATATATCAGGGGTCAGATCGACCATGATGGTTCAAGGGCAGTGCCAGTATAGTTTGGCGCCTGGAGGCACCAAACTATTCTGGAACTGCCCTTGAACTGTTGTGGTCAAACCTCTTCTGTTCTTGTGTCAGGGATGAATGGGTACACTTGTCATAGTCCAACCATTTGTTGGTGTAGTGCGTCTGGATCGAATAAATTTAACCGTTTGGCTGAGTGTAGTGCTTTTTGTCACAATGATTCCTGTTGGAATCATCATGGCAAAAACAGTTGCCAACAGCCAAAGGGTTAATAGAAAACTGGGCTGATCTGTGGAGCCTGACAACTGTCACGACTATTTCAGCTGTGTGCCCTATGTTCCTGACCCTGAGAATACTGCCCTTCAGCGCTGCACAGTGGACCTGTATCGCAAATTCAAACAGTACCCACAGGCACTTCGCTTTGCCATGCAGCTCAATGACATGAAGCTCATTGAGGATATCTTCGTCTCCTGCAAAGACTTGTGAGTAGCGAAAACTGCTTGTTTTTTCAAAAAACATTACCGATGGCATTACTATATGGAATACACTCTATAGCCTATCAATTCCAGCCTAAAGTTGTGTCCCCTACACAACTGGGGAGGAGACACCGGGGATCCATAAAAAGGGCCCCGGTTGGCCTCCCCTTACCACCCTATACCGGCAAGTGGAGGGTGAGTTCCTGTCAGTTTTCACACTTAGCTCGACCTGGACGGTCGAGTTTGTGCCTTGCTAAAACGTTTTCGAAAAGGATAGACTGTTGTCTTCTTTGGCTACGCATTTGAACTTTTGGCCTTGGATTTAGTCTTCTCCTCGGACGCAGTGTGTTTCATTGATGTGTTTTTCACTTCAACTTTTACTGTGTTTGGATTTGCGCCGTTCGGTTACGACCGATTTGACTTTCAGTGACCTTCATCCTTGGCTCCGGCTTGTGACTTTGCTTCCTCGTGTAGTGAGCTTGGCGCTTGAGTGTGTTCCCTCCGGCGGACTGTGTGCAACGGACTTTGTCTTCTAGTTTGAAGTCCTGACTCCTTTGTGGAGATTTTCAGTGGCCTTCTGACGCCCACAACGCCTGCCTGCCGTGCTCGGGATGCTCTTCAGACAGGGTGTGTGCCGAGTGGAGTGAGGACCGGTGGTCTCAGCTGTGGGACTTTTTCAGACGTGACCGCCCTGCCCGGACATAGGCGCCCCAGACTTCTCCGCAGGATGGTGTCGCGCCTTCGGCTCCACGGGCTCCACTTCTCTCAGTCGTCCGGGCCGTCCGGCCCGCAGGTAAGTCTCCTTTGTCTACTGTAACTGCTCAGTATCTCCCTTCCCGCTCTGAGTCTCCTGAGCAGGGCAGGCGAGGTTCAGAGTCTCGCTCCCCACGCTCGGCTTCTTCGGTGCGTGGCTCGAGCCCCTTGAGTCTGCCCCCCGCTCCGTATCGCCGTAGTGGGTCAGGCCAGCTGAGCATTCGTCAGCGGCCGCCCGCTCCGTTTCTTCTGAGCGGGCCCGGCGTGACGAGCGCAATCACACTAAGAAAGAGAAAAGATAGAGACATAGAGGCTCTCCTTCACGCTCCGAGGCTTCGATGCGTGACCAGAGACCTGTAGAGGTTTTGCCCACCCGCTCTGATTCTTCCAAGCAGGTCCGGCGTCCTACATTTACGTACGTCCCTCCCCCCCCCCCCCCCCCCCCCCCCCCCCCGCCCCGCCCCCCCCCCCCCCCCCCCCCCCCCCGCCCCGTTTCGACCAGGCGGGCCCGGTGTGACTATGACAAGAGACCCCCTTGCCGCGAGACTTCGGAGTGGGGTCCGTGTGTTCCTTATCGGTCCCCTCCCCGCTTCGATTTTTCTGAGTGGGCCAGGAGAGACACGTTACCGTTCCCCCCCCCCCCCCCCCCCCTCACCCCGTTTCGACCAGGCGGGCCCGGTGTGACCTTGTCACACATCCCCCACGCTCCGACGCGTCGGAGCGGGGGTTTCGCGCGCAACTATTTGTCCCCTCCCCGCTCCGCTTTTCCTGAGCGGGCTTGGAATGACTCTTCTCTATCCCCCCTCCCCCCCCCCCCCCCCCCCCCCCCCCCCCCGAACTTTCCAAGCGGGCCCGGCGTGACTCAGACAATTTCCCACAGGTGCAGATTCGCAGCGGGCAGGTTGGGGGGACCGGGGTTCCCCTACCGCCTCCCCTCTTACTTTCGGAGCGCGGTCTCCAGCTCTCTTCCCCTCGTCGTCCACGCGCTTTTCACGTCACTAGTAGCCCCCCCTCTCCTCGCGCTTGGGCGAGTCGGGGGCTTATGGAGCCTAACCTCCCTTTTGGCCGTGGTTTGGCAGCGGTCCCTCCTTCCTCGCGACGACCCGCCGATAGGGTTTCACGGGCGGCTCCTCCTATCCTTTGCGCACACCCTCGCCAGCCACCTTTGGCGTTCCCGCGCTCGCGGAGCCGGTTGCCCCTCCTTGCGGCAGTGCATGATAGGCAGACGGTGGAGGTAGACCCTGACATTCTAAGTCTGCACCCGAAGGTTTCGGCTTCAGCCATATTTTTGCAGGATTCACCCTCGAGGTCTCCCGACCGCTTCTCAGCTGTTTCGGCGGCCTCCTCCTCGTCTAAGGAGATCTGCCCTTCGCTCAGCTTACAGACGGTTCGTGCTGTGGAAGAGGCCACCCGTATGATCGCCAACTTCCTACCTCCTGACTTTTGTCCACCTTCACCTCCTCTGAAGAGACAGGCGTCCGCCATGGTTGATGCAAGTCTCTCCCTCAGACAGCCGGTTTCCGGGAGCTCATCGATGCTTTCTCGGCCCGACTTCACCAGGACTCCTTCGGCAACAAGGGTTATTTCGCAGATTTGGCCTGCGGGGATCTATATGACTTTCTGACAGGCTTGGTACACTGGTCGCTCTCAAGCCTTCTCCGTCTCTTTTCCTTCAGTGGATGCGGCAGCCGTCAACCAGGTGTGGGCGCCGTTCAGTCCAATATGCTTGGCCTCGCCCTCTGGACAGAATCGCTTCCTTAGTTAAGAAGTACGGGTTCCTGGAAATGGCAACGTAAGTGGTACTACATTGCCTTGAGGACACTTGGGACCTGGAAACCGTGTCCCCGCTCCGTGACATGCATTCCATTGGTAGCTGCTAACAGGGCCGCCTACCATTCCTCAACCAACTCTATGGCGGCGGCCATCAACTGTGACCTTTGGAGGCGTGTTTCGCTCCTACGGCTCTGCACGGATCTCCCCAAGACGGTGACGACGCAGCTCCGCCAGGCTTCTCTCGGCGGTTCCCTCCCTTTGGTGAGACGTGGCAGACGGTAAAGGAAGCTACAAAGGACCTGTGGCCCTGTCCTGCCTCCACCCACGCTGCACCTCGCTTTCGCGCGACCCGCCAGGCCTGGGGTCGTGCCCGGCGGTCTGCCAGACCCTTCTTGCTTCCATTTGGCGGTTCCCGCGGGAGACCCCATGTTTTAGGTTTATTTAACGTATTTGACCGGCTGGCGACATACATTCAATGTTCTGTTTAGTTGGGTTTTTTTTCACAAGCAGTGCAGGCACGTCCTGAGAAAGCCTTGTTGCTGTCGGGACGTTAAGCAATGTACAATCAATCAATCCCGCGGTAGAGCTCCCCCCCCCCCCCCCCCCCCCCCCCCAGGCTCCTCAGTCCTTCCCCGCAGCCCGCCCCTCTTGGTCTTGCGGCGCCCGTAAGTCGGGGCGCGGTCGGGCCCACTAGCTTTACCCCTTCTCCACCCCCGTCGACAGTGCTTGGGTGTCCAGTCGCCAGGCGGCTGGCCTTCTACAGCGACCTTTGGAAATTGCTTTTCCCAGACGACCCTTGGATCATCTGAATGGTGTCTTCAGGCCTTCAACTATCGTTCCAGTCCCCTCCACCTTTGTGCAGGTCCTCCTTGTGGACCCAGGCTCCGGTCGACCATTCCTAGGCAGTAGCTCTGCGTGGAAATCGCGTCCTTACTCGACAAAGCGGCGACGGAAGTGATTCCTCATCAAGACTCGCCGGCGTTCTACAGCCTCCTCTTTCTCGTCCCCAAGCCTGCGGGCACGTGGCGGCCAGTCATCGACTTGTCGGCGCTAAACAATTTCATTTCAGCGCCTCACTTTCGCATGGAAACAGCCCGGACTCTCCGCGCAGCCATCCTGCCGATGGACTTCGCTATCAGCCTCGATCTGCCAGACGCATATCTCCACGTTCTGATTCATCCGTTGTCTCGCCGGTATCTCCGATTGCCTTTGCCGGGGTCGTTTACCAGTTCCGAGCCCTCCCCTTCGGCCTCAACATCGGTCCTTGGGTCTTCACGAGGCTTCTCGACGTGGTGATGTCCCTCTTCCGACGGAGATCTCTGAGTCCTTCATCCTACTACCTGGACGACTTGCTTTTGCGCAACCTGATCACCTCGGTGCTCGAGGAGGACGGAGACGCCCTCCTTTATCTCTTGCGCCGACTTGGGTTCTTCGTCAACCCCAGCAAGTTGGATCTCACACCTTCGTGCCGGTTTTTACATTTGGGGATGGAATTCCTGACCGACCTCAACCTAGTCTGCCTACATTTGGCACGGCGGCAGTAGATTGCCGACGTCACACTTCGTATGGACGAAGGGGTCTCCTTCTCGGCCAGAGTCTGGCTTCAACTTCTGGGATTACTCAGCACGGCAGCGGACTTGTTACCTCTTGGCAGGCTGATGCCCGTCTGTTGCAGCTACACCTTCTCCTCCATTGGCGTCCCTCATTGGTCGCCCTGACGGATCCGGTCCACGCCTTTACCATAGCTGACACTTAGTTCGCTTCCAGCTGCCAGAGAGAGATAAGGCTGCCGCGAGGTCAAATTCCACTCTCGCCCGCTCATTCTATTTATATCGCACTTGCTACTGTGCGGTACACGGCGTGACCGGCTCTCTGCCGCTATAACAACTACCTACTGGTTTGTATTCATAACACATCTTTGCCTAAAGTGACTGTTGTGGAAGTAACATCGTTCAAAAGTTGAAATTCTCACCTACACACTGATACCAAACATGACAACATTACGACTTGCACTTGTGTAGCAGGTCATGGTGAAAATAAAGAGAACGGGAATTTGTTGATGTACGAGAACGAGAATTTATTGTGAAATTGACACAGTTCCCACAGCCATAACACAAAGACGCTACTTTTCCCAGTGAAACACACTTGCATGCATAAGGGTTAGCATGCGTACAGTACGTATCACTTAATGGATTTTGGGTTCATGGTGGGGGACGGAAGCCAGGAGGGTAATTAATGAGGTCACTTACAGGTGTCGACAGACAAGTTCCAGGCATCCGACTTGGTGTACACTCCCAGCATTGGGGAAAGAGAGGGCTTAGTTACACGGATACTATTGAGGAGATAGCCACGTTTCTTTCTTGGGAAATAGTTTAACACTAACAGTCAACCTTGTAAATATCATCATCATCATCATCATCAGTCCCTTGCCCGAACTGGGCGTTGGGGGGACTGAAAGGCAGCAGCAACAGACAGTGCTCTCCACTGAGTTCTATTTTGGGCGGTGGCAAGCAAGTCTGACATCTCGAGTTCGGTCCATTCTTTTATGTTTGCGACCCAACTCTTTCTCTGACGACCTCGCTGACGACTTCTTCGAGAGTGCCTTGGAGGATAGTCTTGGACAAGGTGTTGTGTCGGGTCACGTGGCCAAACCAAGCAAGCTTGCGCCGTTTCACGGTTGCCAGAAGGGGTTCATGTGGGCCCACCAGGGAAGTGACGATGCTCCGTACATATTCGTTGGTCTTGTGCTCGCGGTACGAGATGCGGAGCAACTTCCTCAGGCACTTGTTCTCAAAGGCCTGGATTTTCTTTTCTGAGTCTGCAAGCAGTGTCCAAGTCTCACAGCCGTAGAGTAGAATAGACACTATGAGGGACTTGTAAAGCCTGTACTTGATGGTGAAGCTGTTGGAGTTACTTCGCCATATCCTGTCCAGCCTGGCCATTGCGGATGTTGCTGTACCTATCCTGATACGGATCTCTGCTACGCAACTACCGTCTTTGGACAGGGTGGCTCCCAAGTACTTGAAGCTATTGACCTCTTCTAGCTTTTGGCCATTCATGTGAATGTTGCTGTTGCTGTCGCTTGTGGTGTTGATCATCACTTTGCTTTTATCCGTACTGATCTCCATGCCATAAGACCCTGCGCTACTTGAAAGTTTGTCTGTCAGGTTTTGGAGCTCACTATTGCTGCCTGCCATGAGGTCAATGTCGTCTGCGAATCGAAGATTGCACAGGGATCTGCCACCAATAGAGATTGAAGTATGGTGGTCGTGGAGGGTTTCCTGCATGATCTTCTCCAGGAATATGTTGAAAAGGACAGGAGAGAGCAGGCATCCTTGACGGACACCGATCGTCGTCCTGAAGAACTCGCCTGACTGATTGTTAAGTAGAACCGCGCTGCAGGCGTTCTTGTAAAGCGCTTCTATCATTTGGATCAGTCCCTCCTCTATGTTGAACGATCTCATGACTTGCCAGAGTCCGTCGTGCCAGACGCGATCAAATGCTTTCCTGAAATCAATGAAGTTGTGGTAGAGTTCGCGCTGATGCTGCAGATGTTTCTCATTCGACGGTGGTGGCCTAAATGTACTTTCGATTTAACTTTTGATCATGATAGAGTCTGATGAAACGCGTACAGTCTGTGTACACACAGGTGTGTTCCATGCAATGAGAGTAAATGCATTGTGCAGAACACGATATGTGGCGAGAGATCACAAAAGAAATACACGGATAAAAAGTCATTTCTTTGTATCAATTATGAACACTTAATCCACAAATGTTATGGAATTAATATCCAGGAAGACAAAGACATGATGCACTCCAAAACAATGTGTAGGAGTTGCTATAGTCGGATGAAACGGATAGACTCGACTGAAACACGTGTGTCCGAGGAGACAACGCGAAATGCGGCGTCTGATATTGCCTCATCACAACACATTTGGACCATGTTCAATCCAAATACGAGTGTTGAAGAATGTGTCGCCTGTGTTCACTTCATGCAGCTAGGTAAAGGAGGATGACCAGCGAAGCGGGGTTCCCGGCATGGAAAGAAACGATCTTCAGGGAGGTGAAGAGAGTCACGCTACCATTAACATTCTAAAGAGCAGGACATATGGCTTGCAGACAGAGGAGGAAAAACTCAGACTGCTCATGACCGAGCACATGACACTCGTGTCACCCGTCCTCCACTCTGTCATTCCTACAGTAGTCAAACAGAAACAAAATTAATTCTCGCATAGACGGTGCCGGAGTTGTGTATCTGTGAACAGAAACTCGGTATTCGGTTCTTATGTCTAGTGTGTCAGAAAATGTGTTATACCTCAAGGTATGTTTAAAAACACTGTTGAATATTGTGACCTGTTATGGACTGATCGTATTTCGGGATTGCAATAGCAGTCTGTGGAGTACCGAGACGGCTGCGGGCGAGAAATGCCAAAACACGTGACCTGTCAGTGACCTCATTAACCACCCTCCTGCTTTCGTCCCCCACTATGAATCCAAAATCCGGTAAGTGATACTTACTGTAGGCATGCTGACCCTTATGCATGCAAGTGTGTTTCGTTGGGAAAAGTAGCGTCTTCGTGTTATGGCTGTGGGAACTTTGTCAATTTCACAACAAACACCGACATCGTACATCAACAAATTCCTGTTCTCTTTATTTTCACCTTAACTCAATCAGCACTGGCTGTTTTTTCGTTAGCAATGCTCTGTATACTGGCTGTTTCGATGGGTTAGAAAAAAATCATTAAAAAAAAACTTTCTGACAAATGTAAATACACTTTTCAGGTTAGTTGATTAGTAAATGAGTGCATGCATATACAAAATTTTGAGTTACTAACCCCAAAAATGTATATTCTGGAGCATAGTAAAGATACCATTTATTTTCCACACTGCACTTCCATGTGTAATCGGTTATCAGTTCACTTGTGACCCACCGAACAGTTCAATCAGATGCATTCTTCTCACTCTCTGCTGTTTCAAAATCACTATCACTGTCTTCATCAGCCTCTTCTGCATCAGAATCCTCAATCTGGATGATTTCTATCACTTCTCTGACAGTAAATTCACGATTACTTTGCGCTCTTGTTGTGAGTGAAGCACGCAGAAATGCCATGTTGTTTCGCAAATGTAAGCAAAGCTAGTATGTTCGAAAACCACGCTCTACTACAGTACCTGTGAGGCCTAGTGATAAAAATAGGAATGAGGGTCATTGTACGAAAACAGAGCTGCACACTAGGCATGTTAGTTTCGTATTCAGAAATCCCCAGTTCTTGTAGAAGGCGGCCAACGTCACAACCCGCGATCGCGGTGATCAGAGTGCAAGCGTTGTGCAGGCCATCACCGGGATGGCAGTGATCCGGGTGGAGTGAGATAACCTGCTACACAAGTGCAAGTCGTAATGTTGTCATATTTGGTATCAGTGTTTAGGTGAGAATTTGAACTTTTGAACGATGTTGCTTCCACAACAGTCACTGTAGGCAGAGATGTGTTATGAATACAAATGTGTAGGTAGTTGTTATAGCGGCAGAGCGCCGGTCACGCCGTGTACCGCACAGTAGCAAGTGCGATATAAATAGAATGAGCGGGCGAGAGTGGAATGTGACCTCGCGGCGCCTTATCTCTCTGGCAGCTGGAAGCGAACTAAGTGCTAGGCGCCAGCACTGGCTGGTAAAGCCGTGGGTCCCAGTTGACCCGGCCACACCTTCACAGGTGGACGGACCTTGTGTGGTTGACGACAGGCGTGCCTCTACACTCCCCTCCGCCCCCGTGGTCTCTCTGCACCAACGCGAGCCAGTCTGGCTGGGGCGCTCACCTGATACCGGACTTTGTTTCGGCCTCGGGCCTCTGGCCCCGGGACCTTGCGGACAAGCACAACAACTGGCTAGAGATGAAGGCAGTGTGAATGGCTCTCGACTTTTGGCAGGGAAAGCTGACCGGCCATGAGGTCCTCGTTCTTTCGGACAATTCGACGGTGGTGGCCTACATACAGAACCAGGGGGGCACGCACTCGCCCTCCTTGTGCTTCCTCCTTTACCACCTCCTGCTCTGGTGCAGGGACCGGGCCTTTCGTCTTCGAGCCTGCCACATCCCCGGCCACCTGAACGTGGTCGCAGATGCACATTCCTGCCGCGGACAGCTGCTACACACGGAGTGGTCCCTGCGTCCCGACATCCTTCGCCTGATCTGCTCACGTTGGGAGACACCTCTAGTCGACTTTTTGCCACCAGGTTTTTGTCTCCCCAGTCCCGGACTCGCTCGCCTGGGCGATGTATGCGCTCTCCATTCCGTGGGACGGACTGGTCGCGTATGCCTACCCTCCGTCGGTCCTGGTACCAAAACGGAAACTTCAGGGATGCGCCGTGATTCTCTTCCTGGTGGCCCCCTTCAATTGGACCAAGAGCTGGACCATGGACTTACTCACGCTAGCGACGGACATGCCTCTCGAGCTCCCGGCTCCGCCCACGATGCTCAAACAACCCCGCCAGGCTCTCTTCCACCCTTGCCCGGAGCGCCTCCTCCTTCACGTCTGGAGGTTATCCGGTTATCTCAGTTGCAGCGATGGAGGCGGACAGTCCACAAGGAAAGTGGAGGGTCTTTCAGTCCTGGTGCGCTGCTCGGCGGCCCCCCCCCCCCCCCAATGGATCTTTCTACCCCCCCAACTTGCGGACTTCTTCCTCTGGCTCTTCGACGATCAAGACTTAGCCCCGGTTACCGTTAAGGGTTATCGAGCCATGATCGCAGACACGTACCGCCATCTGGGTCTTCCTGAGCCAGGCGCTTGCAAGGACCTCTTGGACCTTTTGGCTAACTTCGAGTTGCGACATCTGGTCTCCCGTTCCCTCTTACCTCGGTGGGATCTCGCCTGGGTTTTGCCGTGGCTAAATACGGACCGTTTTGAACCCTGCCTTTTGCACGGTTCTCCAACCTGACCTGGAAAACATGTTCCTTTTGGCGCTCGCCACCACTTCCCGAGCGAGCGAGCTTCTCGCGCTCTCAATACGTCCCGCTTGTCTGCAGTTTCATTCCGATGGATCTGCGCAGCTACTCACCGACCCGTCAATTCTGGCCAAGAACCTCCTGCCATCGTCGGCTCCCCAGATGCTGACCGTACGTCCGCTTAGAGGGCCTGACCTTTCCCGTGAGTCGCGTCTACAGGACCCGGTGCGGGCGCTGAGGATTTACCTGCGTCGCTCTAAGGCGCACTGCTGGGGGCGCTCCCGCCTCTTCCTTCTCCTGTTCACAGGCAGGTCCGATATCTCGTTTACGTCCCCCCCCCCCCCCCCCCCCCCCCCCCCCCCCCCCCCCCCGCCCCGGTTCCACCAAGCGGGCCCGGTGTGACTCTGACACAAGACCCCGCTGGACAGGGATAGGCTTTTGCAGTTTCGGGCGCATGAAGTTACAGCAGTAGCCACCGGTCTAGCCCGAAGCGCTACTGCTCCTTTAAGGACATTATTTCGGCAGGCGGCTGGCATGCAGACTCCACCTTCGCCCACTTCTACCTTCGTGACCTATCCGGCCAGCGTGACTCCCTGGCCCGGTTGGGCGACATCTCCGCGGCCCAGCACTCCCTCCGAGCTCCACATGTGCCTCTTAGCTGAAATCGTCGGGAGTGCGCCTTATGGGCCTGTGGGGGAGGGGGGGGGGTAGTGCTGGGCTTTTGGGGTCGGCACCCTCCTCCTCTTCGCTATTCTTCCATATAGTAATGCCATCGGTAATGTATTTTGAAAAAAACAAATGAATTTTTTTTCTAAAATGTATTTTGTTTCCTCAAAAACATTACCGATGACATTACTGTCTGGAAGTGTCTACTACTTACTCAATTTTAGCCTAAGAACTTGTGTTCCTTCACCACCCGGGAGGCACTCGGGGAACCCTCATTAGGGCTGAGAGTAGCCTCCCGTCCCAGTCCAATCAGGCGTCCACTACGTGGCCCAATCACAAATCAGTCGTTTCTACTTAGCTCTGAAGTTTAGACGTGTTAGCCTATCGCTCCACCGACCGTTGCTAACGGTTTTTCCCTGCTCTTCTTTTTGTGGATTACTGTGTTCCTTCAGATTTGTGTGCTTGGATTTATGTGCCTGTGTGTGTTTTTTCAAGGATTGTGCTTCGAGTGAACTGTGTTTTTCTTCGTTCTGGTGATAACGAAAAAAAAAAAAAAAAAAAAAAACAAACAAACAAACAAAGGAAGGTACTCCCTGTGGTGTTTACTGCTCCAGATATGGAGATTCCTCCACCCGTCGCCACGTCGCAGGAGAGGTAAGGTCTTGGCCCCTCCCTCACAAGGCCCTGGCCCGGGTGCCTGTTTCCGTTGGTTTCGTCGGATCGCGCATCGCTTTCGTTCTCGTTTTCGCGCATTCCGAGTGCTTGCGCCCAGTCGCCTGCTTTTTCTGTTTGTATGTTGCAGTAACCCCGTGCGTACCTGCGACAAGTGTGGATCTTTCCGGTGGCCGTGTGACGATCATGATTTTTGCCTTCCTTGTACGGGATGCAATTCGGACCATACTTGCACCGTCTGCGCCGCCTGGCCCGAGCAGCAATGGTCGCAGCTTTGGAGTTTTTACAGGCGCGAGCGTCCGCATTCGCCTAGTGACAGGGCTTCTTTCCTAGAGCCCACATCAGTGCTTGGCGCTGTTTCCAAACGCGTGGGCGCGGACCGTGAGGATCCACGGAGCCGTCGGCCGCTTGAGCTTCGCTCATCTTCCCTCCCTTCTCATCGGACAACGCCTGCTGACTCTTACGGGGAGTCCGCCTTAGGGCGCAGCGTTTGCCTTACGGGGGCACGCATACCGCGACTACCCTCGCGTAGTACGTTGTCCAAAATTAATCGAATTTCTGGAGACCGTGAGGATCAGCTGAATCGTTCTCCGCTTGCGATTTCCTCATCCTCCAAACTCTCTAACCGGACACAGCCTGCTGACTCTTACGGGGAGTCCGCCTTAGGGCTTAGCGTTTGCCTTACGGGGGCGCGCATACCGCGACATAATTCGCGTCGTACGTTGTCCGCAACTAGTCGCGTTCTAATGGACCGTGACGATCACCTGCGCTATCGGCCGCTGCACATTGGCTCATCCACAAAGATTTCTAAACGGACAACGCCTGCTGGCTCTTACGGGGAGTCCGCCTTAGGGCGTAGCGTTTGCCTTCCGGGGGCACGCATTACACGACATGCTTCGCGCAGTCCATTGTCCGCAAATCGTTGTATGCGATCTCACTTACACAAGTCTGCGTGCTCTTACGGAGAGCCGCCTATGCGACAACGTACCCGCCGTACAGAGACTGGCGAGAGATCCCGGTCCCGGCGTCATCGGTTTGATAACCGTGTTTCTCTTTCTCACGTGACCTCCAATACTCCACACACTCACGCGTCGGGTGACTACCGTCAGGAGCATCGTTCTACTGTCCGTTCCGATCGCCGCCGTCCTCGGCATTCATCATCTTCCCTTTCATCTCCTTCTCCCGCTTCGGTTCCCCGTTCGGCTTCCAGCTTGTCTCGGTCTGCCCCTCCCCTCCCGTCCCGTCACCCGTCCCCTTCCCCTCCTCGGCCCCGTAGTCGGACCTCCACTGGTAAAGTTCACCGTGACCACCACTCCCGTCATCGCAGCCGCTCCCGTCATCGCAGTCGTTCTCCCCGTTCACGTTACACGGTTCCCTCTAGGTCCCCCCCTCCCGTTTATACCTTTCCCCTGCACCCGCTTCGCCATCTTCCCGGGGTACGACGTTCACCGGTGGCTACAATTTCTCATCCGGATGGGCTCCGCGCCGTTTCTCCCTCACAGACCCTCCATCGGATCTCCCTCCCTACACGCGAGGAGGACACCCTTAGTCTACTTCCTGAGGATTCGGTCTCTAATCTCCTCGACTTTGGCGGCCGCTCCCTTTCGCCGCGCTCTGATGTATCGGATGCGCCTGTGTCGACTACACTCCCTTCGTCGTCGCGCACGGAAACGCTTCTTTGCATTAATGAAGCGGTTCGTATTGTCGTGGCCGCCCTACCGACAGACGAGTGTCCTCCGTCCCCCCCGCTCAAACGGAAGGTGTCCGCCTTTGTTGATTCGGACCGGCAACAGAAGAGATTCAAGTCGCTGCCTCAACCGCCTGGATTTCAAGATATGCGGGATTCATTCTCCGCTCATCTACACACGGATTCACAAGACTCCTCCTTTTTTGCGGATCGCAAGTGGCCGACTGACCTTGACATCGCGTTCCGCCAATCTTGGTACGCGGGCCATTCACAGTCTTTTCAGTGCACACTTCCCACGTTGGACCCTCCAGTTGTGGTGCAACTTGGCGGCAACTCTAAGCTACGTTACACTTTCCCGCCTGGTTTGGATAAGACGGCGTCCCTAGTGCGGAACACCTTGGCCTGTGGGGGTTTTCTGGAGCTTATCACGCAAGCTTTTATTCGTCGCATTGAAGACTCACGAGAATCTTCACCCCTTCTTGGTGATCTCCTCACTTTAGCGGTCGCGGCTAACCGGGCAGCTTATCACTCTTCCGTCAACGCGATGGCGGCTGCTGCTAACTGTGATCTCATGCGTCGGGATGCCGTTCTACAAGCCTGTCGGGGATTGCCCCCTGATTTGAAGTCTCAACTGCGTCGGGCTCCTCTTGGTGGACGTCTCCTCTTTGGGGAGACTTGGCAGAAAGTAAAGGACGGAAATTTAGACCGCTGGCCCAAAGGCTTTTCCACTTCTCGCTTTCACGCCGCCCGCAAGGCCGTGAGTCGCGCCCTGTGGAACTCCAGACCCTCTTCGACCTTCATTCCCCGTCATTCCAACGCGTCCCGGAGGGCTCCCACTTTCGGCCGCGGTAAACCCGTTCAGACCTCTATCCCCTCCTGGCCCAAGCCTGCCCGCCGCCCTGGTCGAGGCCGCGGCAGGTTTCAATGACTACCTTCCGTTCCAGTTCCCGCCGACCCCTCGGGAGTCTCAGGTCGGCGGGAGACTGGCCCTTTGCAGCGACGTATGGCGGGCGCTGCTACCGGACGACCCTTGGGTCCTTACTACCATCTCCGAGGGTCTCTCGATTTCGTTCCGTTCCCCTCCGCCGTTGAGACGATCTCCGGTATGGACAGACGTTCCATCCGACGAGTTAAGAGCTATCGCCTTGCGCGGAGAGGTAGCCTCCCTTCTACAGAAGGCTGCCACGGAGGTAGTGTCTCGTCTCCACTCCCCGGCCTTTTACAGCCACATATTCGTAGTTCTGAAGCCAGACGGAAAGTGGCGTCCTGTCATCGATCTCTCGGCGCTGAACAAGTTTATACTGGCTCCGACTTTTCGCATGGAGACCACCCGGACGCTCCGGGTCGCTGTGCAACCTATGGATTTTGCAGTCAGCCTCGATCTTTCAGATGCGTATCTCCATGTTCCCATACATCCGGCATCCAGACGGTATCTCCGCTTCACTTTCGAAGGCGTGATCTACCAGTTTCGCGCCCTTCCCTTCGGTCTCAACCTCAGCCCGTGGGTTTTCACTCGCATCATGGATGCAGTCGTCGCCAAGGCTCGACAGTCCTCCTCCAGTCCGATCTCCAACTACTTCGACGACCTTCTCTTGAGGAATGCGTCGGAGTCGGTGCTGCGGATGGACAGGGACGCTCTACTCCTGCTCTTGTCCCGCTTGGGATTTCTCCTCCATGCCCGCAAGTCGGACCTCTCTCCATCTCGCCGGTTTATTCATCTTGGGATGGAATTTGCGACCGACCTCAACCGTGTGTGTTTACCGGAACCTCGGATCACGAAGTTACCCTCCCTCACTTCTCGGGTTGCCCGGTCGGAATCCGTTCCCGCCAGAGTCTGGCTGCAACTCCTCGGCTTGATGAATGCAGCGGCGGATCTCCTCCCCCTGGTTCGTCTTCACTCCCGCCCACTTCCGTTCCACCTCCTGCTTCATTGGAGGCCATCCTCCGGCGACCTCGATGCCCTGGTGCCGGTGTCTCCAATCCTTCACTCTCACCTACGGCGTTGGATGGACACTTTTTGGCTCGCTTCGGGAGTCCCTCTTGCCTCACCGCCCCCTCAGCTCTCGCTCTGTGTGGATGCGAGTCTCGCTGGGTGGGGTGCACACCTGCTTCCGAGTTTCCTTTCGACGTCCGGCCTCTGGACACCGGACCTGACAGACAGACACATCAACTGGCTCGAGCTACAAGCAGTGTGGCAGGCGCTTATGGTGTGGGAAGTCCACCTTTGCAACCAGAAGCTTCTTGTCCTGTCGGACAACACTACGGTCGTCTCATACATTCAGAAGCAGGGAGGTACACACTCTCCGGATCTTTGCATTCTCCTCTACCGCCTGATGTGCTGGTGCGAGGACCGCGGCATCTCTCTCCGAGCTCGACATATCCCCGGACGCTTGAACGTCTTGGCCGACTCCCTCTCTCGACGCGGCCAACTTCTCCACACGGAATGGACTCTTCACCCGGACATCTTTCAGATGATCTATTTGCCACAAGGTGGAATCATCAACTTCCCCTCTTCGTCTCCCCCATTCCAGACCCTCTCGCCTGGGCGGTCGATGCGCTATCCATTCCGTGGGATGGACTGATTGCGTATGCCTTTCCACCGACGGTTCTCGTCCCCAAAGTCCTACCCTGGCGCATGTAAAGATCTCGCAGACCTGATGGCACATTTTGGACTGCAGCGTCCGGTTCCCCGCTCTCTGATTCCTCGCTGGGACCTACCCTGGGTCTTGACGTGGCTTAATTCGGACAGATTTGAACCCCTTTCCCTGGCTAGCTTCGCGGATGTGACATGGACGACATGCTTCCTTTTGGCCTTAGCCTCGGCGGCCAGGGTAAGCGAACTACACGCTCTGTCAGCGAGTTCTACCTGCCTCCAATTCCGAGCGAATGGTTCTGTACAATTACTCACAGACCAGCCCTTCCTCGCCAAGACCCGGTCTCCTTTGACTGCCCCCCAGGTCATAAATATTCGACCTTTGAAACACGCGACCTTTTCTAAGGAGACGCGCCAACAGGATCCCGTGCGCGCCTTACGCATTTCCATACGCAGATCCAAGCCCGTCCGCCGAGGACGATCACGCCTCTTCTACCTTTGAACCCCAAAAGAAATGACATAACAGCTCAGACAATATCTTCCTGGCTACGTTGGGTCATTCGGTCCGCCTATCAGGATCTTTCCCCTGACGGGGCGAGGCGGCTCAGGCTCCGCGCACACGAGGTTCGGGCCATGGCCACGAGTGCCACCTTCGATCGCAATTGTGCAGTTCGATTTCTAAACGGACACCGCCTGCTGACTCTTACGGGGAGTCCACCTTAGGGCGTAGCGTTTGCCTTACGGAGGCACGCATACCGCGACATACTTCGCGCAGTAAATTGTCCGAACATCATCATAAGAGATCTCATTTGCAAAAGCCTGCGTACTCTTACGGCGAGACGCTTATGCGGCAACGTGCCCGCCCTACGGAGGCAGGCGAGAGATCCAGGTCTTGTGGCAGCAGTGGGCTGGCGGGCAGAGTCAACATTCGCCCGCTTCTACCTCAGGGATCTGTCGGGCCAGCGAGAGAATCTCGCACTGGTGGGGGGACATCGCCACAGCGCAACACTCCCTCCCGGCGCCGGAAGCGCCGTATGTATGCACTTAGCTAAAATTGTCGGGAGTTTGGCGAATGGGTGTGGGGCTCTGTCGTCTGCCCTTTCGGATGGTATTTGGGCGCGGCACCCTCCACCTTTTCGCCATTCTTCCAGACAGTAATGTCATCGGTAATGTTTTTGAGGAAACAAATTAATTTTTCTCTAAAATATATTTTTTCGAAAAATACTTACCGATGACATTACTCGAAGGACCCTCCCACCTGCCCCGCTTGCCGCTGGTAAGCTAAGTATCACGACTGATTTGTGATTGGGCCACGTAGTGGACGCCTGATTGGACTGGGACGGGAGGCTACTCTCAGCCCTAATGAGGGTTCCCCGAGTGCCTCCCGGGTGGTGAAGGAACACAAGTTCTTAGGCTAAAATTGAGTAAGTAGTAGACACTTCCAGACAGTAATGTCATCGGTAAGTATTTTTCGAAAAAATATATTTTAGAGAAAAATTAATTTTTAATAAAATGCTTACCGATGGCATTACTCGGACAGCCCTCCCTCATGCCCCGCTTTCCTCTTTGGCTAAGTGTGAAAACTGACAGGAACTCGCCCTCCGCTTGCCAGTATAGGGTGGTAAGGGGAGGCCACCCGGGGCCCTTTTTATGGATCCCCGGTGTCTCCTCCCCAGTTGTGTAGGAGACACAACTTTAGGCTGAAATCGATAGGCTATAGAGTGTATTCCATATAGTAATGCCATCGGTAAGTATTTTTCAAAAAAATACATTTTAGAAAAAAAATTCATTTTTGTGGGGAAAAAAAAGTTTAGCGTTGTCACGGAAATAATCTTGCCATGACATGGATATATGTAATATTGAAAGTTTTATGCTCCAGCTTTAACCCTTTGCGTGTCTGTAGCAGTTTTAGTCGCGATGATTCCTGTAAAAATCATCATGACTAAAACCACTACTGACACGCAAGGGGTTAATATTTTGTCTCCTTAAGGTAATGATGAGAGTTTCTTTCTGTTGTACTTTGTAAAAGTACCTGACTTTTCCTTCCCTCTCCAACCCCACCCGGGTCTGCCCTGGGGGATTTGGGTGGGGTTGACTACTTTTTAGTTCCCAGGGTCACCCTGGTCAGCCCCACAGGGTGGGTTTTCTCCTCTATTCTGGGGCATGTGTTTCTGTCTACCCTTGGTCCATTCACCTGTATTTTCCTTTTTTAAACTCTCCCTATTGTCTGCGCTGCCTGTAGCTTTTGATATTGGATGTGTGTTGCTAGGTGGTCTTGGCTTTATTTAGGCCCCGTGTCGTAGGTTTATTTAACGTATTGGACCGGCTGGCGACATACATTCAATATTCTGTTGGTTTTTTTTTTCACAAGCAGTGCAGGCACGTCCTGAGAAAGCCTTGTTGCTGTCGGGACGTTAAGCAATGTACAATCAATCCTTCCCTCTCCACCTCCCTGTGTCAAGTATATGTGAGTTCATCTGTGATCTAGGTCCTTATGTAACCTAAATGAGTGCAGTTTTGTAATTTACACATTTATTGATTAGTGATTTCCACTGAAGTCTGAATCACAGGGAAGCAGATTGTCTTTCTTGCTACAGAGCTGTATTGTATATCAATTAGGATTCCTTAATCTCCTCCTCCTCCATTACCTCTGACCCCTGCAAAACCCAATCGGTCATATGTGTGGTGCTTTTATCAGCATGTTAGCGACAGACTTGGTTCTTTGTTACAGAGCTGTTCAAAAGCAGCTGTCATACATGTTGGGACGCCAGCAGATTTTCCTGGACTTAAGTGCAGACATCGAAGAGAGTGATGAGCTGACAGAGATCATGTCTAACGCTCCACTGAATGGTGCATTTCTCTCACTGGCCAGAGAGGTACATACTTCGTTTTTGAACTGAGTTTGCATGTGTGTGCAGAGGGTTTTCAAGGTCAAAGCATCCATATTTGTGTACGTGTTTGTGATAGCAGTACATAAAAGACTTACAGATAGCCTTTTCCATGTTCTTTGTTATTGTTTTACGTTTAGGTACACATTTTTTGGGGTACGTTTTAGTTTCCTGTCTGCGAGATGTTGCACCAGCAACTGTTAGAGATTGTTGTAATGCCCTGCACAGTTGTTCAGATGGACAAAACTGTCATTTGCTGTATTACTCTTAGTATATGATTGGTAGGGTGGGGGCCTATGTACAGTGACTTAGCTCATGAAGCCCTGCTAACAAAAAAATATCAAAATTTTGGAGATATCCTCTCAAATCTATGTAGGCCACAGTTCTGGAGATAGATCGACCAAGATAATTCAAGGGTGCTGTCAGAATGGCTTGGCGCCAAGATATTCTGACATCACCCTTGAAATATGATGGTCGATCCACATGCTGCCTTTTGGTGTCATGGTTATGGATTAAGCTTCATACCATGCTGTACTGAGACCTTGTATCTCTTTCTTAACTCATGTAGGCCCATGGGCGCTTTTCCCCGATTTTGGAGATGTCACCCATTGCTAATGTGCCAGTTGCAGGAGATGGACCGACCATGATAATTCAAGGGTAGTGCCAGATTAGCTTGGCGCCATCAGGCGCCATGCTAATCTGGCACTACCCTTGAATTATCATGGTCAATCCATCACCTACTGTAGGGCGTTGGGGCTTAATGGGTCAAAGTCATTGTCTATTGACAATTTTGTTTCAGCTGGACATCATGGAACCCAAAGTTCCCGAGGACATCTACAAAAGCCATCTTGAGCCAAACAGTAAGCTGTTTTATATTACAATTAGATTTGTTGCAAAAACATGATATTGTTTTTTCAATTCCAGCTGGGATTCTGTGCTGTGTTGGATTTATACCTTTGACAGGCCTATATAAACGTGCACGCAATCCTAAGGAGTCTTTATTAATCCTAGCCGTCGACACGGAATGCTCAGCACCACCAAGTGCTCTGCTGCTAAAACCAAAGGGTACACACCTTCAGGACCTTCAGCTTCAGCATCTTGAATTTAAAAAAAAAAAAAAACATTTAGCCCCAGATTCCTACAGCAGGAGACAGATAGACCATGATATAGGTCAAGGGTAATGCCAAATGAGCTTGGCACCCAAAGGCACCAAGCTCATCTGGCACTACCCTTGAATTATCGTGGTCGATCCATCTCCTGCAACAGGTATGTAGTCCTTAACTAGCAGCTCCAGAATTTGGGAAATGTGGTCTTGGGGTTAAATGGGTTAATGTAGTTCTAGAACACTGTCTCTGATATGTGTCAAATTGGTTTGCAACTCACTTAGGATTAGGTGGTAACTGCTGAAAGTACAGTATAGATGCCCATATTGTAGTCCATTTATTATTTCAAATTGAACTCATTTGGTATGGTAGCATCAGATAGGGTAGTTTGAGGCTAGTGTCCAATTAGAGTTATGGATTTTCATGGCACCTGCCTAATTAGACGGTGCTCTTGCCTTACCAATACCATGGTCAGACATATTTGAACACATTTAGATCATCTGGGAATAAGTCCTAGGCATGGTCTTAACCCGTTGGCTGTCAGTAGCGTTTTTTTTGTCATGATGATTTTTGCAGTAATCATTGTGATAAAAACTGCTATCGACAGCCAGAGGGTTAATGTTTGAACTGTTCGCAATGTTGAACCCCAAAGACACTCCTAACATTTAACCCATTTAGCCCTGAGTCCCTACAGCAGGAGATGGATTGACCATGATAATTCAAGGGTAGTGCCAGATTAGCTTGGTGCCTTCAGGCACCAAGCTAATCTGGCACTACCCTTGAATTATCATGGTCAGTCCATCTCCTGAAACTGGTACATGTATAGTCATTAGGCAACACCCAAAAATTTGAGAAATGGAACCTTGGGTTACGTTATGTTGTATCATTGTCCTGATGTGTCACACTGAAGTTCGCCCCCACCCGGGTCTGCCCTGGGGGACTTGGGTGGGGTTAGGTATTTTTTAGTTCCCAGGGTCACCCTGGTCAGCCCCACAGGGTGGGTTTTTCTCTCTATTCTGGGGCATGTGTTTCTGTCTACCCTTTGTCCATTCACCTGTATTTGCCTTTTTAAAACTCTCCCTACTGTCTGCACTGCCTGTAGCTCTTGATATTGGATGTGTGTTGCTAAATGGTCTTAGCTTTATTTATGCCCCATGTTGTAGGTTTATTTAATGTATTTGACCGGCTGGCGACATACATTCAATTTTCTGTTTAGTTTTTTTTTTTTTTTTTCACAAGCAGTGCAGGCACGTCCTGAGAAAGCCTTGTTGCTGTCGGGACGTTAAGCAATGTACAATCAATCAATCAATCACACTGAAGTTCGTTATCCAGGGAGCACCATTGGGCCTAGCAACCTGGACTCGGCTCGACAGAATCTTGCCTCGTCTTTTGTCAATGGGTTTGTCAACGCTGCTTTCGGCCAGGACAAACTGCTGATGGAGGATGGAAACAAATGGCTGTACAAGAACAAGGAGCATGGTGGGTGACTGGCTTTGTTTAGAATTGTCAGATCCAAAATGCAAGGTGCTGACTTTTGTTCAGACTTTTCCACACAAATAGGCAACAATGGAAGATATATTTGAGATATTGATTTATTATCGAACCACTGCAGACATTTACTGGTTTCCTTAAAAAAAAAATATTCAGTTTACCTTTTGTACACAATAAAGGGATTGGTAAAGCTGTTTTATGAAAATTTGAATCCAACAGTGTTACAATTTAACCCATAAAGCCCTGAAAGACTACAATAGGATGTGGATCAACCATGATATTTCAAGGTGGGTGTCAGAATAGCTTGGTGCCTCTAGGCGCCAAGCTATTCTGACACCAACCTTGAAATGTCATGGGCGATCCGTCTCCTGAACTGTGATTTAGACCTCAGAGGATATCTACAAAAAAATTTGATAATTTTGTTGTCAGGGCTTAAGGAGTTTATTTAAATGGATTTTAGAAAGTATGCAATTGAAGTTTGCATGTTCAAAGTTCAAATTTCATGTCGGACACAAAATTATTCAGGCTGCCATGAGAAAATTTCAGACTCCAATAGATTTCATTTGATGGTAGTCTTAGTGGCTACTAGTACTAGAATCCTAGAACATTTGGTCCTTCCTTCTTTGCATTTCAGACACTAGATAAGTAGATTGTAAGACATGAGCATTTCATTTTGTGTTTCAGGCATGTTGAGTGCTACAGCATCTCTGGGTCTCATCTTGCTGTGGGATGTGGATGGTGGGCTCATTCAGATCGACAAATATCTGTACTCCTCAGAAGACTACATCAAGGTATTCCTCACTGCAAAACTGAAATGTCTCAGTGTTTGTCAGAATTGGAGAAATAATGTTTGCCTTTTGGCTGTCGGTAGTCGACAGACTGATGACAAACAGCCAAAGGGTTAGGTTTTTAATACAGAGCTGCCAAGTGCTACGATTTAGGCGTAGCATGCTACGACTTAGACATACTTGCTACGATGCTACGATCGGTCCTGAAAACTATGATATAAAAAAAAAGGTTTCCAGTCACTGACTGAACTAAAAATAACTTTTTAACTAGAATCGTGTCTAGTAAATGACCAATCGCGTTGTGTTTCGACCTCAGGGGGTGGGGGGGGGGGGGGAGGTGAAATCTGTGCTCATAATGCTCCCTTTGTTTCTTGGCCGGTGGTGCGTTCAGAACGGCAGCAGGTTGGTTTTGATTTGGTTGGTTAGTTCGGGTTTAATGTCCACGGCACCAAAGTGATAATGGACGGTCCTGATGGGCGGGTTATGGGGGACAGGGAAATCTATTACCTATGGAGTATGACCTGAACACTGATCAACTCGGGCGCACTCCAAGCCTGTCTTTTCCCCCTGGATTGTAAGACCCTGCGGATTCGAACCCATGATCTGGCGATTCCCTTCGATCCGACACTTAACTGCCTGAGCTATATCGGACTCTTAAATGGCAGCAAGTTCTCGCTGTGCCTTTTGAACAAAGCGCTTTCTCTCAGCCATTGTCAGTGAGTCAGTTGCCAAAGCAGACGACAGATAGATTATTGAATAACCGCTGTAGTCCACGGATAGCTTAGCCCACGCATAGTAGCAATCTGTTCCGTAGACCAAGCTTTCAATAAAAAAAAAACCCAAACTTAACAAAATTGCTGTGCGGCCCGCTGTCGGTATTGAACGCGCTACGCATTCATGGTAGCAATCCATTCCGTAGACCAAGCATTCTTTTAAAAAAAAACAAAAAAACACACAACTTAACAAAATTGATGTACCGCCTGCTGTTGGTATTGAAAACGCTACGCATTCATGGAGTGAAAAGTAACTGGAGTACTTTCCCTTGCATGCGCATTGCGTTATTATAACTCGGCATTTGCCAGTAAAAATATATTCGGTACTCTAGTGACTGTAGTTTGTTTTCTCAAAATACATTACCGATGGCATTACTATATGGCTAAAGGGTATCTTCCATAGAGTAATGCCATCGGTAAGTATTTTTCGAAAAAATACATTTTAGAGAAAAATTCATGTTTTAGAGAAAAATTCATTTGTTTTCTCAAAATACATTACTGATGGCATTACTATATGGAAGATACCCTTTAGCCTACTGATTTCAGCCTAAGCAAAGTTGTGTCCCCTGCACAACTGGGGAGGAGACACCGGGGATCCATGCCTAGGAGCCCCAAGTGGCCTCTCCTTCCCTCCCTATCCGGTCACTTGTTGGGCGGATGCCCGCCAGTTTTCACCCTTAGCTCGACCGTGTGTGGTTGTGTTTTGGCCTAGCTCCTGTGTTTGTTTCCTCAAAAACATTACCGATGACATGACTTTATGGAAATGTCTACTTCTAGCTCAATTTTAGCCTACTTACCCGTTGTGTGCCCACACAACCCGGGAGGCACTCGGGGAACCCCCCCTAGAGGGGCCGAGAGTTGTCTCCCGTTTCCCGCCTTACCAGCTCCGGTCACGAGACCGGCCAGTTTTGCTACTTCGCTCGTACAGAGAAGACGTGTCTGGCCTTGCTCTCGCGCCGCTTCGACCGGTCCTTCTCTTGCCTACGCTCGTTGCCTCTTCGTGTGCTCTGCGCCTCCTAGCGCTGACCTGCCTTCTTGTGCCCTGCCTCTGCTGGCGTCGTTCTGCTGCTCCCCTCTAGGCTGTGGAGGTGTATGACTACCCTTCCCCCTGTTCCCGATTCGTCTCGGAGGTAAGGTAGTGGTAGTTTCCCACAGCCGGCCCTCGGGCCGAGAGCCGGCTACCGTTGGGCTTTCCTTTCGGCTTTGCTACGACGTGGGCGCCAGTTGTTGAGCTTATGCTTCGGCGCCTTGCACGACCTTTTTTTTTTTTTTTTTACGAGTCTCCTCGAGGGAAGTCGCCTTCTCTCCTTTGGTATTTCACTGTTACGAGAAGACGTTGCCTTGTAGACTAGGGTTTCTGTTCTCGTAGGGCCTTCGGGCACCCACACTCCGTGCGTCTACCTTAAAGGCCCTTTAGCTCTGGGAGACTGTAGCCACTATTTACGCGCCGATGGTTACGGCGCTTGGAGTACCTTGGTGTGGGGCTAGGCTCCCTTGTCCGCCTTTGCGACCTTGTGCTCTTTGTCTGTTGCAGGAACCAAATGCTTACCTGCGCTCAATGCGGCGACTTCAAGTGGCCGACGGACGACCATGCGGTCTGCCTCCCTTGCTCGGGCTGCGCCTCGGACCATCTCTGCGATGTCTGTGCGACCTGGCCGGAGATCCGTTGGTCTGACCTCTGGAGTTTTTACCGGCGAGAGCGACCTCCGTCTGCTATCTCTCGTCCCACTCCTGTTGACGTCGCCCCTGTGGTACCGACCGCTCTCCCTCGCCTCGGCCTCTCGGAACGGATTGATCGTCGGGACCCTGCGTTGTTCGCTGACCAGAGGACTGCCACTGCTGCCACGCCCGCTGACCCTTCCGGAGGGTCTGTTTGCCGGCAAAGCGCCCGCCTCACTGAGCCCGGCCTGCAGCAGTTCGCCACGAGCCGTCCCACGTTGACTGGCCTTGCTCCTCTCTCTCTCCACGATAAGCCCGCTGATCCTTCCGGAGGATCTGTACACCGGCATAGAGCCCTTCTCACTGAGTCCGGCCAGGAGAGACGTCAGCCTCAACCTACGCGACACAGTCGCGCCCCCGACCTTTCCCGTTCCACCGTCAGTGCTAGACACTCGCGCTCGCCCTGCGAGCGCCGCCGGAAGGATCGTTCCCCCCGCCGGGAGCGTCGCCGCTCCCCCCGCCTCTCCTCGTCGCGCGCTCGGTCGCGCTCGCCTTCGCACCGTTCGATGCGTTCGCCGCGTCACCGCCATCGTCGACCTTCTTCCCGTGATCGGCACTCCTCTTCGGTTGTCCGCCGTACTTCACCCAGACGTCGTTCCCGCGCACCGGACAGGACCCCTCCTCGCTCCTTACCGCGTTCGCCTCGGCGATCCCCGCCTCCGTCGTCGCTGCCAGCTCATGCCCGGGCTTCCCGCGAGGTTCGAGATGCGCCCCCGCCCAAGCTTCGACCTTCCGTGGTGCCTCACCCGCCTTCTCGCCACCCCCTGGACGAAGAAGCCCTCAGCTTGCTGCCCGAAGACTCCGTCTCAGCCCTGTTGGAGGAGGAGGCTCGCTCCCTTTCGCCCTCCGACGTCGGTGCTGATGTCCCCTCGACCCTTCCGTCGTCGTCCCGGGCGGAGACCCTCCTAGCCTTGGATGAAGCCGCCAGGATCATCGCGGCCACTCTGCCAGCGGACTCCTGCCCAGCCTCTCCCCCCCTGAAGAGGAAGGTCTCGGCCTTTGTGGATGCCGCGCGTCAGGTGAAGAGGTTCAAGTCGCTTCCCCAGCCGCCTGGATTTAAGGAGCTGCGAGATGTCTTCTCAGCGCACCTGCAACTTCCAGCGTCTCGAGAGCCGGTGTTCTTCTCCGATCGTCGCTGGCCGGCTGGCCTGGACATCGCCTTCCGTCGGGATTGGTATGCCGGTCATTCCCAGGCTTTCTCCATCCCTCTTCCTGCGATCGACCCCCCGGCCGTGTCGCAAGCTGGCGGCTCCGCCCTCCTTCGCTGTTCTTTACCTCGTGGCCTGGATTTGACTGCGTCTCTGGTGCGGAACACCTTAGCCTGCGCTGGGTTCCTGGAGCTGCTCACTCAAGCCCTGGTTCGTCATGTGGAAGACGCTTGGCATCCTTCTATCACGCCTCTCCTTGGGGATTTACTCGTCTTAGCGGAAGTCGCCAACCGAGCCGCCTACCACTCGTCCGTTAACGCTATGGCTGCCTCCGCCAACGGTGACCTGATGCGTCGAGACGCCCTTCTGCTTGCCTGCCGAGGGATACCACCTGACCTGCGTGCGCAGCTTCGTCGTGCTCCGCTGGGTGGCCCCCTGCTTTTCGGCGACACCTGGTCATCTGTTCGAGCCTCCAACCCCGACCGCTGGCCTGTGAGTGCTCCTCCTCCCCGCCGCTTTCCGTCCTCCCGCCAGGCTAGGGGTCGCGCCTCGCGGTCGGTTAGACCCGCTGCTGCGTCAGCCCCTGCTTCGGCCCCTGAGCAGGCCCCCGCCTTTGGCCGTCCTAGACCCTCCAGGTCCCGTGTCCCCGCCTGGCCCCGTCCCGCCCGGCGACCGGGTCGCGGGCGGGCTACCTGACTGCCCCCCAGCCTTGCCCCCACCGACCACTTCGGGGTCTCCGGTCGGTGGGAGGCTAGCCTTTTTCAGCGGAAATTGGCTCACACTCTTTCCCGACGACCCCTGGATTTGCGACACCGTCTCGGCCGGCCTCCGGATCGCCTTTCGCAGCCCGCCTCCTTTGCGTCGCTCCCCCCTTTGGACCGAGATCCCCAGCGATCCGTTGAAGGCCTCCGCTCTTCGGGGAGAGGTCTCCTCCCTCCTGAGGAAAGCCGCCACGGAGGTGGTACGCGTCCCCTACTCCCCAGCCTTCTACAGCCGCTTGTTCGTCGTTCCGAAGCCTGGAGGGAGATGGCGACCGGTGATCGATCTCTCGGCCCTGAACAAGTACATTACGGCCCCCTCCTTCCGGATGGAGACTGCTCGAGCCCTGAGAGCCGCGGTCCAGCCTCTGGACTTCGCAGTCAGCCTGGACCTTTCCGATGCGTACCTGCATGTCCCGATGCACCAGGCCTCCAGGAAGTTCCTCCGCTTTGCGATCGACGGTGTGGTATACCAGTTTCGCGCGCTCCCGTTCGGTCTCAACCTCAGCCCCTGGGTGTTCACCCGGCTGATGGACGCCGTAGTCGCCAAGGCCCGACAGTCCTCCTCCAGTCCAACGTCGAATTACCTAGACGACCTCCTCCTACGCAACCAGTCAGAGACCTCGCTCGCGTCGGACAGGGATGCGCTGCTACGGCTTCTGGCACACTTGGGCTTCCTAGTGAACGACGGCAAGTCGGATCTCTCTCCGTCCCGCCGCTTCGTGCACCTGGGCATGGAATTTGCGACCGACCTCAACACGGTGCGCCTCCCAGCCCCTCGGATCCAGAAGATTGCGGACCTAGCAGGTCAGTTAGCACGACAGGACGTGGCCCCCGCCAGAGTCTGGCTCCAGCTTTTGGGCCTGCTGAACGCCGCAGCGGACCTCATCCCCCTAGGTCGTCTCTACTCCCGGCCGATCCAGCTGCATCTCCTACTCCATTGGCGCCCGTCGTCAGGCGATTTAACGACGTTGGTTCCGGTGCCCCAGATGCTGCTGCCTCATCTTCGTCGGTGGACCGACCACTCTTGGCTAGCGTCGGGAGTTCCCCTGGCCGCCCCTCCTCCCCAGACCTCGCTTTGTGTCGACGCCAGCCTCACTGGGTGGGGCGCTCATCTCCTTCCTCGGTTCCTCTCGACTTCGGGGCCCTGGCCTGCGGACTTAGCGCACACTCACATCAACTGGCTGGAGATGCAGGCGGTGTGGCAAGCCCTGCAGTTCTGGGAGGATCTCCTCAGACACCAGGAGCTACTCGTCCTCTCGGACAACACGACTGTGGTGGCTTACATCCAGAAACAAGGTGGCACTCGCTCTCCCGACCTTTGTATGCTCCTCTACCGGATGATGCGTTGGTGCGAGGACCGGGGTATTACCATTCGAGCCCGACACATCCCCGGACACCTGAATGTCTTAGCCGACTCGCTGTCTCGCCGCGGCCAGCTCCTGCACACGGAATGGACCCTTCGGCAGGACATCTTTCGGATGATCTGTGCCCGGTGGGAGACTCCCCAGGTCGACTTGTTCGCCACAAGGTGGAACCATCAGCTGCCGCTCTTCGTCTCCCCGATTCCCGATCCACTTGCCTGGGCTGTCGATGCACTCTCCATTCCCTGGGACGGCCTGGTGGCTTACGCCTTCCCCCCGACGGTTCTCGTACCCAAAGTCCTTCTTAAGCTTCGGGGATGCTCGGCGGTCCTGCTGTTAGTTGCGCCGTTCGCCTGGAACCGCTCCTGGACCACCGACCTTCTCAGCCTCGCCACGGACCCGCCCCTGCTGCTTCCTGCCCCACGCACCATGCTCAAGCAACCGCGTCAGCCGCTGTTCCACCCCTGCCCGGAGCGGCTCCTCCTTCACGCCTGGAGGTTGTGCGGCAAGCCCTCGGAGCTAGAGGCTACTCGGGTGCAGCAGTGGAGGCGATCGCTTCGGCCCGCAGACCTTCCACCATCCGAGTCTACGAGGGAAAGTGGCGAGTCCTGTGTTCCTGGTGCTCTGAGCACGGCCTGTCACCCACGGAACTGACTAATCCTCAGCTGGCGGACTTCTTCCTCTGGCTCTTTCGAGACTTAGGCCTGGCCCCCATCACCGTGAGGGGTTACCTGTCCATGATCGCTGACACTTATCGACACCTTGGACACCCAGACCCGGGCGCCTGCAAAGACTTAGCCGACCTTATGGGTCACTTCGGCATCCAGCGCCCAACACACCGCTCACTCCTTCCCCGCTGGGACCTGCCCTGGGTGCTTACGTGGTTAAATTCTGACAGATTTGAACCCTTACCTTTGGCCCGTTTCGCAGATGTGACACGAAAGACGTGCTTCCTGCTGGCCCTTGCTACCGCCTCTCGGGTGAGTGAGCTACACGCACTCTCGGCGCGGCCTACCTGCCTACAGTTTCGAGCGGACGGGTCTGTTCAACTCCTCACTGACCCTGCCTTCCTGGCCAAGAACAGGTCTCCTCTGACGGCACCTCAGGTTATCACCTTACGGCCGCTAAGAACCAACCCTCTGTCTCAGGAGACCAGGCAACAGGATCCCGTGCGCGCCCTTAGAGTTTATCTGCGACGATCTAAAGCCTTCCGCAGAGGGCGTTCGCGCCTCTTCCTACCTCTGAGACCCAGCAGGAATGACATAACAGCCCAGACGATCTCGTCCTGGCTCCGCTGGGTTATACGCTCCGCGTATCAAGATATCTCCCCGCAGGGAGCGAAGAGGCTGCACATTCGCGCACATGAGGTACGAGCCATGGCCACGAGCCTCGCATTTGACCGAAACTGCGCTGTCAAGGACATCGTGGCAGCCGTGGGCTGGCAGACTGAATCTGTATTCGCCCGCTTCTACCTCAGGGACCTGGCAGGCCAAAGAGAGAATCTCGCACTAGTGGGGGACATCGCCGCTGCGCAACACTCCCTCCCGGCGCCACCGGCGCCGTAGGTATGCACTTCGCTAAAATTGTCGGGAGGTTGCGACTGGGAGGACGGCGCTGTTACCATTAAGAGTTGCGCGGCACCCTCCTCCTCATCGCAATTCTTCCATAAAGTCATGTCATCGGTAATGTTTTTGAGGAAACAAATTCATTTTTCTCTAAAAGGTATTTTTTCGAAAAATACTTACCGATGACATGACTCGGAGGACCCTCCCTCCTGCCCCGCTTGCCGCTTTCGAGCGAAGTATCACAAAAAAACTGGCCGGTCTCGTGACCGGAGCTGGTAAGGCGGGAAACGGGAGACAACTCTCGGCCCCTCTAGGGGGGGTTCCCCGAGTGCCTCCCGGGTTGTGTGGGCACACAACGGGTAAGTAGGCTAAAATTGAGCTAGAAGTAGACATTTCCATAAAGTCATGTCATCGGTAAGTATTTTTCGAAAAAATACCTTTTAGAGAAAAATGAATTTTGCGACCGGCTTCGTCTTGCGTCGTTCTTGGACTCTTACTGCTTTGAACTTTTACGTTGGCTTCGGCCTCGTGTGTGTGTGGCAAGAACAGAACTCTGCTACGCCAGTTTTCACCCTTAGCTTGACCGTGTGTGGTTGTGTTTATTTTCTCAAAATCATTACCAACGGCATTACTACTAGGAATACTTTGCTTAGTTTAACAATTTTAGCCCCCAAATCTTCTTGTGTACATTACCACAGGGAAGGCAATCACTAGGGGTGTCGTTACCAGGACCCCCGGGATGGCCTCCCCTCCTCCCTATCCGGTGGCGCGCTCACCGTTTCCCGGCAGTCTCTTCGCTTAGCTGCTCAGGACAGGCCGTGTTCACTTCGTGCTCCGGCTGGAGTTAGGTGGATTACCGTTGTGTACTGTGGACTTTTGGATTTATGTGTTCGGACTTTCGTGGACGGCGGATTATGTGCATTGTGTTGTGTTTGGATTACCTATGTGGTCTATGGATTATGTGGTGTTGGTTTTCTGTGGTATCACTGGTTTGGTAATGGCGAGGTAAAGTAGCGGTGACTGCCTCTAACCGGTTTCGACCGGGCAGCGGTGATGACCGGGCGGTGATGTTTGGCAAGCCGACCGGGAGCGCAGTTCTTCTTTGGAGGTTCCCGCCTTTCACTTGGTTGTTTTGTTGTTTTTTTGTTCTGTCCTTTATTACAGTACTCAGGTACGGACATGCACCAAGTGTGGCGCCTTCCAATGGCCGAGCGAGGGCCATGATGTCTGCCTACCCTGCTCGGGCTGCTCCTCTGGCCGGACGTGCCGCGAATGCGGGACTTGGGAGGAAGAAAGATGGTCACAGCTGTGGGCATTTTACCGGAGGGAGAGACCGGCGCCGATCTCACAACTGAAGTCGAGGAAGGCGCTACAGCAGGGCAAAAAAGGCAGAATCATATGGAATTGAGAATAAAAGGGGTCTTTTATCCCCGCCAGTGCCTCGGGAAAACTTCCATGCCTTCAGCGGTTGATTGAGCCTAACATTTCGGATCAGGGCTTGTCCCCCGTCCAAGCCCGGGCACCAAGAGCTCCACCCTGCCTCGTAGAGGCCTCGGTATGCGAGACCGCCATTGATGGGGTACGCCCCTAGGCACGGGTCAGCATTGGGAGCTTGATCCACCTGCAGTAGGAAGATTGGGTGAGATTATCACCCCCCAGTTGAAAGACAGAGAGAGAGCGCCCAAGCGGGGGACCTGCCCCCTCTGAGAGGAGAGTGCCCGCCAGCCTTGGGCCAGACCAGCGCCGTCACCGGGCCGCGTCTTCAACGCACCTCTCAGTCAGGGATGGGAATAAGAGTCACAGAGTGAACTCTACACCTCCAGTGATTAGGTTGAGTTTTGCAGTCAATAAGTCATATGACCAGAGGAACATAAAATCAATAGGTCATTTTGAAAATCCATAAGTCAAAAAAAAAATCGCGTTTTCAGCATTTTCGATTTTGAAATGTCAGCAGCAAAAAAACGGATGTTGTCGGCGTAGTCAAAAGTAGTGTACAATGAACGAAGACAATACACTTGCATAACGAACATCCTCTTTTAATGAACTAATGTCATCCTCCCACGCTCGGTCACCCCTGTAGCCTGTTCAGTAGGCACAGCAGCTTTGCGAGCCACCACAAAAAGTATACATATCGAGAAAAGGTTGAAATTGATTGGGTGCTTGCAAAGCGAAGCGCAGCCGCTGCGTCTACTGGGGCTACTGTCAAGTTATCAACTGCGATGTACAGTTCTACCTCAATCACACGTGCCGTTTGTGGGCGTGGTCTAGTAGTCTGCTCAGTTGTCAAACTTGTCAAGACATCTTGGTAACTTGTCCCGCAGACTCTCACTGTTTACGTTTTCGCGGTGCTTGCCTGCCATTTGGTTACAGTCAAGGCTGTTTTCAGTTAGACTCAGTTTGAGAAACGTGAGCATGAATGGCACAGTCTGAGGCGTAGATTTTCATGAACCCACGGGCAGAGGTGACTCATGAGGATCTGTGCCGCTTTGCAGATGTTGATTATAATCGTTACTTGGTCCGCATCTACTTCCTCAGTTTGAGTAACCCCTCTCTTGGCTTGACTTCGCGAACAAAGATTTTATAGGAGTTGCCCACGACGTCTGCAGGCTTGTTCGTGGCTGCGGAGGCCAATCCGAGACAGGCAGGTTCGACCGCAGTGGCTGCAGGGGAAGGTATGGCCAGGGTTCTGAGCTGCGGCATCTCTGTTTTTTCTCCTGAGCCGCTTGTCCTTAAGGCTAGCTCTGTGAGAGTCCTCAAAGGAGACAGCTGCCTTGTAAATGGTGGAGCGCCAGGTGTCACGGTCTGCAGCAAGCGAAGACCACTGGTGGTGGTCGATTTGGCAGGCACTAAGTGACTTCTTGAGACAGTCTTTGTATCTCTTCTTTGGTGCCCCTCTGTCTCGGTGTCCAGTAGCAAGCTTGCCGAACAGGGTGATCTTTGGTAGGCGGTGATCCTCCATCCTGGAGACATGCCCCGCCCAGCGGAGCTGTGTCCGTAGCAGCAAAGCCTCGATGCTCACAGTTTCAGCCTGTTCAAGGACCTCGACGTTGGTGACATAGTCACTCCAGTGAATGCCCAGGATGGTACGCAGGCAGCGCTGGTGGAAACGTTCGAGGAGTCGTAGTTGGCTGCGGTAGAGGGCCCAGGACTCGGAACCATACAGCAGGGTGGTGAGGACCACAGCTCTGTACACGCTGATCTTGGTGCCTGTTTTCAGCTGTTGATTGTGCCACACCCGCTTGAAAAGTCGCCCGAAAGCGCTGTTCGCTTTTGCCAGCCTGCTGTCAAACTCCTTGTCCAGCTTGGCGTCCGACGTGATAATGCAGCCAAGGTAGGTAAACTGGTGCACTGACTTTAGTTCAGACTCGCCAATGGTGATGTGAGGAGGGCGATACACTGTCTTGGGTGCCGGCTGATGGAGGACCTCTGTCTTTTTCAGACTGACCTCGAGTCCAAAGAGCTGGGCAGCATCTGCGAAGCAAGATGTGATGCGCTGTAGGGCTCTCTCTGAGTGTGCAACGAGGGCAGCATCATCAGCAAAAAGCAGCTCACGAATCAGTTGGTCTAGGGTTTTCGTTTGGGCCTGCAGTTGTCTGAGGTTGAACAGGCTGCCATCGAGACGATACCTGATGTACACTGCATCGTCATCATCGAGGTCCACTGTGGCCTGCTTCAACATCATGCTAAAAAAGATGGTGAAGAGGGTGGGTGCCAGCACGCAGCCCTGCTTTACGCCGTTGAGAATAGGGAATGGTTCTGAGAGGTCATTGTTGAGTCTGACCTGGCCTTGCTGGTCCTCGTGTAGCTGGACAATCATGTTTGAGGAACTTTGGGGGACAGCCAAGTCGCATCTACTTCCTCAGTTTGAGTAACACTATCAGATAAAATCTCAAGCAATATGGCAATATGCATAGATTCTCATAACGCTCCTTAGGTGGTGAGGACTTGTGAACATCTTGCCTCTTGCAGACCTTGAGAAACTCGCTCTTGCACTAGTTACATTCATCACACAGCCAACTATACTGTTATACTTGGTGTATAAAATACCAAAGGCAATTATATTTGGTCTCGTTCGCGCATCCCTTGGTGGGACCTCGCCTGGGTCCTGACGTGGCTAAACTCGGACTGCTTCGAACCCCTGCCGAAAATGTCAACCCAGTTGTCAGAATTCAAAGCCGAATACAGCAAGGATTTTCATCAGATCAGGAAGCAACTTAAACTCGGCAAGATGCACGCACTGTGCGACGGATTTTTCGATTGCTCATGGGGGCCGGTTTGACATCGAAAAGCACATGAGTACTGCCACATGCAACAAAAAACAGAAAAGCCAAGCAAACAACTAACTAGCTTTTTCAAGCCAGCGACAGTCGAGGATGATCAATCTGTGATTAGGGCAGAGTGCCTTTTCACTTCGTTCATGATTGAACATAATGTCCCAATCAGTGCAGCAGATCACGAGGGTCCACTTCTTCGGAAGATGTTTCCAGGAAACAGCACCTCGGAACAGTACAGCTGTGGCCGAACCAAAACAACGGCGATCGTTAAGTGCTTAGCCCGTTCGACAGTCGCAAATTCTGCAACAGCTATGACCAAGGGACCCTTCATGAAAAACAGCAACAGCACCTGCTATGACTCTAGTGCCACTCTCTTTAATAAGTGCAAGAAAGCCACATTAGGGTCTCTCTCTGGCTGAGCATTCTGTGACCACATCCTAGACTCTACGAATTATGTTTCCATTACAGACCTGTTTACTCTATGGTTTGATAGCTATGGTTTTGAGAAGGCAATACACTTTTCAACTTATACATCAAACTCTTGCTTATATGCCTACGTTAATACTGTATGAATAAATATTGATTTTCTCACTCTTTGCCGCGTCTGTGTGTGTGCTATTTCTATTTTATCTAACTTTATCATCAGAAGAAGTCGAAGGTTTAATGCAGTCCTTCTATGATGAAAGTGAGTCACTGAGCGTGGCAGTATGACGTAGTGTAGGTGCATGATTATCCCTGCTTCACCTGTCACTACTAATGTAATTCTTTCAGGTCTACCCCACCCGGGTCTGCCCTGGGGGACTTGGGTGGGGTTAGGTATTTTTTAGTTCCCAGGGTCACCCTGGTCAGCCCCACAGGGTGGGTTTTTCTCTCTATTCTGGGGCATGTGTTTCTGTCTACCCTTTGTCCATTCACCTGTATTTGCCTTTTTAAAACTCTCCCTACTGTCTGCACTGCCTGTAGCTCTTGATATTGGATGTGTGTTGCTAAATGGTCTTAGCTTTATTTAGCCCCATGTGATAGGTTTATTTAATGTATTTGACCGGCTGGCGACATACATTCAATGTTCTGTTTATTTTGTTTTTCACAAGCAGTGCAGGCACGTCCTGAGAAAGCCTTGTTGCTGTCGGGACGTTAAGCAATGTACAATCAATCAATCAATCTTTCAGGTCTGAAGTCGGTCACACTTTATACAACGTCATGTGATTGAAAGAACATTTTGACTTGGAATTCTTTCATGTCTGAAGTCAGTCGCACTTTATGCAACATCGTGGAATGTTAAGAACATTCTGACTTGGAATCAAGTTCAGTCATGTTGCAGCTGATGTAATTATACCATAAAGTGTACACTCCAGTATGTCTGCATGTTTTAGGCAGGAGCTCTGCTGGCTTGTGGGATCGTCAACACTGGTGTGCGGAATGAATGTGACCCAGCCCTGGCTCTCCTGTCAGACTATGTTACTCATAACAGCAACATCATGCGCATTGGTGCCATTTGCGGGTTAGTTAATTGATCCAATCCTGATATACACTGCAATAAGATGTGGATTGACCATATACGTTTAACTCTTAAACTCCCAGAACTAAATGACTTCATTCTGTTGAATGGAAGTCATTTAGCCCTGGAAGTTTAACCCATTTAGCCCTGAGTACCTACAGCAGGAGATAGATTGACCATGATAATTCTATGGTAGTGCCAGATTAGCTTGGCGCCTGAACCTGCAACTGGTACATAGTCATTAGGTAGCACCTTCAAAATTTGAGAAATGGCACCTTGGGGCTAAAGGGTTAAGATTATTGGTGCTGAAACAGCCTGCCGCCTCTCAGAAATTCTGGCACCACTGTTGAACTGTCACTGTTGACTTTTCTTCTGAACGGTGATGTAGTCTTCTTAGGACAATTCCTACAGTAGCGATTTTTACCTTACTGGTCCATTTTGCAACTAAAAATGTCCTGGTTGTCTCGGATATAACTGCTTAACTTAATCAGAACAGAATAAACGCAGAGTAGTTATTCCACGGCAGAAACTGTCTTACTTCAATGGAATTGATATGGTCAGTGCATTGATGCATTACGTACAGAAGTGTTAAATAAAATGCAGGTCGAAAGAGTCGCTCCCAAATTGTACTATGCTAGAAAATACTCCAAACAGTGGACAAACAAGCAAGAAAGATAGAGAGAGCTTCTTATCTCCTTTGTGAAGGTATCTCCAAAACCAGATAAGTAGCTGTGTGTAATTCCTGTTATTCATCCAATTAAAAAAACAAAAAAATAGTAAAAATATTTTCAATGTAGACCAATAGCAAGATGGATTAACTCTTTGGCTCCCAGAACTAAATGACTTCATAAATGAAGTCATTCAGTTCTGGGAGTCAAAGGCCTAAACCTTTTGTAAAACTGTTATTTTAAAGCAGACTTCTTTCTCTTGCGTTGTTGGTTATATCTGTACAGAAGTGGTGACTTTCGTTTTGTTTTCTGGACAGACTGGGTCTGGCGTATGCAGGATCTAACCGTGAGGACGTTCTTGCGCTCATTCTGCCTGTGTTAGGCGATTCCAAGTCCAACATGGAGGTAACCTCTCTGCCGGGATCATCCGTGATTTTCTACTTCCTATAGTTATAGTTTGTAGTTTTATTATTTGGAATATCCTGACATGGCCAGTGACAGACTTACCACTAGTATGGTGTATAGTGTTTTCTCCTGCTGTTAAAAGTTCAGTTTAATTGTGTTTAAGATGATGCTTTTGAGCAGTGCATGCTGTCGCATCTTGCATTTCAAATTCAATACATGCACTGAAAGGAAAAAGATGCTTATGAGCCTCTGTGTCTGCGGGGGCTCATGGTGAGTTTTGCCTCTTGCATTTGGGTGTAGTTCACTGTGTTCGGACAGCACAGGGAATTAACCCTTTGCCCATCGGTAGCAGTTTTTGTCACAATACAGGAATCATCGTGACAAAAACCGTTACCCACAGGCAAAGGGCTAAGAAACAAACCTCTTGGTCTGTTTTGTTGCTTCTTGCATTTGGTGTTTAGGCGCTGAGGTGGATGCAAACAAATGATTAACTGATTGCAGGTGATTGGCATGGCAGCGTTAGCCTGTGGTATGATCGCGGTCGGCAGCTGTAACGGCGAAGTGACCTCCACCATCCTGCAGACAATGATGGAACGCTCCGATGCCGATCTGAAAGACACTTACTCTCGCTTCCTTGCTCTGGGGTTGGCTCTGTGTTACTTAGGTAAGCTGCGAATCCCTTCTCCTTTGTGAATGTGTGATGGACTTTGATTTTGGACTGTGTGACTGCCCCTCAAATAACCGTTTAAGTCCTGATGCAGTCCAACATGAGATAAATTTGACAATGATAGTTCAAGGGTGGTGATAGGACAGCTTGGTGCCCAGAGACGCCAAGCTGTCCTGTCGCTAGCCTTGAACTGTCATGGTCAGTATATCACTGAACTGTGATGTAGCCTATATAGGACAACTCACTAATCAGAAATAAAATCAACCATTGTCGAGAAGTTATTATAATAATACCGAATGAAGTAAACTTCAGATAGCACAGTGCCAGTGGGCCCAAAATTGTTTGTTGTTAGATCCTAAGGTTGTTGTAAGCGAAGTATTGTACTCAAAAAGAGGGTGGTCGGGACCTCTGGAAAAGATTTATAATGTCCGACTTTTGTTATATGCGACTTTGTTATCAGCAATCACTACTGTACTTCCTTGTTTAATTTTAATTCATCTGTAACAGATTGTACTGCAGAGCAAAAGAAATGCGACATTTGTTTTCTCAAAATACATTACCGATGGCATTACTATATGGAATACACTCTATAACCTATAGATTTCAGTCTAAGCCAAGTTGTTTCCCCTACACAACTGGGGAGCAGACACCATGCATAGGAGCCCGGGTGGCCTCCCCTTACCACCCTATCCGGCCGCGTGCCATAGGGCGAAAGCCCGGCAGTTTCACTCTTAGCTCGACCGTGGACGGTCGAGCGTTTTGGCCTTCCTCTGTTTGCGACCGGTTTCAGACTTGTGCTATCGATTCTACTGTGAACTTTCTCCTTGGCTTTTGCCTCGTTTAGTCTTGAGACATGCACCGAACTTTTATTCGTGTTCAAGACTGTGAGTGATACGAATTGTGATACGACGTGTGATTTTTTTTCCGACCGGTCTCGGTCTGGGCCTTGACTTTCCGTGACCTATGTCTTTGGAACTCCGGCTTCGTGCTCGACTGGTGACTTACGGGGCACTTCTTCGTTTGCGTTCTGCCTCGGGGAGTGAGGTCTAGGCTCTTCAGTGAGTTTTTCCCAGCAGACTGTGTGTAGCGGACTTTATGGCTTCTTCGCGGTTGAGAACCTGCCATCTTTGTGGGGAATTCCAGTGGCCCTTGGACGCGCTCGGCGCCTGCCTCTTGTGCTCCGGCTGCTCTTCGGACAGGACTGGTGTCGTGTGTGCCGATTGGAGAGAGGACCGGTGGTCACACCTTTGGGACTTCTATCGCCGCGACCATTCGTCCCGGCCCCAGTCTTCCCCGAAGGAGGTCGTCGCTCCGTCACCTCGTAGGGTACCCCTTCGTTCCGTCGCTCGGGCACTCCGGCCCGCAGGTAAGTCTTTGTTTCCTCAAAACACATTACCGATGATATTACTATTAGGAAAGTGTCTAAGCTAGACTAATTTTAGCCAAAAGTTGTTGTGTACATGGTAGGGGAGGTAATAAGGGGCACTATAGCCTAGGCCGTGACCCGAGTAGCCTCCCCTTCATCCCATCCGGTCACGCGCCCACCGGATGCTTTCTTGACGGGATAGCGGGACGGGATAGCCACACTTATGTCTCCCCACCCCGAAGCTTCCGGGCGGGCCCGGCGCGACACGTACACTCCCACCCCCCACCCCACCCCCGCTCCGATGTCTCCGAGCAGGCCCGGCGAGTCTCTCTTTCGTCCCCGCCCCATTCTGATCCTTCTGGATGGGCCCAGCGTGACTTCGACAAGCTCCCCCCACGCGTTGATTCGTCTGAGCATGGCCCGGGAGCTCCATTGATGCTCCCCACTCTGATTCTTCTGAGCGGGCCTGGTGAGCCTATGTTACGTCCCCCCCCCCCCCCCCCCCCCCCCCCCCCGGTTTTTCTGGGTGGTCCCGGCGGGACTCGGAGTCTTTTGTGCAAGATCGGATCTGCCGGGTTGCTGACAAGCTCCCCTCCCCACTCGCGTTCTCCCGAGCGGGCTCGGCGAGCCAGGGATCCCCTACCGCCTCCCTTTGTTAAATAATCCAGACCAAAAAGGTGACTGCCAAGCGTGTGAAATGCAAAGAAGTACCCAACGGAGAAAGAAACACGCTTAGAAAAAACGGTACAACACAATTTATTAATATTTCGGGTAAATACCCTTTGTCAAAATAGACAAACAAACAGAGACATTATTTGCTACTTATCTTCAGATGCAGAAGGAATGTGGCACATTCCTTCTGCATCTGAAGATAAGTAGCAAATAATGTCTCTGTTTGTTTGTCTATTTTGACAAAGGGTATTTACCCGAAATATTAATAAATTGTGTTGTACCGTTTTTTCTAAGCGTGTTTCTTTCTCCGTTGGGTACTTCTTTGCCTCCCTTTGTTAGCTCGGAGTGCAGTCCCTGGCACCTGCGATCCCCTCACTGACGCGTCGTTGACGACTCATGCAGCCCTCCCTTTACCCGCCCTTCAGCGGGTAGGGGTCCTCCGGAGCGCCTTTGCCTCCAGATGTCGTTCGACCGCAGTTACTCTTCCCCGCGTCGCCCTTCCTCACAGGCTTCGTGTGCGGCTCTGCCTGTGTCTCGCGCGTGCTGCATCCCGCCGCTGGCGACTGGCACACGCTCTCGTAGTCGGTTGCCCCTCCATTTGGCACAGCACGACAGGCGGCATTTGGATCTCGATCCTGACATCCTCAGCCTTCATCCAGGGGACTCAGCTTCAGAGATTTTCCTTCAGAACTCTTCAGCCGGCTCCCCCGCCCACCTCTCAGCAGTGTCTTCGTCCCCGGACCGTGGACCTACAACGAGTTCCCAGACCAGACCTTTCGTTTCCTTAGACGAGGCTTCCCGGCTTATTTCGACACTCCTCCCGCCTGAATTCTGTCTGCTGTCTCCCCCAGTGAAGAGACAAGCTTCCGCTATGGTGGATGCGCAGTTTTCTGCCAAACGTCGCAAGTCGCTCCCTCAGCCAGCTGGTTTCTGGGATCTCGCGGTGGTGATCTCCACACAGCTCCGCCAGAATGCTTGGCCTTCCCTGCTGGACAGGATCGCGTCCTTAATTCGAAACTCCCTGGCGTGTTCCGGTTTTGGGGAGATGGCAACGCAAGCCGTACTGCGCGGGTTGGAGGACACTTGGGACCTGGAGGCTTCGTCCCCGCTTCGTGACACCCATTCGATCCTTGTGGCTGCTACCGGGCCGCCTACCATTCGTCTACTAACGCCATGGCGGCGTCTGTCAACTGTGACCTTTGGCGTCGGGACACCCTCCTTCGACTCTGCTCGGATCTACCCAAGACCGTGAAGTCGCAGCTCCGTCAGGCCCCCATAGGCGGTTCACAGCTGTTTGGGGACTCTTGTCAGACAGTTAAGGAGGCGTCTAAGGATCTTTGGTTCCAATCAGCCGCTGCCCCCTCTACTTTCACTCTCACGCTGCCCGTACGTCTGTAGTTCGCGCCCTGCGGTCTACCAGGCCGGCCTCGTGCAGCTGGCGGCGCCCGCGGTAGAGCTCGCCCCCTAAAGGTCCCACATCAGTCCCTCCCCGCCTCCCGCCCTATAGCTGGTTTTCCAGTCCCCTCCATAGGTCACCCCCTTGGACACAGGCTCCTCACGATCGGCTCAAGGCAGACGCTCTTTGCTATCAGCCTCGATCTGGTGGACGCTTACCTGCACGGGCCAATGCATCCGGCCTCGCGTCATTTTCTACACCTGGCCTTCAAAGGGATCGTCTATCGGTTCCAAGCCCTCCCATTCGGCCTCAACATCAGTCCCTGGGTTTCCACGAGGCTCCTCAACGGGATGGCCAGCTTCCGACAGCGATCGTTGAGTCCAGCTTCCAATTTTCTGGCCGACCTACTGCTGCGCAACCAGATCACCACGGCTCTGGAGGAAGACAGAGACGAGCTGCTCTCTCTCCTTTGCAGGCTAGGGTTATTGTCATTCTGGGCAGGTGGGATCTCACCCCTTCACGGCGGGTCCTGCAATTGGGGATGGAATTCATGACCGACCTCAACTTGGGCTGCCTGCCTTTGGCGCGGCGGCAGAAGATAGCCGAGCTTGCCTGGCAGATGGAGCTAGGAGCCTCCTTCACGGCCAGGGTATAGCTTCAGCTCTTGGGACTACTCAGCGCGGCAGCGGATTGTTACCCCTGGGCAGGCTCTATGCCCGACCTCTTCAGCTCCACCTCCTCCTTTACTGGCGCTCTGACGGATCCGGTTCTGGTTACTCCGCTAGTCCACCCCCACCTCCAGAGGTGGTCGGACTTCGCGTGGCTGTCGACGGGTGTACCTCTGCACTCCCCTTCCACCCGGTGGTCCCTCTGCACCGAAGCGAGCCTGTAGGGATGAGGTGCTCCCCTCTTACTGGACTTTTTCTTGGCCTCAGGCCCTTTGGCCTCGGGACTTCGGACAAACACATCAACTGGCTGGAGTTGAAGGCGATGTGGTTGGCCCTTGTCTCCTGGCAGGAGAAGCTGACCCACCAGGAGGTCCTCATACGTTCGGACGACTCGACAGTGGTGGCCTACATTCAGAACCAGGGGGGCACTCGCTCGCCCTTCCTGCGCATCCTACTATACCATCCTTCACTCTGGTGCAGGGACTGGGGCATTGCTCTTCGAGCCCGCCACTTCCCAAGCCACCCAAACATGGTCACAGACGCCCTGTCCCGCCGCGGACAGCTTCTCTACACGGAGCGGTCCCTGCGCCCAGACATCTTTGCCTGATCTGCTAGCGATAGGTGATGCCTCTATTCGACCTTTTGTCACCAGGTGGAACAACCAACTACCGATGTTTGTCTCTCCCGTTCCGGACCCGCTCGTCTGGGCGATGTACCCTTGGGACGGCTTGATCGTGTATGCCTGACCTCCGTCAGTACTGGTGTCGAAGATACTATGGAAATTGCAGGAAGGCTCCGCGGTTGTCCTGGACCAAGAGCTGGATCTCGGACCTGCTCGCTCTAGCTCCCCACCCCACCGTCGATGCTCAAGCAGCTCCGGCAGGCGCTCTTCCACCCGTGTGCCCAGAGCGACTCCTCCTGCATGCCTGGAGGTTGTCCTCACCGTAGAGGTTTCTCAGATGTGGTAGTGGCGGCGATTGCGGCCGCCCACAGACTGTCTACCCGAAAGGTCTACGAAGGCAAGTGGAGGGTCTTCCAGTCATGGTGCGCCACCCAGCAGCTTCCCCCCCCCCCCATGCATTTAACTACCCCCCAATTGGCGGAATCCTACCTGTGGCTCCTCGACGACCAAGACTTAGCGCCTATTACCATCAAGGGTTATCGCGCCATGCTTGCAGACACTTACCGCCACTTGGGCCTCCCGGATCCGGGCGCTTACAAAGATCTCTCGGACCGGTTGGCTCATTTTGATCTCCGACGTCCAGTCTCTCGTTCCTTCATACCTCGGTGGGTCCTTGCCTGGGTATTGACGTGGCTAAATTCAGATAGCTTCGAACACCTGCCTTTGGTACGTTTCTGTGACTTGACCCGGAAAACATGTTTTCCCCTGGCCCTCGCCACGGGACCCGCGTGAGCGAGCTTCGTGCGCTCTCGGTGCGCCCAGTGTGTTTGCAGTTCAAGCGGATGGCTCAGCTCAGCAGCTCACCGACCCATCCTTCCTGGCCAAGAATCGACCACCCTCGGCTGTGCCCCAGATGCTGACCCATACGTCCGCGCAGAGGAATGGATCTTTCCAGCGGGGCGTGGCAACAGGATCCGGTCCGGGCACTAAAGTTTTACTTGTGTCGCGCAAAGCTGCGCCGCCTCGGTCGCTCCCGCCTGTTCCTACCGCTTCTCCAGGCAAGCCAGATATTCGACCCAGACAGTTTCGTCCTGGCTGTGGTGGGTGATTCGATCGGCCTACAAAGTCCTCTCCGCGGACGGGGATAGACGGTTACAGATCCATGCGCATGAAGTACGAGCATCGGCCACAAGCGTAGCTTTGACCGCAACTGTTTGATTAATGACATTGCGACGGCAGTAGGCGGGTGGGCAGACTCCACCTTCGCCCGCTTCTACCTCCACGACCTATCCGGCCAGCGTGACTTCCTGGCCTTGGTGGGCAACATCTCCACGGCCCAGCAGTCCCTCAGCACGCCGCAGGCGCCTTAGGCACGTCCTAGCTGAAATCGTCGGGAGTTCTTTCTGTGGGCCTGCGGGGGTGTTAATTACGGAGGGTAACTCGGCGGCACCCGCCTCCTCTTCGTGATTCTTCCATATAGTAATGCCACCGGTAATGTATTTTGAGAAAACAAATGAATTTTTTTCTAAAATGTATTTTTTGGAAAAATACTTACCGATGGCATTACTCGGATAACCCTCCCTCCTGCCCCACTTGCCGCTTTGGCTAAGTGTGCAACTGCTGGGCTTTCGCCCTATGGTACACGGCCGGATAGGGTGGTAAGGGGAGGCCACCCGGGCTCCTATGCATGGATCCCCGGTGTCTCCTCCCCAGTTGTGTATGGGACACAACTTGGCTTAGACTGAAATCTATAGGCTATTGAGTGTATTCCATATAATAATGCCATCGGTAAGTATTTTTCCAAAAAATAAATTTTAGAATAAAATTCATTTTTGGAACCATCGGAAAAACACTGCATTTCTTTTGCTCGGCAGTGTGCAATATGTTGATTGGGCAGATAGTTTCAAGGGTGGGGCAAGCACACCTTGGCACCAGTAGGTGCCAAGCTGTGCTAACCCCACCCTTGAGCAGTCATGTTCGTCCTTTGTCCTGCACTGCTATTGTCACCAGAGGGCAGCTCCAGAATGTTGGGAATTTCAATCTTGGTGCTTAGTGTGTTAACTCATTCAGCCCGGCGCACATATTCCCCAAATTTTGGAGGCGTCATCTAACGACTATGCACCTGTTGCAGGAGATGGATCGACCATGATAATTCAAGGTCAGTGCCAGATTAGCTTGGCGCCGACAGGTGCCAAGCTAATCTGGCACTACCCTTGAATTATCATGGTCAACCCGTCTCCTGTTGTAGTGCATCAGGGCTGAATGGGTTAACACTGTTTAGTGCATTTTCCCCTTTTGATCCTGGGTTCATTCTTTAGGAATAAATATTGAGACTATGTACAGGTAAACAGGAGGCAGTGGAAGCAACTCTGGTGGCTCTAGAGGTGGTGGCCGAGCCTCTCAAATCCATGGCTACAATTATGGTCGACGTTTGTGCCTATGCAGGTGAGTACGGTCAACTTGGAACATACTAGAATGTATTGGGACCCAGAATATATTTTGTCTCTTTTGATTCAAGATATTTATTGTCCCAGAAGGGATATTCTTGTTACAGCTCACAGCTCATATAAAAAGAGGTAAAGGGATTAGTAAGAAACATAATCTACAATGAGACTGATAAAGAATACAACCACTATGCACATCACATTCTAACGATATATCACATAAACATGTAAGCTAATTAATTTAAACATAACATTAAATATCACATAAATATTACAATTTTTGTAATTTAGGCACTTTCATCACAATAACGCAGCTATGAAATATCACTAAAATATATTCTATGAAGATGTGGTAAAGATGCGGAGTTACTCATCTTTTCTGTTGAACGATGTCGCCAGTAGCACTAGCAGTCAAGGTATTAAACAAAGAGATTTAAAGAAATACCTATTATTGATGTTTCAGGAAGGAAGAGAGTCAAAATGGAAAAAGCGGTCGGACGTTAAATTGGCAGTGATCTACACTGATCTATCAGCTTATTATCTTGTTCTGTTTCACTCGTGTTCCAGGCACTGGAAACGTTCTGAAAGTTCAACATCTTCTTCACATTTGCTCAGAACACGACGACTCAAAAGACCAGGTGAGCAAATAAACGTATCACGCTTTAACCCTTTTCATCCTGATACACCCATTGCTTGAAATAAATTTGACTGATAGTTCAAGGGTGGTGCCAGCATAGCTTGGCGCCTCAGGCACGAAGCTTTGCTGGCACCACTCTTGAACTAAAACAGTTGATCTATCTCCTAATCAGTAATTTAGCCTTCGTAGGACAATAAGCAAATTTTACAAAATCAGCCTCCGGATGTAATGGGTTAACCCTTATCATTCGGAATACACCAGTGTGTGAAATAAGTTTGACTAAAATAGTTCAAGGGTAGTGCCAGAATAGCTTGGCGCCAAGCTATTCTGGCACTACCCTTGAACTAAAGCCTTTTGGTCTATATCCTTATCTGTAAGTACTATAATGTAGCTTGCATATGGCAGTGTACAGATTTGAAGCTTTTAGCCTCAGCATGATATCGGTTAAACATGTTCACTTGAGTTGATCTCAGCCAGCAAAAGGCATAGAGTGCAAGGGGCTCATGAAAATCTGTACCCCTTGCAATTTTTTGGCAGCTGGTTTTGAATGGATGAAACACCTAAATATAAGTGACATGCATTGTGTGTACGTTTTATGTTTTTGTTTCTTTGAGTAAGTTGGAGTAAAGCATAACTGGTGTTTGCGTTATTTTGTGTGCAGGACAACAATGAAAAGAAAGAGGACAAAAACAAGAAGAAAGATGACAAGAAGGAAAAGGAGAAAGAACCGGCAGGACCAGATCTGTCCCTTCAACAAGGTTAGTCAAAATGACCCTATATCTTCATTTGTTGATGTGGAAAATTCGAAAATACCTTTTGATTTACTTTGAGAGATAGAAATTAATTGGAGCACAAAAGGTTAATTTGAATAAAATGTGTAACATTTAGTAGTGGCGTAGGCATTGGCTATGATAATTCAAGGCTTGAGCCAGATTGGCTTGACACTTTTCACTACCTTGAACTGCGTCTGTCTCCTGCCAAGGCACACGGCCTTAACCCTTTTCATCCTGATACACTACTGCTTGAAATAAATTTGACTAATTTAACTGAAAGTTCAAGGGTGGTGCTGGAATAGGCACCAGGCTATTCTGGCACCACCCTTGAACTAAAAGTGTTGATTTGTCTCCTAATCTGTAATGTAGCCTTCATAGGACAAAAAGGAAATTTAAAAAAATCAACCTCAGGCTGTAATAGGTTAATAGACACTGTCAGAAGTTGCAAAAGGTGTAAATGATCTAAGAATCTTAACACAACGTACCATTATTTACCAGTCACAAAGTTGGAAACCATTGTCAGGATGAAAATTTTTATTTTAAGGCACACATTAACAAAGAAACATGGTGGTATTCTTTTATCTGTTGGCTATGTGCAGGTATCGCTGTGCTTGGCATTGGTCTCATCGCCATGGGAGAGGAAATTGGCAGCGAGATGTCTTTCCGATCATTTGGACACTTGGTGAGCAAACAATTTCTTAATGGGCAGAAATATTTTGGTCAGATTTCTTTCTGCTTAGTTCGATGCTCAATATCAAACTGATTCTTTCATTGTGAGACGATTGTACGAACCCCCTGCAACCCTGTGCGTGTTGGTAGAGGTTTTAGTCGCGATGATTCCTGAAGGAATCATTGTGACTGCAACTGCTACCGACATGCAAAGGGTTAAATGCAGCCTTTGAAAGAACTTTTTTCCTCCTACAGTTGCGATATGGAGAACTGCCAATCCGGCGAGCAGTGCCCCTTGCCCTGGCACTGATCTCGGTGTCCAACCCCAAGCTTCAGATCCTTGACACGCTCAGCAAGTTCTCTCATGACAGCGACCCTGAGGTGTCACACAACGCCATCATGGCCATGGGCATCGTTGGGGCAGGTAATGTCATGCTGAATAGAAGAGTCAAATCACGTTTATAGCCTCAACATTTGTCGGCCGTACATTGATCATAGGTGGTTAATTTTGTATCAAACCACTTCACTGGCTCCCCATCCCCCAACGCATCCAATCCAGTCCCTGAACAACTATCTCTCCAACTTGCTTCACCCCTCACGGCTGTGCAGAACCACACTTTTAGTTAGGAGCGGACCGGGGGCCACTGAGTGCAAGATAAGCCATCTGTGGCAGTTTTCGGGCGTGGGGTCAAGTAATCATTAGCGCGCGCCTCTTCAGGCAGAGTGAAAGAACTATTTATGGTCCTAGAAAGGCGTGCTCTTCCATTACCCTACACTATGTGTACGTGCCGACAGCCGCCTACCAGCGCACAGCAGTGGAAACGCTGAAAAGTGTTAGTAACTGAACATTTTTTTTTTCTTAAAAATGTCATTATGAGTGTAAATTTGTAGCTGATAAAATTTGCTTTCTTTTCATACTAAACATGCCCATGCTGATTACTACCAGCACACTTTCAAGAGCAGTTACATTTCATATTTGCAATACAATGAACATGCACTGACAAAAAAAAGCATTAACTTTCAAGCTCAATCTGTTGTGCATGAAATTTTTCTGTGGGATGAAAAGTTGATGTATCTACGCAACACTCTAGCCTCTACTGTTATCACTTACTAGAATTCGGGTTCCATTACACTAGCGTCAGAAAGTACTCCACTGCTGAGAAGTTGGTAATCCGTTAGGTCCATCAAGACGATCAACACAAACATGCCGATCCCAGCATTTGTGTACTGTGTTTATGCTGTACACTTGGGTTTACACAATAAACACAGTTTTTGTAATTGAATTGAATTACGTCTCCTTTTTCCGGCTGTTTGTTAATTATGTGTCCCTTTTGTTTGTTCCTACGAAAAGGGGAGACTGCTAGTTCAGTGATTGCATCTTTTTTCTGAAGTTCAGTTACATACATTTTACAAAGTTTGATTTTTTCATCAAATCTTCGTTTTGACCTTCCTCCACATACGTTACATAGAGAATTTAAACTTTTAAAGTGAAAGGCTTCTGTGTGTGCAACAGTTTCTTGTGAATGTTTTAGTATTCCTGCCATAACTGTACTGTCTTTTCCTTAGACTGCACCATTTGGAACAAAGAAAACACGATAATATAAATGAGGAGACAAGAGTTAGTACCTGATCTGGGAGCAAAAGAAATGGCCAGTAGAATGGACACAGTCTCTAGTGATCCCGCTCCCCAAGAAAGGAAACCTGAAACAGTGCCAGAACTACAGAACTATCAGTCTGATAAGTCACCCTAGCAAAGTAATGCTTAGAATCATTCTCAACCGCCTCAAAACTTTCGCCGAGGAACTGCTGGCAGAAGAACAGGCTGGCTTCAGAGTTGGAAGAAGCACTGTAGAGCAGATTTTCAACTGCCGCGTAATGATCGAGAAACATCTGCAGCATCAGCGCGAACTCTACCACAACTTCATTGATTTCAGGAAAGCATTTGATCGCGTCTGGCACGACGGACTCTGGCAAGTCATGAGATCGTTCAACATAGAGGAGGGACTGATCCAAATGATAGAAGCGCTTTACAAGAACGCCTGCAGCGCGGTTCTACTTAACAATCAGTCAGGCGAGTTCTTCAGGACGACGATCGGTGTCCGTCAAGGATGCCTGCTCTCTCCTGTCCTTTTCAACATATTCCTGGAGAAGATCATGCAGGAAACCCTCCACGACCACCATACTTCAATCTCTATTGGTGGCAGATCCCTGTGCAATCTTCGATTCGCAGACGACATTGACCTCATGGCAGGCAGCAATAGTGAGCTCCAAAACCTGACAAACTTTCAAGTAGCGCAGGGTCTTATGGCATGGAGATCAGTACGGATAAAAGCAAAGTGATGATCAACACCACAAGCGACAGCAGCAGCAATATTCACATGAATGGCCAGAAGCTAGAAGAGGTCAATAGCTTCAAGTACTTGGGAGCCACCCTGTCCAAAGACGGTAGTTGCATAGCAGAGATCCGTATCAGGATAGGTACAGCAACATCCGCAATGGCCAGGCTGGAAGGATATGGCGAAGTAACTCCATCAGCTTCACCATCAAGTACAGGCTTTACAAGTCCCTCGTAGTGTCTATTCTACTCTACGGCTGTGAGACTTGGACACTGCTTGCAGACTCAGAAAAGAAAATCCAGGCCTTTGAGAACAAGTGCCTGAGGAAGTTGCTCCGCATCTCGTACCGCGAGCACAAGACCAACGAATATGTACGGAGCATCGTCACTTCCCTGGTGGGCCCACATGAACCCCTTCTGGCAACTGTGAAACGGCGCAAGCTTGCTTGGTTTGGCCACGTGACCCGACACAACACCTTGTCCAAGACTATCCTCCAAGGCACTCTCGAAGGAAGTCGTCGGCGAGGTCGTCAGAGAAAGAGTTGGGTCGCAAACATAAAAGAATGGACCGAACTCGAGATGCCAGACTTGCTTGCCACCGCCCAAAATAGAACTCAGTGGAGAGCACTGTCTGTTGCTGCTGCCTTTCAGTCCCCCCAACGCCCAGTTCGGGCAAGGGACTGATGATGATGATGATGACCTGATACTATTACTGAACAGTATCACAGAGAATACTGGAGGCTAAAAAGCTGAGCATAAAGCACAGGGATTACACAATACCAAAAGTATTCCCGAATACAGAATGAATGCTCAGAACTACTCAGTACTGTGAGGCTCCGATAACTTATTGTTCAGTCACACACAAATACGGTACCTGTTTTTATCCTCAGATTGCACCCTTAATAAAAGCGTAACCCGAATAATACCACCAACACAGGAACCAGCAGACAACAGTACACAAGTGTGTCAAACGGTTCCATGTAGAAAAGCGCTGAAGAGGCGATAGAGACGATTAAACACAGGCAAACACATCACACATCAGTAGTCCGTTACAGAGATTATAGAAGGAATAGTTGGCACCAGCCAGTGACCTAGATAGGCTCCTCGCAGCGGGAAATGATGGCCGCATACACAGCAGCAGCTGGTGGGCCAAACTAAAGAGTGCAAAATCTGGGAAACTACACAGCCGTGCCCTACACTCCTTCCTGCTCCCTCCACTCCGCCTCCGACCCTCTCTGTCTCCACATCCCCCGCACCAAACTCAGCACTTTCGGCCCCTGCTCCTTCTCAGTCTACAGTCCATCCACTTGGAACACTCTCCCACTCTCTCTCCGTCAGAAACACTCTCTTCTCCTTCCAGTCCGCCCTCAAAACTCACCTCTTTCAACAGTTCTAGCACTATATCACCACACTCCCCACCCCAAGCTGACTATCGTAATGTATTTGTGGTACGTGAGTCATTGTCTAATGCGTGCGCGAGTTGTGAGTGCACGCTTAGAGTTATAATTATTATAAGATAAACGCATTATAAATACCGTAATTATTTTTAATTATTTATTGTCATGGTGAATCTATCCTGCTTACTGCCTGTGCAAAATGTCTTGCAAATGAGCACTGATATGAGACAGGAATTAATTCTTCTTTATGTTTATTTATCCCCCACCCGGGTCTGCCCTGGGGGACTTGGGTGGGGTTAGGTGTTTTTTAGTTCCCATGGTCACCCTGGTCAGCCCCGCAGGGTGGGTTTTTCTCTCTATTCTGGGGCATGTGTTGCTGTCTACCCTTTGTCCATTCACCTGTATTTGCCCTTTTAAAACTCTCCCTACTGTCTGCACTGCCTGTAGCTCTTGATATTGGATGTGTGTTGCTAAATGGTCTTAGCTTTATTTAGGCCCCATGTGTTAGGTTTATTTAACGTATTTGACCGGTTAGCGACATACATTCAATGTTCTGTTTAGTTTTTTTCACAAGCAGTGCAGGCACGTCCTGAGAAAGCCTTGTTGCTGTCGGGACGTTAAGCAATGTACAATCAATTCTTTATGTTTATTTACAAAATATTCTTTTCCTGCAAAATTATTTGTTACCTGCAGATACTCGTGAGAGATATCATCATGTTATTTGAAGTGGTGATTCACGCCTTCACTGCCTCGAAAAAAGTGAATATGATCTATCTGCAAAAGACATAGATCCTCATGAGCCCCCTCGACTGCAGGGGCTCATGAGGATCTGTGCCTCTTGCTGAGACCAATTTGTATCCATGTTTCTTGGACAGTGTTGGCTTTTGGTCGTTGAATGCACCAAGATTTCAGAAGCAATAATGTATTTTTTTTTTAAATGATTTTTTTTTAAAAAATACTTACCGATGGCATTACTGTTAGGAAGATACCCTTAGCTTATCGATTTCAGCCTAAAAATTTGTTGTGCATTGCTACACAACCAGGGAAGTAACTCTCCCTGTCCCCTGAGTAGCCTCCCCTCCTCATGACGTGAGTGGTGCCTTCCCATCAATCTTACTATTAGCGACTGGCGGCAAGCTGGGTAGGTGGGGGAGGGTGCTTTGAGTAATGCCATCGCTAAATATTTTTCGAAAAAATTTATTTTAAGGCAAAATACATTTGTTTCTTCAAAAACATTACCGATGGTATTACTGTTAGGAAGAATAGCGAAGAGAAGGAGGGTGCCGCCCCTATTGCCTACCCCAGCGGGAACGATTAGCCAAGGCCCCTTAGGTGCAAACTCCCGACGATTTCAGCTAAGAGTTACCTTCGGCACCGGGTGGGAGTGTTGCGCCGCAGGGATGTCCCCCACTAGCGCCAGGTTCGCTCGTTGGCCTGAGAGGTCTCGGAAGTAGAACCTTGCAAAGGTAGATTCTGTCCGCCAGCCCACGACCGCCACAATGTCCTTGACAGCACAGTTGCGGTCAAAGGCGACGCTGGCTGCAACGGCTCTGACCTCATGAGCGCTTATCTGTAGCCTCATAGCACCCCGCGGGGAGAGGTTTTCATATGCGGAACCTATGACTCCTCGGAGCCAGGCGGATATAGTCTGGACCGGGTCCTGCTGTCAGGATTCCCGGGACTGGTCACGCCTCTAAGAGGATGAATAGTGATCAGCTGAGGAGCTGCTGAGGGGGTTCTATTTTTGGCCAAAAATGTCGGGCTGGTGAGTAGTTGAACTGAGCCATCGGCCCGGAGCTGCAGAAAGGAGGGATGCACGGAGAGGGCATGCAGCTCACTCGTGACGCTGTGGCGAGGGCCAACAGGAAGCACGTCTTCCTAGTCAAATCGGTGAACCGCGCCAAGGGCAGAGGTTCAAAACAGGCAGAGTTTAGCCAAGTTAATTACTTATTTACTTACGCCTGTCACCCCTACCCGGGTATAGGCCGTCGACGAGAGACCTCCAGCAACTCCTGTCCTGTGCTTCTCCTTCGATTCTACTCCAGGTGGTTCCCAGTCTCTTGATGTCTGCTTGGAGGTCTCGACGCCAGGAGTTTCTCGGCCTACCTCTTTTCCTCTTTCCCTGGGGGTTCCATGACAATGCCTGCCTAGTGATACTGGAAGCTGGCTTTCTCAGACTGTGACCGATCCATCCCCATCTTCTTCGCCCAATTTCATTCTCTGCTGTTATCTGCTCTGTTCTCTCCCAGAGTCTGACGTTGCTGATCTTCTCTGGCCAGTGGGTTTTCAAAATTCTTCTAAGGCAACTGTTCATGAAGGTCTGTACTCTGTTGACTGTGGTTTTTGTCAATCTCCATGTCTCTGCTCCATATAGGAGAACTGCTTTTACATTGGAGTTGAAAATCCGGACTTTGGTGTGTTGTGACAGCTCTCTGGAACTCCACACTTTTTTCAACAGCCAAGTTAATACCCATGGTAAATCCCATCATGGGATCAGTGGGTGAGACAACGGTTGCTGGAGCTCGAAATGCGCCATCAGGTCAGCAAGGGCTTTACAAGCCCCCGGGTCTGTCCGGCCCAAGTGTCGATAAGTGTCAGCCATCATAGACAGGTAGCCCCGGGTGGTGATAGGTGCCAAGTTCTGTTCCGCAAAGAGCCACAGGAAGAACTCGGCGAGCTGGGGCATCGTCAGATCTGTGGGAGAGAGGTGCTTGCCACTGCACCAGGACTGCAAGACCCTCCACTTCCCCTCATAGACTTTCCGGGTCAAAGGTCTGCATGCTGCAGCGATAGCCTCCACCGTCGCACCCGAGAAGCCCCTATTGGCGAGGGCACTCCGCACAATCTCCAGGCGTGTAAGAGGAGTCTCTCCGGGCAAGGATGAAAGAGATCCTGTTGGGGCTGTTTCAGCATCGTGTGTGGCGTGGGGAGTCTCAGGGGAGGGTCCGTGGCGAGTTGGAGGAGATCGGTGGTCCAGCTCCGGTTCCAATTGAACGAGACCACCAGGAATAGTACTGTTTGGCAGCCCTTGAGCTTTTGGATACCAGCACGGCCGGGGGGTATGCGTAAGCCAGGAGGCCGTCCCAGGGGATGGAGAGGGCGTCCACCACCCAAGCGAGTGGATCCGGCACTGGCGAAACGAAGAAGGGAAGCTGACTGTTCCACCCTCGTCGCGAACAGGTCGATCATGGGTGTCTCCCAGTGTGTGCATATCATCCGGAAGAGGTCGGGGTGGAGGGTCCACTTGGTGTGGAGTAGTTGGCCTCGCCTCGAGAGGGAGTCCACCAGGACGTTCAAGTGACCGGGAATGTGTCGCGCGCGAAGCGAATTGCTGCGGTCTCTGCACCACACTAACATGTGATAAAGGAGGATGCAGAGTGAAGCCAAGCGAGTCCCCCCCCCCCCCCCCCCCCCTGCTTCTGGATGTAGGATTCTATCGTCGCATTGTTGGAGAGAATCCGAACCTCCTGATGTCTGAGGCGAGTCTCCCATGCGATGAGAGCGAGCCACACCACTTTCAGTTCCAGCCAGTTGATATGTCGCGCGACCAGGTCCAGTGGCCACTGGCCGGCTACTGTGCAGAAATCCAGGAGGAGGTGAGCGCCCCATCCCAAGAGGCTCGCATCCGAGCAGAGTGACAGGCGGGGGAGGGGGGAGGATAGGGGAACTCCCGTAACAAGCCACACTGGGTCCGTCCATCTCTGGAGATGCGGGCGAACTAGCTGTGACACGGGAACGAAGGTTGCAAGGTCATCTGAGAACGGGTGCCAATGAAGCAAGAGATGAAGCTGGAGAGGTCGCGAGTAGAGCCTGCCTAGAGGTAAAAGGTCCGCCACGGCGCTGATGAGCCCTAGGAGTTGAAGCCAAACTCTGGCAGGGACCATATCAGAGCAGGACACCTGCAGGGCTAGTTCCGCCAACTTCTGGACACGCGCCTCGGGTAGCCGCACTGTGTTGAGGTCTATCAAGAACTCCATGTCGAGATGTGTAAATCGGGGGGAGGGCGTGAGGTCTGACTTTCCCAAGTTGACCAGGAAGCCGAGTTGTTGCAGAAGGGAGAGTAAGGCGTCCCTGTTGCTCAACAGCGGCCGCATCCTGGTTCCGGAGGAGCAGGTCGTCGAGATAGTTGGAAGTCAGACTCGAAGATGACCGCCGGGCTCTGGCCACAACTGCATCGATAATCCGGGTGAAGACCCAGGGGCTGAGGTTGAGGCCAAAGGGTAGGGTTCGGAATTGGTAAATCACCCCTCGGTAGGCGAAGCGCAGGTACCGCCGAGCTGCGGTGTGCAGGAGCACATGTAGGTATGCGTCGGATAAGTCGAGGATGACAGCGAAATCCATGGGCTGGATCGCCGCTCTCAAGGCTCTGGTGGTTTCCATCCGAAAGGTCAGGGTGGTAATGAACTTGTTCAGCACCGATATATCTATGACTGGTCGCCACCCGCGGTCAGGCTGTGGCACCACAAAGAGACAACTGTAGAAGCCCAGCGAGTCGGAACGCTTGACCACTTCCATGGCAGCCTTCAGAAGCAGCGAGTCCACCTCTCCTTGCAGCGCCTGAGCCTTGACCGGGTCGCCCGGAATCTGGCTCCACAGTGGGAAGCGCCATAGCGGAGGCATGGACCGAAAGGAGATCTGTAGACCCTCGGTGATGGTAGACAGGATCCAAGGGTTGTCCGAGAACAGTACGCGCCACACGTCGCTGTGTAGTGCCAGCCTCCTGCCGACTGGAGACCCTACAGTGGTCGGCGAGGGCCAAACGGGCGGAGAGTCAGTGAGCCCTACCCCGCCCGGGTCTCCAGGCGGTCTGTGGCCAGGCGAGGGCCGGGGCCAGGGCCAGGAAGGAGTGGGCCAGGCTGGGCGGGGGTTGGGGGGGGGGGGGGGAGAGCACAGGCCAGGGAGTTGCCGGTCGGGGTGGCTGTCTTGTCCAAACCACGAGGCATCCGAAGCTGTAGCGCCTTACGTCCGCCTGTTTGCGTTTCTGCCCTGACGTCGATCGGAGGGAGGGGGCAGGCAAAGGATTGGGAGTGTCCAGAATACCAGTGTTGGCGGAACTTGATGTCAATTCCAGCCGGCCATTTGTTGTCGGTGAAGAAGCCCGAGTCCGTCCAAGGTCCCTGCAGCTGAGCGGAGAACGCGTCTGAAAAGTCCCGGAAGCTGGTTAGTTGAGGTAGTGACTTCAATCGCTTGGCCTGATGCGGAGCGTCCACCCAGGCAGAGGCCTTTCTCTTGAGAGGTGGAGCTTGGGGGCAAACCTCTGGAGGAAGAATCTCCAAGATGTGGCGCACAGCTTCTTCCAAGGAGCATAGAGTCTCTACTCGTGGAGAATCAGAGGTGGACGTAGCCGACAGGCTGCGCGGCGAATGAGGTGAGTTGAGTGGCGAAGGGCGCCAGTCACTCTGAACCAATGCTGATATAGAGTCCTTGGGATGAAGGCTAAGAGCATCATCCATCGCTTTAGCAGGTATGAATCGGTAGGGACTTAGACAAAGTTCGGAAGGATGAGGACTGCCGCTCCGGTGAGTATCCGGGTAAGGACGGGTGAACGGCTGTAAGGACGGCAGTCGCGGTCTTTCGCACGTCTTGTCGAGTGTCCCAGTGACTCAGAAGTGTCGGAAGTATCCCGCCCCTGACGGCAGGGTTGATCGGAGAGGTCTGGCGGAAGACAAACATGGATGGAAGATGCCGCAGCGTCTGGAGACCACCATTGCTGTCTGTCACGCTCCGCAGAGCGGGTGTGCCCAAAGAGAGTCACGCTCCGCAGAGCGGTAGGGTCCTGTCCGCCGGCCCCACTCCTATAACTGCAGAGCTGGTGGGGCCGGTACATCTTTTTCGCTCCGCAGAGCGGGAGGGCCTTGTACCATGATCATACTTCGCTGATCATGTGTGCTTCGCAGAGCTGGGCCAACTATCACATTATGTCTCCGTATAACGTAAACTTTCCCCAGATCGGCTGTGGCCAAAACACAGTCTACGCTCCGCAGAGCGGAATGACCTGGTATCACTATGACTCACCACATGATGTTCACACTCCGCAGAGCGGGTAGGCCCAGAACATGGTACATTCACATAACCGTTACGCTCCGCAGAGCGAGTGGGCCCAGAACCACTCGTACGCTCCGCAGAGTGGGATGAGCGTGTCCGTCGTTCACGCACCCCATAATAGTTTGACCCAGACTGGCTTACCTGCACCTCCAAACGAGAGGGCACTGTCGTAGTGGGTCGGACCACGTGGCAGGAAGCCCTCTGCCGTTGTCGACCCCTGTCCGCATATCGCGGGGGTACGGACTGTAACTGATGCTCCGCAGAGCGGAAGGGCTGTAACTGTAAGTCACGCTCCGCAGAGCAGGTGGGCGTGGTCTGGGTAAAACTGTGGTGACCACTTGGCACAGCCGAACCAGTGGAACGTCTGCGTCCCTCCCTCAGCGTGGGCAGTGCCTGGGAAGGCAAAGGCAGTAATGGAGGAGCCATAGGCGATGCTGGGGGTGGGGGTGGATCCGTCAACCCGCTAGGACGCTCATGCCGGTAGAAGCTCCCATAGCTGCGACCAGCGTTCCTCCTCCCAGGGAGTGCACGTAACACAAGTCCGCTCAGATGAACAACCCAAACACGGCAGGCATAAAACGTGTGTCTCACTTGACCACTGAAAGTCGCCGTACTTGGTGCAAGTCCTTACCTGCATACTGTAACATAAAGCAGAACGTGAAAGACAACCGAACGTGGCGCCGATGCCACGTATACACGATCGGTCAATGTCCGTTGGGACCGAATCCCAAGTCGAAATTCAATGCCACAGAAAATGCCAGAGCCAGAAGTCGAATCGATCCGGCTGCGGGCATTAACCCGAGGCCTTACCTCGACATAGCTTAGGAAAAGTTGACCAAAATCCAAGAGAAATTAAGTGGAATCCTGAAGGAATGCGAGGAGGCTGAAACCAGTAAACCGTTGTACCGGAAGCTAAGAGTCTCGGCTTGACTTCGCGAACGAAGATTTTATAGGAGTTGCCCACGACGTCTGCAGGCTTGTTCGTGGCTGCGGAGGCCAATCCGGGACAGGCAGGTTCGACCGCAGTGGCTGCAGGGGAAGGTATGGCCAGGGTTCTGTGTTGCGGCATCTCTGTTTTTTCTCCTGAGCTGCTTGTCCTTAAGGCTAGCTCTGCGAGAGTCCTAAAAGGAGACAGCTGCCTTGTAAATGGTGGAGCGCCAGGTGTCATGGTCCACAGCAAGCGAGGACCACTGGTGGTGGTCGATTTGGCAGGCACTAAGTGACTTCTTGAGACAGTCTTTGTATCTCTTCTTTGGTGCCCCTCTGTCATGGTGTCCACTAGCAAGCTCGCCGAACAGGGTGATCTTTGGTAGGTGATGATCCTCCATCCTGGAGACATGCCCCACCCAGCGGAGCTGTGTCCGCAGCAGCAAGGCCTCGATGCTCACAGTTTCAGCCTGTTCAAGGACCTCGACGTTGGTGATATGGTCACTCCAGTGAATGCCCAGGATGGTACGCAGGCAGCGCTGGTGGAAACGTTCGAGGAGTTGTAGTTGGCTGCGGTAGAGGGCCCAGGACTCTGAACCATACAGCAGGGTGGTGAGGACGACAGCTCTGTACACGCTGATCTTGGTGCCTGTTTTCAGCTGTTGATTGTGCCACACCCGCTTGAAAATTCGCCCGAAAGCGCTGTTCGCTTTTGCCAGCCTGCTGTCAAGCTCCCTGTCCAGCTTGGCGTCAGACGTGATAATGCAGCTGGAAGCTAAGAGTAAGACTGGTGGGAAGGCACCACTCACGTCATGAGGAGGGGAGGCTACTCAGCAGACAGGGAGAGTTACTTCCCTGGTTGTGTAGCAACGCACAACAAACTTTTAGACTGAAATCGATAAGCTAAGGGTATCTTCCTAACATTAATGCCATCAGTAATGTTTTTGAAGAAACAAATGTACATGCAGTGTACTTACAGTGGCAGAGAACAAATGTACATGCAGTGTACTTACAGTGGCAGAGAACAAATGTACATGCAGTGTACTTACAGTGGCAGAGATGGGATTAACCCTTATCATTCGGAATACACCAGTGTGTGAAATAAGTTTGACTAAAATAGTTCAAGGGTGGTGCCAAGCTATTCTGGTACCATCCTTGAACTAAAGCCATTGGTCTATATCATCTTTAAGTACTGTAATGTAGCTTGCATATGGCAGTGTACAAATTTGAAGCTTTCAACCTCAGTATGATATGGGTTAACTAATTTTGTTTTCCCCAACAGGCACAAACAACGCTCGTCTGGCAGCCATGCTTCGCCAGCTGGCTGTCTATCATGCCAAGGATCCCAACAACCTGTTCATGGTGCGTCTGGCCCAGGGGCTGACCCACTTGGGCAAGGGCACCCTAACACTGTGTCCCTACCACAGTGACCGCGCCCTCATGTCACCTGTGGCGGTCGCAGGACTCATGGCAGCTCTGGTGTCTTGTCTTGACGTTAAAACCAGTGAGTGTCGACTTGGTTACTTTGTGATGAGTTATGCAAAACACCATGATGCTGTCATGGTTACATTTTCTGTGGTGATGATGATTCCAGGCCTGCCCTTTGCTACTTTTTGTCAGATTAGCTTGCCGGCTCAATACGTAATGTGTTTCTTGCTCCACCCTTGAACTATCATGGTTGATATATATTCTTTGTTGTATCAGATCTGAAAGGTTTAACCTTTTTGGCTGTCCGTAGCACACAAAAGAATACTACGGACAGCCAAAGGGTCATTCCACCTCACAAATTTGGATATAGTGCTTAGAAATAGAAGATGATTCTATAGTATCTAATAAATAGAAGATGATTCTATAGCATCTTAGGAATGGAAGACGATTCTATTGTATTTGCCATTTTGCAAAGTTACACTGGAAGTAAGGGGATTTAGTCAGTGGCACCAGAAAAAAAAAGACTTTTATTTGTAGTTCTGTCAGAGACTGGAAGATTCATACAAAAAACTTTTAACCCTTTCACTGTCAGTGGTGACTTTTGTTGCGATGATTCCAGCAGGTATCATTGCAAATGTGGCTACCAACAAACAGCCAGAGGTTTCAATTTGTGCCTTATTTCTTTCCTACCAATACTTCCAGGTACAGAACTGTAAATGTAAGCCACATTCCTGGAGACCTCATCATCATTATGACGTTGCAAGTTCAGTAAGTACATATGGGTATAGGAGGAGCGCCTTTTGTCTTTGTGTTGCAGTTATTCTGGGCAAGTCTCACTACGTGCTGTATAACCTGGTGGCAGCCATGCAGCCCCGGATGTTGGTCACGTTTGACGAGGAACTCAGACCTCTGCCGGTTTCAGTACGCGTCGGTCAGGTATGGCTCTTTCATTGGTCTTGAAGACAAAATAGGCTATGTGTATAAGCATTGCAAGAAACGTATATGTGATTTTTTTTTTTTTTACAACTGAGCAACCGAGGCTGCTTTAGTGTCCGCACTTGGAATGTGTATGTTTGTTGTAGTGCAGTAGTTGTGCCCCATCCCCTTCTGTTTCCTTAGTCTTTCAGAATATCCTGTTTAGAAAGCAAACCTCAGTGGGCGCTGTTTGTAATTCTTACATTACGACCACTACAAAAGATAGATTGACCTTTGTAGCCTAAAGGTTGTGGCTGGGAGCCACTATGTTAACCCTTTTTTTTTAGCCCCACAGGTGCATTTCCCCAATTTTTTTGAAGTGTTACTTAACAACTATGTACCGGTTGCAGGAGGTGGATTGACCATGATAATTCAAGGGTAGTGCCAAGCTAATCTAGCACTACCCTTGAATTATCATGGTCAATCCACCTCCTGCAACCGGTACGTAGTCGTTGAGTAACACTTAAAAAAAATTGGGGAAATGTGATCAACAGCCTGACGCTCTAATGCCTGAGCCACCTTGGTCCCCCACTACTATGTCAGAGGTGGAAAACAAATCTTATGTCAGTGTGTGACAGTAGATTTGTTTTAGAATCAGATGTTGCCAAATCTTGGCGAACCAGAAACGGTTATTCATCTTGTGTGTGTGTGTGTGTGTCTGTGGTTGTTGTAGGCTGTGGATGTGGTTGGACAGGCAGGTAAGCCCAAGACCATCACTGGCTTCCAGACACACACCACGCCAGTACTGCTGGCTTATGGAGAGCGCGCAGAGCTGGCCACTGAAGAATGTATCCTATCAAAGAATTTCCAGACTTTAGTTCAAAATGCATTTTACTGTTCCATTAGCACAACAGGGGAAAATCTGTATTCCTTTGGACGTTGGTCGCGATTGCCAACAGCTAAAGGGTTAATTTTGTTTGTTTTCCTGTGTTTATGTTGTATTTGGGAGTTGATTGGTGCTTATTTGAGACTGAATTGCTAGGCATGGTCAACTGTTGCAAACAGATGGGCATTGAAATCTCAAGGGCAGCGCGTGATGGGCTTTTTTGGGTCAGTATGTAGGCACAGTTTGTTTTGGAGCCTGTCACCCCTCCTCGGGTGTAGGCCGTCGACGAGAGACCTCCGACGACTCCTGTCCTGTGGTACAGTTTGTTTGCATCAAGCAAAAGTGTGACTTGCATTTGAGTGACAAGTGGTGAGCCCATGTGACACAGCCTGTCTTGACTCGTTCAGTGCCAAGAAAAATGGAACACCGTCCAACTGCAAGAGGCATAGATCATCATGAGCCCCCGCAGTTGCGGGGGCTCATGAGGATCTATGCCTCTTGCCGACACTAATTTGAATCCATGTTCCTGGTACCTCTAGGGTTGTTTGTTGAATTAATGGAGAATGCAAAAACAGCCTGCATCAGCTTGCATTGAACGGGTGGGTAAAAGGATGTGGAACCAACCCCTCTTTTTGGCCCACGATGAAGCAAAAGTGAGTATGTTCTGGGCCAGTGGTAGTCCGCTATTTTGGGGCATGATTTATTTTTTCTCAAATACTATTCACAACTTCAAACCCAGACTTGGTACAAAGATACCTGATGGTAAGACCTTTATACACACACTAATTTGGTTGATCCCTTGGAAAGGTCAAGGGTCACAAGAGCTCATGAAATAAGTCCAAAATAGCCATATTTTTACAAAAGGTGTTTTTTCTCAAATGCTATTCACATCTTCAAACCCAAACTTGGTACAGAGACACCTGATGGTAAGACCTATCTATGCCTACTAATTTGGATGACCCCTCGGAAAGGTCAAGGGTCACAAGAACTCGGGAAATAGGTAACAAAATAGCTCAAATGCCAATAATTGTAGTTATCAACATTTTTGAAAATTTTTCAATCAAATTTGGCACAAAGGTGGCTGATGATAAGACCTATGTATCCTAATTTAGTTGACTCATCGCAAAGGTCAAGGGAGATTCACAGATAAGTGAAAACTGATTAAATTTTGAGAAAACATGGATTTTGTTAGTGCAGAAGCCATCCCATTACTTATCGTCAGACGTGTGGATCGGTCATACACGCGAGCCATGAGGGCTTTGCCTTTCTTCTTTGTTTTTTTCTCAGATACGGTTGACAACTTCAAACCCAAACCTGGTACAAAGATAACTGATGGGAAGACCTTTCTATGCATACTAATTTGGTAGAGCCATCAGAAAGGTCAAGGGTCACAAGAGATCAGGAAATAGGTTTTAAAAAAAAGCCATATTTTGACAAAAGATTTTTTTTCTGAAATGCTATTCACAACTTCAAACCCAAACTTGCTACAGAGGTACCTGATGGTAAGCCCTATCTAGCATACTAATTTGGATGAGCCCTTGAAAAGGTCATGGGTCACAAGAGGTTGGCAAATGTGTAAAATGCTAATTTTTGATAGAATTGTAGTTATCACATTTTGCAAACTTTTCAATCAAATTTGGCACAAAGGTAGCTGATGATGAGACCTTCCTACTTATACTAATTTAGTCAACTCATAGCAAAGGTCAAGGGGATTTGACAGATGCATGAAAACTGATTAAATTTTGAGAAAACATGGATTTTGCTGGCGTCTAAGCCACCCCTTATTGTCACAAAAGTCACATGTAGATCGATCATAGATGTGAGCCATAAAGGCTTTGCTTTTCTTGTTTAAAATAAAAGAGGCTTACATTTAGTATGTGTACTCTCCTGAAATGATGCATCATGCTTTGAAAAGGTGCTTCCTTAACTCCGATTCACAGACTTGCCACTTACCCACATCATGGAGGGCTTCGTCATATTGCGGAAGAACCCCGACTACGAAGCCGATGTGTGATCTGTGAATTCATAGGACATTTTGTTTCTGCAGTTTCAGCTTATGAATTTTGTGTTTCTCAACGTGTGACTGCAACCATTTCTAACTTGCGTCTGGAAGAAAGTTTAGTGTAAATGGACGAGTTTTTAAGCACACAATGGGGGGGCATTGTAGAGGGGGCAGGCCTGTGTTTGATGTGACCCTCTTCACTGCCAGTCACTAAAAACAATATCTCCGAAACAATTCATCCACATGCATTGGATAATGTGCCAGAGGTCTACATTAAGCAAGAGGTATAGATCCTCATGAGCCCCCCGCTAAGCGGGGGGCTCATGAGGATCTATGCCTCTTGCATCTGGCTGTTGTACTTGTAGTGAAGAGTTATTTAGGCTAATTTTAGAACTGTAGTTGAAATCAAGTACAGGAGATGGGAAGAGGCTGAGAAAAGAAGTCATTTCTGTGGTTGGTATTCTCTTCTCACTGTTGTTGAGTGGCTGGTTGGTTTGTATGTCGTTTTCAGGTGACATACAGTGCATTTGCTTGTGTCCGTATGAATGCGAGATTCTTATTAAAGTTGTAAAATATCTTTCCCTGGCTGGTGTCTTCTTTTGCATTAACTTTTATTTTTTTAAAATCTGAACCTTTTGAGTGTCGGTTGCGACTTTTGTCATGATGATTCATGCAGGAATCATTTCGACAAAACTTTTTTCTAACTACTGACAAGCTAAGGGCTTGCGATGGTAAAGATAATTCAGGCAGTGGTTCCTACGAGTACCATCAGTAGGTACAGTAAACTTTGGATATATAAAATAGAGACAGACGTTGTGGGACCCCGATTTGTTCGCTGTAAAATCTAAAGTTTGTTGTATGAACAGCTGTGAAAATGTGTTGTTACATTCAGTCTTGTAGGCAAAGTTCACGGTATTGTTTTTAAATTTCAATTTTTTCCCCCTAAAAATCCTAACCAGTCGGTGATGGCATTCTTCATTACCTCTTCATTGCCGAGAAAAAGTGAACGCCACTCTACTGCTTGAGGCAAAGAAACTCGTGAGCCCCCACTGATGCAGAGGGGCTCATGATGTTCTTTGTCTCCTGCTGACCCTGTTCATATCGGTATTCCTTGCTGTTGAATTTCCCCTGCTTTCAAAGACAGACTTTGGATCCAATGGCAGTGATAGGGTACAATAAAATGCAAACTTTTTTCTACACATTTAATTTACTTCATATGAAAAATGTCAGAATATAATGGGATAATAAAAGCATTTATTGAGAAAAAAACTCTGAACCTCAAACCTCCATGTGCTTACATTACTGGTGTTGCACTGGTTTTCTCCACTGAACTACTGCGCTGATGAGCGTAGCAAATCAAAGAAAACAGCCAATGTGTATCGTTGACTGTAGAGAAGTACTGAATATAAAAGAATATAAAAAAAAAATCGGTAAAGAAATACTGCTTCCTCAATACCATAAGTACATGCATGGATATAGCAAGATTTTCTTCAAGCTGTAAGATATAACGCCCTAAAAATTGCACAGATCATTTATGTCAGATCACGCTGAAAGCACTGAGCCCTTGTAAAAAAATACTGACAATCAAAGGAAATGCTACATTTTTTTCATCGAAAACATTTGAGCGTTTCTGATGATCACAAAAATGTTGCATTTCTTTTGCTTGTCAGTATAGTACATAAAATGGATTTCCGTTTATCCCCCCAAAAGTGAATATGTGCCAATAAGACCAGCAGATGTAATTATAAAACATAACTTGCACCACAAATACATTCAAAAACATTTACCACAAAAATAGAAAACACCTCGTAAGATTGACTGGAAAATGCCTTGCAAGATTAATTAACATAAAAACACATGATTAAACTTTAAAAAGACCCATATTCATCACAAGTTCTCCTCGCAAAAACAATATTATTGAAGAAAAAAAAAGAAACTACATACTTTTGATTCACCCCTTAAATCCCAGTGGACACAAATTGTGTTTTGATACCGTAAATTCAACCTTGAATATCTCCCGCCATCAAAGGGACATAACCACAAAGTGGTTTCAGCACAAGGCATAGATCCTCATTAGCCCCCACAATTCAGGGGGCTCATGAGGACCTATGCCTCTTGCAGCTGGGAGGCGTTCAATTTTTCTCTCAGCAGTGAAGAAGTTCAAGCTGCATTTTGATAATGCATGTGAAATAGAAATAACATGCAGTGTATACCATTGGAATTCTTCCTTTTCCGTGAACAGTAACAAATAAATATGAGCAAATAACATTGTACCCACCAGTAGTACACAAAAGACAAATCAAATGTAAATCAAGAACACAATGTTGTTCAATGCATGTCTAACCCAGATCAGGCACCACAGGGGAAAAAAAGTTCCCGTAATAAAGTAATCATGCCCCGGACTGACTTGCCATTAATAATGTGTGCAGAACTGTAATGTTGCACCTTATGCTGGTACTAAGACAAAAAGTCCCAAAATCACAGTTCCACACTTGAAAAGCGAAAAAATAACTAATAAAGAAAGAAACAAGCTTTGTCCTGTCAAAGGGTGTTTCTTTCTTGGTTTTTTCCTTGCATTTCACAAGCTTGGCAGTCAACGTTTTGGTCTGGAATTTGTGCAAACTGAAAAAGCATCGTACAAATTAATAAGGTCAAGCAGAATGCATAACACATAGCTGGTAAATAAGATGGCAAGTTCAAATGTTGAATAGGAACAAAGACTGTGGAATGGCTAGGTCACAAGTCAGCAGATTCCCACCGGCCAAAGCACAGGTTGCCAGCATGGTCGATGCACACTGGTTGTCGCCCTCGATTCGCTGCCGGCGGCAGCAAATCGAGGACTACAACCAGTGTGTGACTGATGCTTCGGCGGGAAACAAAGGAGCCCACAAAGAGAAATTAGAGGGAACTTCATTGGGTTACTTTACAGGTAGTCGGGTAACAGTGTGAGGCTTACAACTGCCAAATTCCACTTCATTCAAGGGGCAAAGAAAGATGTCATTACAGAAGAAATAATTATGCTGTGCTCTACAAGGACATACTGTAAATGGATGTTGATGCACATGTTCTGGCACTGTCTGTGTGTACTCCAGCTGGCGATGCCCTTTATGCAGGCTGCGTGCGCGAGTCGGACTTATCAAGGTTCTAGTCTGCCGCTGTAACCCTTGACAAAAAGTGCTACCAACAGCAACAGGGTCAATTTCTGAAAAAATGTAAGTGCAAAGGCTGACCACAGATACAACTTAACCCTTTGGGTGTCGGTAGCGGTTTTAGTCACGATTCCTGTAGGGTTCAAACAGATTTCTCTGTACATATTCATTTCTCCCATTGCAAATGTTTGCATGGCACTTTGTACGAACTGTTAGAAATGACAAGTGTGACTGGGTACACCCAGCTCTCATAACCCACCTGATGTAACTTTGTTTTTTTGCAGCAAGACTTGTACTTGTTTGCAAAATATGTATTAGCTTGTGTTTGTTGCTTGGCATTCTATGTCAAATATCTCTTCAATGCCTGCACCGATTGTCGTAAACCAAGATCCATAAGATTTAACATGATGGTCACTTTCTCTTTGTAATTTACTTCTAGTCCGATCGATTTTGGGTTAAACATTATTTTGGGATTTTGCACCTTTTGCTTCGTCCAGGTCCATGGAATAAAGTCCTTTAAAAATTCACAATTAATTCTAGCCTTAATTAATCAAGTCAATGTTTGGCACTAGTAAGACTACATTTGCGGCTCTTCCCTTAGTAGCAAACCGCAAATTTCTAGGTCCTGTAGAACCAGAGCTAAAGTCAGAAAACCTAGTGCAAACAAACACAGATTTCAGCTTTCCCGCTCCAAAAGCACCTATTTCTGGAAACGGACAAGTGATGCTTTCTTTGCGGCCCACGCCTGCCGTATACAAAGCCCCCACATGCAGCGTAGCTTCATTCACCTCTGAGCCGGGCACTGATCACTTGTGCCATGTGAACCGTCATTTTGTGCGTGAATTTTGAAGTGCATCCTTGCAAGACTGAATATGTGAAGGACTCCTGTGCTGAATTTTGCCTCTGCACTGCTTAGTACTTGGTACAATAAACAAATGTCAAAGCGACCTCTTTGTTGACTCCTCCGTCACATGCCTCTGTGGCCTGTCAAAAATCATTTCTTGTACCCGGTTACACAAGTCTTAGCAAACTTTTTCAAAACAATGCCTTATATGACCCATGTAAACACCTAATTATGGTCACCACAGATTCACATCCCACACATGGCACTAAAAGTGAAACAAAATAACAGATTTAAAAACATGCTCTTCTGAGACTTGTGATGACAAAAGGGAGTGCTCTAACTTTGGAATAAGAATGCAAAATACATACAGCTGCGAAGCAATGTATGAGACCAATGCAGTAAGCAAAAGCCTGCCATTGCACACATACAGTCACGTCATAAATTACTATTTTGAAAATACACTTACGAGCATAGGAAATGCAACATTTAAATTCCAAAGAAACGGAAGACGATATCAAACTGATGTCCTGATAGTGCAGTTTTTGCATTGCTTTGGGCATGATGTCAAAGGACACAGGAAGTGCACTAGTGCACAAAGGCTGATTAACCCATTTAGCCCCGGGGCCCTGCAGCAGGAGATGATCATAATTCAAGGGTAGTGCCAGATGAGCTTGGCGCCTGAAGGCGCCAAGCTCATCTGGCACTACCCTTGAATGATCATGATCAATCCATCTCCTACAACAGGTACATATTCATTAGATGCCTCCAAACGTTTGGAAATGTGGTCGTGGGTTTAAGAGGGTTAATAGTATATATACAGACTATGAGACAACTTTGCTTCTGACTCTTGCCTTCCAACAGCAGCCATCTCTGTCTGAAGATGACACCATTTGTTGCATTTCTTTTGCTTTTAAGTACAGACGTAGACACCTGCTACATTTTTTCCTTGTGAGACAGTCAAGTTCGGCAGGGGCGCAACAATGACGCTTAACCCAATTTTTTCCTCTTTTGTTTATGAGTGTTTTGTACTGACTGTATGTAAGACATTCATCATCCACTTCGCCTCAATCCGTATGCCGCCCCCCTGATACGTGCATGATTTTATCTTTCTCTCGTCCAATTCCACCCTGATACACTACAGCAGGAATTTAACACAACACGATAGTCGAGGATTGTGCATGAGTATTTTTGCACCTGGCAGTTAACCTTTTGGCTGTTGGTAGCGTGTTTTTTGTTGTTGCAGGAATCATTGCAACAAAAACTGCTACCAACAGCCAAAAGGTTAATCAATCACTACACTGTGACTCACGGTCGATCTGTCCCCTGCAACTGGCGCTTAACTCATTCACTGCCATTGGAACCAGATCATGTTTCTGAAATCTTTCTTAATTCAAAGACTAGGAACCCCAACCATCCAAGGAACATAAATACAAAGTGGGGCACACAAGAGGCATAGATCCTCACGAGCCCCCGCAACTGTGGGGGCTCATGAGGATCTATGTCTCTTGTAGCTGGTTCACATTCACTTTTTCAGCGGTGAAGGGGTTAAGACAAGTCAAGATAACTTGGATCCCCAATAAATAATAGTGAGCCCTATGGGATGAACAAGGGGACGAACATGTACATTGTGCTTATGTTGAGCAATACCCTGTAATCAAACAGTAATCACCACTAATAAATACAGTATAAATGACATGAATACAGTGAAAATGACTATTCAAACCGCATGAGAAACATACACCTTCGATCAACTTTTCAGGAATCCCATGAAGTCTGCTTTGTTCTCATGAGTTGTTCGTGTCGGCCGACCTAAATCTGCGCGTGAACCCAGACGTATCTTGACTTCCATCAGGATCGGTCCTGGTTGGGTGATTAACCGTTTCATGCCCGTCTCAATTTCATCCTCGGTTGACACAGAAAATGCCTGACAAAAAAATAAATAATTAAAATAAATTCAGAGTATAATACTGAACACTTTCACTGCTGAGAAAAACTGAGCACCACCCAACTGAAAGAGGTGTAGAACTTCATGAGCCCCCATGAAGTAGTATTATGGTCGATCTATCTCCTGAACTGTGACGTAGTCTACAGACGACTATTCTCACATCCTGGAATTTGGACGTTACATCTCAATGTGTTGTAGAATGGGATTTAACCCTTATCATTCGGAATATGAATTTTTTTCTAAAATGTATTTTTTTAAAAAAATACTTACCGATGGCATTACTATAATTATGGAATACACTCTACAGCCTATAGATTTCAGTCTAAGCCCCTATACAACTGGGGAGGAGGCACCGGGGATCCATGCATAGGAGCCTGGGTGGCCTCCCCTTACCACCCTATCTGGTCACGTGCCATAAGGTGAAAGCCCGCCAGTTTGACACTTGGCCACAGCGGCAAGCGGGGGAGTAGGGAGGGATATCCGAGTAATGCCATCGGTAAGTATTTTTTAAAAAATACATTTTAGAAAAATATTCATTTGTTTTCTCAAAATACATTACCGATGGCATTACTATATGGAAGAATCACGAAGAGGAGGCGGGTGCTGCCCCATTACCCTCAGTAATTAACACCCCCAAGGGCCCACAAAAAGAACTCCCGACGAGTTCAGCTAGGACGTACCTAAGGCGCCTGCGGCGTGCGGAGGAAGTGTTGGGCCGCGGAAATGTTGCCCACCAAGGCCAGGGAGTCACGCTGGCCGGATAGGTCGCGGAGGTAGAAGCGGGCAAAGGTGGAGTCTGCACGCCAGCCTACTGCCGTCACAATGTCCTTAATCGAGCAGTTGTGGTCAAAAGCTACGCTTGTGGCCACTGCTTGTACTTCATGCGCACAGATCTGTAACCGTCTATCCCCATCCGGAGAGAGGTCTTTGTAGGCCAATCGAATCACCCACCACAGCCAGGATGAAACTGTCTGGGCCAAAATATCCAGCCTGCCTGGAGAAAGCGGTAGGAACAGGTGGGAGCGACCGAGGCAGCGCGGCTTAGCGCGACGCAAGTAAATCTTCAGTGCCCAGACCGCATCCGTCCCTCTGAGCGGACCTATGGTCAGCATCTGGGGCACAGCCAAGGGCGGTCGATTCTTGGCCAGGAAGGACGGGTTGGTGAGCAGCTGAGCTGAGCCATCCGCTCGAAACTGCAAACACACGGGGCATACCGAGAGTGCATGAAGCTCGCTCACGAGGGACGCCGTGGCGAAGGCCAGGAGAAAACATGTTTTCCGGGTCAAGTCAGCGGACCGTGCCAAAGGCAGGGGTTCGAAGCGATCCAAATTTAGCCACGTCAGTACCCAGGCGAGGTCCCACCGAGGTATGAGGGAACGAGAGACTGGACGTTGGAGTTCAAAATGAGCCAACAGGTCCGAGAGATCTTTGCAAGCACCCAGATCCAGGAGGCCCAATTGGCGATAAGTGTCTGCAAGCATGACGCGATAACCCTTGATGTTAATAGGCGTTAAGCCCTGGTCGTCGAAGAGCCACAGGAAGAATTCCGCCAGTTGGGGGGTAGTTAAATTCGTGTGGTGGAGCCGCTGGGTGGCGCACCACGACTGGAAGACCCTCCACTTGCCTTCGTAGACCTTCCGGGTAGACAGTCTGCGGGCTGCCGCAATCGCCGCCACTGTCGCATCCGAGAAACCTCTAGCGGTGAGGGCTTGCCGGACAACCTCCAGGCGTGTTGGAGGATTCGCTATGGGCACGGGTGGAAAAGCGCCTGCCGGTGATGCTTGAACATCGACGGTGGGGTGGGGAGCTCCAAGGGAGGGTCCGTCACTAGAGCGAGCAGCTCCGTGGTCCAGCTCTTGGTCCAGCTGAAGGGGGCTACCAACAGGACAACTGCTGAGCATCCAAGCAATTCCCGTAGGATCTTCGGCACCAGTACTGACGGTGGGTAGGCATATGCGATCAAGCTGTCCCAAGGGATGGCTAGGCGAGCGGGTCCAGAATGGGAGAGACAAAAATCGGTAGTTGGTTGTTGCACCTGGTGGCAAACAGGTCGACTAGAGGCGTCTCCCATCATGAGCAGATCAGGCGAAAGATGTCTGGGTGCAGGGACCACTCCGTGTGGAGAAGCTGTCTGCGGCGGGACAGGGCGTCTGCGACCACGTTCAGGTGGCCCGGGATGTGGCGGGCTCGAAGAGCAATGCCCCGGTCCCTGCACCAGAGCAAAAGATGGTACAGGGACCGGGGCGAGTGCCCCCCCTGGTTCTGAAAGTAGGCCACCACTGTCGAGTTGTCCGACTGTATGAGGACCTCCTGGTGGGTCAGCTTCTCCTGCCAGGCAACGAGGGCCAACCACACCGCCTTCAACTCCAACCAGTTGATGTGTTTGTCCGCGAAGTCCCGAGGCCAAAGGCCCGAGGCCGAGACAAAGTCGGGTAAGAGGTGAGCACCCCATCCCGACTGGCTCGCGTCAGTGCAGAGGGACCACCAGTTTGGAGGGGAGTGCATAGGCACGCCCGTCGACAGCCACGTGAGGTCCGACCACCTCTGGAGGTGGGGGCAGGCTAGCGGAGTAACCGGAACCGGATCCGTCAGGGCGCCAGAGGAGGGGCGCCAGCAAAGGAGGAGGTGGAGCTGAAGAGGTCGGGCTTAGAGCCTGCCGAAGGGTAACAAATCTGCTGCCGCGCTGAGCAGTTCCAAGAGCTGAAGCCATACCCTGGCCAGGAAGGAGACTCCTAGCTCCATCTGACAGGTGAGCTCGGCGATCTTCTGCCGCTGCACCAACGGCAGGCGGACCAAGTTGAGGTCGGTCAGGAATTCCATCCCCAAATGCAGAAACCGCCGCGAAGGGGTGAGATCCGACTTGCCCGGCGAAGGAGAGACATCATCTCGTCTCCGTCCTCCTCGAGAGCTGTGGTGATCTGGTTGTGCAGCAGTGGGTCGTCCAGATAATTGGAGGCCGGACTCAACGATTGCTGTCAAGAAGGGCGGGAGGCGGGGAGAGATTGCCGTGGGACCTCAAGGGGGTGAGCTCTACCACGGGCGCCGCTGGCTAACGAGAGGCGGGCCTGGCAGACCACAGGGTGCGACCCACGGCCGTGCGGGGAGCGCGAAAGCGAAAAGCAGAGGGGACGGCGGCTGGTCGGGGCCATAGATCCTTAGACGCCTCCTTAACCATCTGCCAAGTGTCCGCAAACAGCTGCGAACCGCCTAAGGGGGCCTGACGGAGCTGCGACTTCACGGTCTTGGGTAGATCCGAGCAAAGTCGAAGGAGGGAGTCCCGACGCCAAAGGTCACAGTTGACGGCCGCCGCCATGGCGTTAGTAGACGAATGGTAGGCGGCCCGGTTAGCAGCCATGAGAATTGAATAGATGTCACGGAGCGGGGACGAAGCGTCCGGGTCCCAAGTGTCCTCCACCGCTTGTGTTGCCATCTCCCCAAAAACGGAGCACGCCAGGGAATTTCGAACAAAGGACCCGATCCTGTCCAGCGGGTGAGACCAAGCGTTCTGGACAGCCCGTCGACCCCCCGCCTGAGTGTTGGCTGCCGAATGCAAGGTGGGAAGAGGGATGGCGAAGGCTTGGGAGTGTCCTGTGTACCAAGACTGGTGGTAGTTCATGTTGATCCCTGCGGGCCACCGAGAATCCGTAAAAAAAATGTTTTTGCCAAATCTGTCCTGGTGGAGCTGTGTGGAGAATGCCTCCACGAGATCCCGGAAGCCAGCCGGCTGAGGGAGCGACTTGCGACGTTTGGCAGAAAACTGCGCATCCACCATGGCTGAAGCTTGTCTCTTCACTGGGGGAGACAGCGGGCAGAATTCAGGTGGAAGGAGGGTCGAAATAAGCCGGGAAGCCTTGTCTAGGGAACGAAAGGTCTGGGAACTCGGTGTAGGTCCGCGGTCCGGGGAACCGGAGGAAACCGAAGACACCGCTGAGTGGTGGGCGGGGGAGCCGACAGAAGAGTCCCGAAGGAAAATCTCTGAAGCTGAGTCCCCTGGATGAAGGCTGAAGATGTCAGGATCGAGATCCAAGGGCCGCCTGTCGCGCTGAGCAAAAAGGAGGGGCGACAGACTACGAGAGCGTGTGCCGACTGCCAGCGGCAGGCTGAAGCGCAAGCGAGTGACAGGCGGAGCCACACGCGAAGCCTGTAAGGAAGGGGGACGCGGGGAAAGAGTAACTGCGGTTGAACGACATCCGGAGGCAAAGGCGTGCTCCGGAAGCCCCCTTCCTCTTTCTCTCTTTCTCTTTAGCACACCACTCTTCGACTAGGGACCCTGTGTCCTTCTACATGCTCCTACGGCGTGGGGGAGGTATCCTGGTGGTTCAATCGTGACGGGGAAGCACCTCCCGCCGGCTGGCTCTAATGACCGAATGTAAGTCCTCCTATGAACAGCTTCGGTCTCCAAAACATTTCTCAGTCCAACACGATAGGGAAGTACGTCCCGACAGTTGGTTCAGTTGACCGCACGACCGTCCTCGAGGGAGGGCTCCAGTCCCAAAGCTTGAGACTCATATCTTGTCTTTCACCTTCACTGCGGGGGAACCGCGCTCCATATGCCGACACAGCCTAGGGGCGAACCCCATCACTGCCGTTCGAGCATGTCCCGGGCCTCTATGAGGCGGGGTGGAGTTCTTCCGTGCGTTCTGTGTCTCACATGACTGAATTTCTCGCCCTCCATTTACTGCGAGATGCCTGAGCTCCATGCAGACCCATACCTGGGGGACGAATCCCGTAGTGAGCGTCCTTGCATATCCGGGGCCTCTACGAGGCGGGGTGGAGCTCTTGTGTGCGTTCTGACGCTATCTTTTCCTGTTCCTCCCTGAGAGGTGCGTTGTAGACGCGGCCCGGGGACGGCGCTGGTCTGGCCTAAGGCTGGCAGGCACTTGCCTCTCAGGGAGAAGGGGCTCCCCTGCTTGGGCTCTCTCTCTGTCTCTCACCTGGGGGGGTGATAATCTGGCCGAACATCTTTATTGCGGGGGGACCGAGCTACATATGCTGACACGTGCCTAGGGGCGAACCCCATCACTGGCGGTCGAGCATGTCCCAGGGCCTCTACGAGGTGGGGTGGAGCTCTTGGTGCCGGGTCCGAATGGGGGGCAAGCCCCGATCCTTTGCTGCTGCAAGGCTCATTCATCCGCTCAAGGCGGGGCAGCGCTGCCCGGGGCACCGACCAGCATGATTCTGCCTTTCCCTTCATTGTCATCAATGCTGCTTTGTTCGTCAGCTGTGTGCAAGGCGCCGGTTTATCCCTCTGGTAAAACGCCCCAAGCTGCGACTATCTCTCTTCCTCCCACGTCACGCACTGTCGCCTGTCTGATCGGAGGAGCAGCACGAGCATGGTAGGCAGACATCATGGCCGTCCTAGGCCACTGGAAGGCGCCACACTTGGTGCAGGTCCGTACCTAAGCACTGTAACTAAGGACAGAAGAAGATCGGCGAGAAGCGGGGAGCCTCTGCAGAGGGACCGCGCTCCCAGTCGGCTTGCATACATCACCACCCGGTTGCCGCCGCCGACTGGTTGAAACCGGTTAGAGGCAGTAACCGTTACTTTACCTTATCATGACTCAAACGGATAATCCCACAGAAAAAACCAACACCACATAATCCAAGCACAACACAATGCACATAAATCCAAGTGTCCACGGTACACAATGGTAATCCACCTAACCACAACCGGGGCACGATATGCTCACGGCCTGTCCTGATTGAGCTAAGTGAAGAGACTGCTGGGAAACGGTTAGTGCGCCACCGGATAGGGAGGCCACTCGGGGGTGTCCTGGTAATGACACCCCTGGGTGGTTGCCTCCCCTGTCGTCAGGTACACGAGTTTTTTTAGCTAAAATTGCTAAGCTAAGCAAAGCATTCCTAGTAGTAATGCCGTCAGTAATGATTTTGAGAAAATAAACAAATAAACGTTCGGTGCAAGCCTCAACAGACTAAACGAGGCAAAGCCGAGGAGAAAGTTCACAGTAAAAACGATAGCACAAGTCTGAAACCAGTCGCAAACAGAGGAAGGCCAAAAACTCGACCGTCCACGGTTGAGCTAAGAGTGAAACTGGCGGGCTTTCGCCCTATGGCACGTGACCAGATAGGGTGGTAAGGGGAGGCCACCCGGGCTCCTATGCATGGATCCCCGGTGTCTCCTCCCCAGTTGTGTAGGGGACACAACTTGGCTTAGACTGAAATCTATAGGCTATAGAGTGTATTCCATATAGTAATGCCATCGGTAATGTATTTTGAGAAAACAAACAGCAGTGTGTGAAATAAGTTTGACAAAACTCTAGGCGCTAAGCTATTCTAGCACCACCCTTGAACTAAAGCCATTGGTCTATATCTTATCTGTAAGTACTATAATGTAGCTTGCATATGGCAGTGTACAAATTTGAAGCTTTTAGCATCAGCATGATATGGGTTAAAATACACACACACAAAACCCCTCACCTCATTGTAGCCACAAGCCAAAGCGATTTTAGGTAAAGAAAAGGTATCATGTTGCCCAGCATCTGTTGGCTGTCCTCCAACAGAATCGTGCGCACCATTATTGAAGACGATGTGATGGAGGTTGGGCAATCCCTGCTGGCCCACTGTCGCCAGCGCCCCCATGTGCATCAGCACAGCACCATCACCATCCAGGCAATACACCTATGAAGATTTAAAAAATAAACTAAATCTCCTGGCCATAATATTAGATGTTACATGTACAAAAATCAATAATGTCCTGATCTGTGAAGGTTTCACAAATTCTAACCCTTAAGGTGTCGGTAGTGGTTTTAGTCGCGATGATTCCTATAGATGTAGGTATCATCGCAACTAAAACCTCTACCGACACCCAAAGAACTAACAGAATATTAACCATTTGTCTCCCCTGCTAAGAAAAAAACGAAACATGATTCAACCCCAAGAGACGTAATTCCTCATGAGCCCCCGCAATAGTGGGGGCTCATGAGGAATTATGTCTCTTGCATGAGGGTGTATGCCTCTTGCTGATGCCAATTGGTATCTATGTTCTTTGGGTGGTTCACTGAAATAATAAAGATTTCAGAGAGTCAGCCTGCATCCACTAGCAGTGAAGGGGTTTTGAAGTCCGTGGAAGTAGCAGCAAACAAAAATAAAATAGGCGAACAGCCACATAAATAAGGCCACACACGCACAGGCATAACGCCCCCCACCCCCTCCCCCCACTGTGATCTGAGGGGGTGGGGGTGTGTGTGCATAAAGTGTCAACAACAAAACTGTTACCTGTCTGTCAGGCTTGTTGAGAGCGATGCCGAGGGCGATGCATGAAGCATGGCCCATTGACCCCACGGTCAGAAAGTCTCGCTCATGGCCCATGTTCCGTGTCACTCTGCGCACACATGCAAGTGATTAGAACAAAACCCTGCACTGAAATCTTGCCTCTGTATTCTGCCTGTCTTTGTGTGAGATGTAACAAAAATGCTGTGTAAACAGTATCGTGACATCACAAACACACAAATGGCCAGTAGGTTTATTTGCTTCATGATAAAATTATTTGACTTGGCTTGACAAAGCATACAGTGTGTACATAAAGTACATGCAACTCACAAGCAAACTGCAATCATTGGGAGAAAAACATACCTGAGTTCAAACAGTTCTCGCGACAGCATTCCAGTGCTGCTGACAATGGGGTCACTAGGAGTCAGGCTTTCAACCACCTTCCTCAGTGCTTCTTCCCGAGTCAGAGGAAAACTACACAAACACAGTAAACATCATTTTTACACTTCAGTTTATATCTCACAACAGCTCTCGTGCAAACTTTAGGTATTGTTGTATGCTGTATCAGTGTATGTACACTCACAAACTAAATACATGTAGCTGAGGCAAGTGCTGGATGGATACAAAATACATACCAAGGGAAATTACACAGTGCAGGACAAACCAACAGTTAGATCCCCTGACCATTTCCTTATCCCTTATCATTCGGAATACACCAGTGTTTGAAATGTTTGACTAAAATAGTTCAAGGGTAGTGCCAGAATAGCTTGGTGCCTCTAGGCGCAAAGCTATTCTGGCACCACCCTTGAACTAAAGCCATTGGTCTATATCCATATCTGCAAGTACTGTGATGAAGCTCTATGCTTGTACATAGTGCTCATACATTAGGGTTAGTACAGTACGGTTTTTGTTAACGGTTTGTTTGTGCCGATAGTCCGGGTGGCATGAGGCTCTACGTGAGATCTGTAAGACATGGTTAGCACGGAGTTTTAGTGAGTTCTGTTTAGTGAGTTCTAGGCAAAAGCTGTGTCTGTCAGAGGTCTAGTTTGGTTAGTGCGGGGCTAAACTGTCTGCTTGGACAGATGTGTTTGAGGTACCTAGCCCGCATTCAAGACTCTGAAGCCTAGAATTCAGGTATGTTTCTATAAATGTAGTATTGATAGTTGTTTAGTTAAAGACAGTATGCGTTGGTAAGAGTAAGGTGGTTGTATAGCGGTGTTCCGGTTTGGTTTAGTTATGTATGTTTAGAATTCGGGGAAGTAAAACCGGTGTTTTTGTATACAGTTGTTACCGAGATAGATAACTAAAAGAATGCGAGGTGTGTATGTCTAAGCCGCTATGAAGATAGTACGTGGTTGGTTAAGCATAGTCTTTTCCAGTGTATAGAGTAGTGTATAGCCAGAGTGTTAGGCTATAGTCTGTTTCAAGATAGTGACAGAGATATGGGGGTGTTACGGAAATAGACAGTTTATGAAGCACGTGTGTGTGTGTGAACGAACGTGTGAGTTATTTGTATCAGCCAGATTACGTGACGTTTCTCATTGATCCAATATGTGGTGTGTTTAGCAAGTGTTACGTTGGGACTTTTGTTGTCTATTCAGAGTTCTTGTAAAGAGTGGAACGACGGACGCCGAGACGTCGAGTCACAGGTGGGACCTAACGTGAGGTCATCCCTCCAGCTCTTCACTGAGAGTGAGTCTGACCGGGACCAAGACACCCGAGTCAAAGCAAGAACTGCGCAACAGTACGAGAACGAGGACGTCTGTGCCAAAGAGACAGGACGGCAAGAAGAAGCGTACGACGAAGGAGTTTCACGCCTAGACGTGAGAAGGACCAACGTAACCAGGCAATAACATCAAACAGGTTGGAGACAGTGTGAAACGTCACGTAACCTGGCTGATACAAATAACTCACACGTTCGTTCACACACACACACACACACACGTCCTTCATAAACTGTCTATTTCCGTAACACCCCCATATCTCTGTCACTATCTTGAAACAGACTATAGCCTAACACTCTGGCTATACACTACTCTATACACTGGAAAAGACTATGCTTAACCGTACCGTACTAACCCTAATGTATGAGCACTATGTACGAGCATAGAGCTTCATCACAAGTACTATAATGTAGCTTGCATATGGCAGTGTTCAAATTTGAAGCTTTTAGCCTCAGTATGATATGGGTTAAAGGTACATGTCGCCAACCCTCCAAAAGTACTTAGCATAAAGAGCAAAATGATCTTTCGCATACCTTTAACCCCTTTCATTCTCATACACTGTTGCTTGAAATAAATTTGACTGAGTTCAAGGGTGGTGCCAGAATAGATTGGCACCTAAGACGCCAAACTATTCTGGCACCACCTTTGAACTAAAATGGTTGATCTAGCTTGTAATCTGTAATGCAGCCTTCATAGGACAATAAGCAATTTTTTTTTCAAAAACTAGCCTCAGGATGTAATGTGTAATGGGTTAAAAGGGGTGTGTATGACTTTTGTATTCGATGCCAAGTACATGTATTTTTCGTGGGCCATAAGGGAGGGGTCAGTAAATCTGTGTATCAGTCTAACACACTGAGCCCTACCATAATAATTCCCAACCTTGGAAATTATTCTCTGAAGACTACAAACCAGTTTAGGTGCATTACAGTTCAAGGGTGGTGTCAGAAGAATTTGGCGCCGCAAGGCACCAAGCTCTTCTGGAACCACCCCTGAACTATCGTCGCTGAACCATTTTCTGTTGCAGTGGGCTGCGAAGCGCTGATGGACAGGCACTCCTCACAGATAATGCCTCCATCTTGAACCGCTGGTCGGAATACTTTCAGGACCTCTTCAGCGCTGAGCGCACTGTTCAAGAAACAGTCATCCTCCAAATCCCACTGCTGAAGAGACCCTCACAGCCATCCACCAGCTCAAGAGTGGCAAAGCAGCAGGCATTGACGGAATCCCGCCAGAGATCTGGAAACATGGAGGCCCAGCACTGCACAACAAGCTCCACGACCTCTTTCTCTGCTGCTGGGAGAAAGGAACACTACCAAAGGATCTCCGTGATGCAGTCATCATCACCCTGTACAAGAACAAAGGAGAGAAGTCTGCCTGCTCTAATTATCGTGGAATTACCCTGCTGTCCATTGCCGGGAAAATTCTCGCAAGGCTGCTCCTGAATCGGCTGGTACCTGCCATCATTGAAGACCACCTCCCAGAGGGCCAGTGTGGCTTCAGAGCCAACAGGAGTACCACCAACATGGTCTTTGTGCTGAGACAGCTTCAGGAGATGTGCCGCGAGCAGAACAAAGGGCTGTACGTAACGTTTGTTGACCTAACAAAAGCGTTCGACACTGTGAGCAGGCAAGGCATGTGGCAGATCCTGGGGCAAATTTGGCTGTCCCCCAAAGTTCCTCAGCATGATCGTCCAGCTCCACGAGGACCAGCAAAGCCAGGTCTGACTCAACAGTGACCTCTCAGAACCATTCCCCATTCTCAACGGCGTGAAGCAGGGCTGCGTGCTGGCACCGACCCTCTTCACCATCTTCTTTAGCATGATGTTGAAGCAGGCCACAGTGGGCCTCGACGATGACGACGCAGTGTACATTAGGTATCGTCTCATAGCAACCTGTTCAACCTCAGACAACTGCAGGCCCACACCAAAACCCTAGACTGACTGATTCATGAGCTGCTATTTGCTGATGACGCTGCCCTCATTGCACACACAGAGAGAGCCTTGCAGCATATCACGTCCTGCTTAGCAGATGCTGCCCAGCTTTTTGGACTCAAGGTCAGTCTGAAAAAGACAGAGGTCCTTCATCAGCCGGCACCCAAGGAAGAGCATCGCCCTCCCCACATCACCATCGCCGAGTCCGAAATGAAGTCTGTACACCAGTTTACCTACCTTGGCTGCATCATCACGTCAGACGCCAAGCTGGACAAGGAGCTGGACAACAGGATGGCTAAAGTGAACAGTGCTTTCGGGCAACTATTCAAGCGGGTGTGGCACAATCAAAAGCTGAAAAAAGGCACCAAGATCAGCGTGTACAGAGCTGTCGTCCTCACCACCCTGCTGTACGGTTCCGAGTCCTGGGCCCTCTACCGCAGCAACTACGACTCCTCGAATGCTTTCACTAGTGCTGCCTGCGTACCATCCTCAGCATTCACTGGAGTGACTATGTCACCAATGTCGAGGTCCTTGAACAGGCGGAAACTGTGAGCATCAAGGCTTTGTTGCTGCGGACACAGCTTCGCTGGGCGGGGCATGTCTCCAGGATGGAGGATCATCGCCTACCCAAGATAACTCTGTTCGGCAAGCTCGCCACTGGACACCAAGACAGAGGGGCACCAAAGAAGAGATACAAAGACGGTCTCAAGAAGTCACTTAGTGCCTGCCAAATCGACCACCGCCAGTGGTCTTCGCTTGCTGCGGACCGCGACACCTGGCGCTCCACCATTTACAAGGCAGCCGTCTCCTTTGAGGACTCTCGCAGAGCTAGCCTCAAGGACAAGCGGCTCAGGAGAAAAACCAGAGTTGTCGAAACTCAGAACCCTGACCAGACCTTCTCCTGCAACCACTGCGGTCGAACCTGCCTGTCCCGGATTGGCCTCCGCAGCCACGAACATGCCTGCAGACGACGTGGGCAAGCCCTATAGAATCTTCGTTCGCGAAGTCAAGCCAAGAGAGAGGGCTGACAAAATATTTCACGGTTTCACTGACATTATACTGCTACAGCAGAATCTGTTTGAGCTCCCGCCCATATAAGAGGTCACCGGACCATCATTAGACCATTATTAGGGTAGCTGTAGCCACTTCATTGACAGTCTTTAATGAGAGGTGACACTTTCGCAGTTCAAGACATGTCTTGTTAAGACCACTCTTGTTTTCTCAAAACACATTACCGATGACATTACTGTTAGGAATCGTGTCTAAGGTAGACTAATTTTAGCCAAAAACTGTTGTGTACGTACATGGTAGGGGAGGTAACAAAGGGCGCTATAGCCTAGGCCGTGACCCGAGCAGCCTCCCTTCCATCCCCATCCGGGCACGCGCCCACCGGATGCTCACCAGTCTGTTTCTTCGCTAGACTGTGGATGGTTGTGTACGTAGATGTCTCTCCTTCGACTGTTATGGTGTGTAGACCGGCCGTCGTGTGTCTTGAACTCTCCGCTTCTCGGAAGTGCTAGCCGCTCTGTGCCTTCTGCTAAGCTTGGACGCTTCCCTATAGCTTCCTTGTCAGTCTCCCTTGGATTTTCTTAGACCTGACAAGCCAACGGCGGCTTGGTGAGCTGCGGTCAGGACCGTGGTCTTGCGGCTGTGTATGGTGTGATACCAGTCATCATGTGTCCTGAACTCTCCGCTTTCGGAAGTGCTAGCCTCTGTGTTCATTGTGCTAACCTGGGACGCTTTCCCTGTGGGATTTCCTCATTGGTGTTCATGGTCTGCTTTCACCTGCCGAGCCAGCGGTGACTAGGTGAGCTGCTGTCACGGACCGCGGACTTGGACGAGCCTGCGGCGGTCTTCGTGCGGCCTACTCCGGCTGTTGGTGCGGGGCTTCGCTGCGGTGACGTGGTTGGTCTTCGAACTTCGTTCGTTCGCCGACTTCTCCATTATGGCAAGGTAAAACCTCGGTTATTGCCCACGACCAGCGCTCAAGGGAAAGGGAAAAAGCGCCGTGCATCGGCATACGCCGTGCACTTGACTTCATTTCGTTTTGTATGCATATTCGCGCGGATACTCGTCAGTTCGTGTCGTGCGACTGTGCGCGATCTGATGGGTTTCCAGGGCAACCATCAGATTTCTGACGTCACCATCGGATCACGCGGGCTGCGGAACGAGTAGAGGCTGGCGCTACTTTCACCCCACTGAGTCTGACGGCTGGCACCGGATGACCAATCACATTGCGAGTTTCGCGCACACCCCTCTCTTTTGAAAAATGGCGCTGCTGCCGTGTGAATCGCCATTGTTTACCGAAGCAGAAACCTTGACCCCGTCTGGAATTTCCAGCAGGTAGTGGTATCTGCGGGTCGGGCTATGCAGGAACGTGGAGCACTCCATCCTGTCAGACATCTGATCAGGCGGCCGACCGTCCCGCACAGTCGCACGACACAAACGGACCGTGGATCTGCGCCTTCATTGTGCACTGTGTGTTGCAGTATGCAAGTCCACACCTGCACGCGATGTGGGGACTTTCAGTGGCCTAGTGACGATCATGCCGTTTGCCTATCCTGTTTCAGCTGTGCCTCCACTCACCCGTGCCTGGTCTGCGCCCCCTGACTGGAAGAGTGGTGGTCCCAGTTGTGGAGTTTCTACCGCCGTGAACAGCCGACACCGAACGAGCTCCAGCCCCGGTAGCTACCACAGACTCGACTAGTGGTGTTTCACCGGTTGTGGAGCCTCGAACGGCACAGGATAGACCAGCTGCTACCGACCCAAGAGCTATGGACAATTTGCAGGCCCACTCGGTTAGTACTGAGAGGATCCAGTATGTCGGGCCCGCAACGTGCATGCACGACCCGCACCCCGGCTGGGAGCCTGGCAGTGGCTTCTGGAGTATGGCCCTCCTATACCTCAACATGAGACCAGCGCAGAGGTTTGACGCCACGCTCCGAGGTCAGTGACCGGGGACCACGACCAGACAAGTATGCTGGCCTGAAGCATGCCCGCTCGCCCATAACAAGTAATAGGCACGAGATGGGTTCGCGACGAGAGGACACGCCCCCGTCTACCCTCCAGTGCGGACAGGCCTTCGACTGTGGGACGATCCCAGCAGACTCCGGTAGTTCAACACCGTTCGCGCTCATGGGACAGGTCGACTCGTTAACGGACTGCTTCCCGCGTCTCAGATGCAAGCCAACACACTTGGTCTACCTACAGGTATGACCCGGTGACCGCGGATCGTCCTGCCACGACCCTTCCTTCGAAGACGGGACCTGCTCCTCACACGACATAGCGCTCCTCGTCGCGACGACCAAGACGTTTGACATCCCCGTCTAGACTCCAGCCTCGGCGTCTCTCCCGCCCCAGGCGATCGCGCTCCCCCCGTTGCAGCCGCTCTCCGCGTGACAGCTGGTCAGTACAACACCGTGCGGTCTCTTAACGAAAGATGGCGCGGGACTCCTCATCAGTTCTACCCTCGCGACACTGCTCCCGGGTGAGAAAGACTCCTCCCAGGGCGATGACCACGAAGAGTGAGCCGAGACCGACGAGCGGGTCGGGCGATGAGGCAACGCGCCGTGGTGCCGTAAGCGGGGGTCCGCGGTCCGAGGTGGTGTATGAGAGGGCGGGGGTGTGTGTCGCGAGCGGGCTGTGTCCAGACGATCGCAAACGCGGGGTCGCATGTCGGGGGCCGCATGACGATGCCAAGGGTCCGGCGTCGGTGACGCGTGGCGTCCACTGCCGTCTCTAGTCTTCTTACTTCCGGGCTTATGAGGCTTGGGTTCCGCAAGGCGGGGCGAGCGAACTCGCTGCAGACCAGGATCGAGCGAGCTGCTGCGCAAGGGGGGAGATAACCATCTGCCAACGTCAAGGCCTGGCGGCCGAATGTTTTCCGCAAAGCGGGGCGAGCGGACTCGCTGCGGACCTGACTCGAGAGAGTGGGTGCGCAAGGGGGGATCCGTAGTACGCTGTCCCCCAACAGCGGAGCGGGTGCGTCCTGGAGGGTCCGGGGCCGATGCAGGCGCGTGGCTGCGTGAGAGCGGCGATCCTCGTTCACGCCGATAAAAACTCCACAGCTGGGCCCACTGCTCCCCCACCCAGGGTGCACAGACGTCACAGGTGTGGCCAGAAGCACAACCGGAGCAGGGGAGGCAAAGCGCATGCGTGTCACTCGGCCACTGGAAATCGCCACAACGGGTGCAGGTATGAACTTGATAACTGCAACATAGAGGTGAAACTCCAAGGCGACCGGTCGTAGCTGAAGGCCACGAGACGAAAAACCGCGCCCCAATCCCCGCTATTTCCGTCGACCCCGAGTTCAGCGTTTCATTAAAACGAAAGGTAAAAAGTGTAGCCGCCACACGGTAAGTCCGGTAAGAGGTGAGCGCCTCATCCTGACAGGCTCGCGTCGGTGCACAGGGACCACCGGGTTGGAGGGGAGTGCAGAGGTATGCCCGTCGACAGCTATGCGAGGTCGAAGAAGCAGGGAGTCCCATGTGGCTGAGGGCCGCTCACAACCGGGAAGAGGCCGGGTCGACGAAGAAGTCCCCGCAGTACAACCGGCGAAGTGTCCGGGGCCGCCGAAGAAGAAGCAACCACACGCCAGAGAACGGTTCCGAGCCAGGCACAGGACTCCATGCAAAAGTTCTAAGTGCCGGAACACGTGGTGTAGCACAGTGCCCCACGTGGCGCTAAGGGCCCGGCTCGTCCGGGAACCATGTCTCGTTCCGTCGAAGGCAGGCACTCGAAGCGCAAAGTCACTAGTAAGGTACACAAGGAAAACAGTCCAAGTTCCAAGGCAAGGCGAAAGCACAGCCGGGAACAAGTCGAAGTCGCAGAAACCACAAGGCTAGAACCATACACAGTCATAGGCAAAACACACTGCAGGGCTAAGCACATCTAGACGCTGCAAGCAAAAGGAGAAAACTGGTTTGGCTGCTCTAGCAGTTACCCGTATGGGGTGGGAGGGCCCACGACAGCCCTAGGTGGCCTCCCCTGGCCCCAAAGGTACACGTCGTAAGTTTTAGGGCTAAAATTACGTAAGCTATAGGTTGTTCCATTGCATTACTATATGGAAGAATCACGAAGAGGAGGCGGGTGCCGCCCCATTACCCTCAGTAATTAACACCCCCGCAGGGTCACAGAAAGAACTCCCGATGATTTCAGCTAGGACGTGCCTAAGGCGCCTGCGGTGCGCGGAAGGAGTGCTGGCCCACCAAGGCCAGGGAGTCACGCTGGCCGGATAGGTCGCGGAGGCAGAAGCGGGCGAAGGTTGAGTCTGCCCGACCGCCTACTGCCATCGCAATGTCCTTATTTGAGCAGTAGCGGTCAAAGCTACGCTTGTGGCCACTGCTCGTACTTCATGCACACGGATCTGTAACCGTCTATCCCCGTCTGGGGAGAGGTCTTTGTAGGCCAATCGAATCACCCACCACAGCCAGGACGAACTGTCTGGGTCGAATATCCGGCCTGCCTGGAGAAGCGGTAGGAACAGGCGGGAGCGACCGAGGCGGCACGGCTTTACACGACACAAGTAAAACCTTAGTGCCCTGACCGGATCCTCTTGCCGCGCCCCGCTGGAAAGATCCATTCCTCTGAGCGGACGTATGGTCAGCATCTGGGGCACAGCCGAGGGCAGTCGATTCTTGGCCAGGAAGGACGGGTCGGTGAGCAGCTGAGCTGAGCCATCCGCTCGAACTGCAAACACGCTGGGCGTACTGAGAGCGCATGAAGCTCGCTCACGCGGGACGCCATGGCGAGGGCCAGGAGAAAACATGTTTTCCAGGTCAAGTCAAAGAACCGTGCCAAAGGCAGGGGTTCGAAGCTATCCGAATTTAGCCACGTCAATACCCAGGCGAGGACCCGCCAAGGTATGAGGGAACGAGAGACTGGACGTCGGAGTTCAAAATGATCCAACCGGTCCGAGAGATCTGTGCAAGTGCCCGGATCCGGGAGGCCCCAGTGGCGGTAAGTGTCTGCAAGCATGGCACGATAACCCTTGATGGTAATAGGTGCTAAGTCTTGGTTGTCGAAGAGCCACAGGAAGGATTCCGCCAGTTGGGGGGTAGTTAAATGCGTGGGGGGGGGAGCCGCTGGGTGGCGCACCACAACTGTAAGACCCTCCACTTGCCTTCGTATACCTTCCGGGTAGACAGTCTGCGGGCTGCCGCAATCGCTGCCACTGCCGCATCCGAGAAACCTCTATCGGTGAGAGCTTGCCGGACAACCTCCAGGCATGTAGGAGGAGTCGCTCCAGGCAAGGTGGAAGAGCGCCTGCCAGAGCTGCTTGAGCATCGACGGCGGAGTGGGGAGCTCCAAGGGCGGGTCCGTAGCTAGAGCGAGCAGGTCCGAGGTCCAGCTCTTGGTCCAGCTGAAGGGGGGCCACCAACAGGACAATCGCGGAACCTTCCTGCAATTTCCGTAGTATCTTCGGCACCAGTACTGACGGAGGTCAGGCATACGCGATCAAGCCGTCCCAGGCGAGCAGGTCCGGAACGGGAGAGACAAACATTGGTAGTTGGTTGTTCCACCTGGTGGCAAACAGGTCGACTAGAGGCATCTCCCATCGCTAGCAGATCCGGCAAAGATGTTTGGGCGCAGGGACCACTCCGTGTGGAGAAGCTGTCCGCGGCAGGACAGGGCGTCTGCGAACACGTTCAGGTGGCCCAGGAAGTGGAGGGCTCAAAGAGCAATGCCCCGGTCCCTGCCCCAGAGCGAAGGATGGTACAGTAGGACGCACAGGGAGGGCGAGCGAGTGCCCCCCTGGTTCTGAATGTAGGCCACCACTGTCGAGTCGTCAAAAAAGTGAGGACCTCATGGTGGGTCAGCTTCTCCTGCCAGGAGACGAGGGCCAACCAGCCAGTTGATGTGTTTGTCCGCGAAGTCCTGAGGCCAAAGGGCCCGAGGCCGAGACAAAGTCCGGTAAGAGGTGAGCGCCTCATCCTGACAGGCTCGCGTCGGTGCACAGGGACCACCGGGTTGGAGGGGAGTGCAGAGGTATGCCCGTCGACAGCCATGCGAGGTCCGACTACCTCTGGAGGTAGGGGCGGACTAGCGGAGTAACCGGAACCGGATCCGTCAGAGCGCCAGTAAAGGAGGAGGTGGAGCTGAAGAGGTCGGGCATAGAGCCTGCCCAGGGGAAACAATCCGCTGCCGTGCCGAGTAGTCCCAAGAGCTGAAGCTATACCCTGGCCGTGAAGGAGGCTCCTAGCTTCATCTGCCAGGAAACCTCGGCGATCTTCTGCCGCCGAGCCAAAGGCAGGCGGCCCAATTTGAGGTCAGTCAGGAATTTCATCCCCCATTGCAGGAATCGCCGCGAAGGGGTGAGACCCGACCTGCCCGGAATGACAATAATGCTAGCCCGCGAAGGAGAGAGAGCAGCTCATCTGTTTTCCTCCAGAGGCGTGGTGATCTGGTTGAGCAGCAGTAGGTCGGCCAGATAATTGGAGGCCTGACTCAATGATCGCTGTCGGAAGCTGGCCATCCCCACGTCGAGGAGCCTCGTGGAAACCCAGGGACTGATGTTGAAGCCGAATGGGAGGGCTTGGAACCGGTAGACGTTCCCTTCGAAGGCCATGCGTAGAACCGACGCGAGGCCGGAAGCATGGGCCCGTGCAGATAAGCGTCCGCCAGATCGAGGCTAATAGCGAAGTCCATCTCCATTGCCACCTTGCTGTGCAAGGCCGCCACTTCTCCGCGAAGAGCGTCTGCCTTGAGTCGATCGTGAGGAGCCTGGGTCCAAAGGGGAGACCTGCAGAGGGGACTGGAAAACCAGCTGTATGGCGGGAGGCGGGCAGAGACTGATGTGGGACCTCATGGGGCGAGCTCTACTGCGGGCGCCGCCGGCTGCACGAGAGGCGGACCTGGTAAACCGCAGGGCGCGACCCACAGACGGGCGGGGAGCATGAGAGCGAAAGAAGAGGGGCGGAGGCTGGTCGGGGCCAAAGATCCTTAGACACCTCCTTAACTGTCTGCCAAGTGTCCCCAACAGCTGTGAACCGACTATGGGGGCCTGACGGAGCTGTGACTTCACGGTCCTGGATAGATCCGAGCAGTCGAAGGAGGGTGTCCCAACGCCAAAGGTCACAGTTGACGGCCGCCGCCATGGCGTTAGTAGACGAATGGTAGGCGGCCCAGAAGCAGCCACAAGGATCGAATGGGTGTCCCGGTAGGGAGTTTCAAATTAAGGACGCGATCCTGTCCAGCGGGTGAGGCCAAGTGTTCTGGACAGTCAGTCAGCCTGTGTGATGGCTGCTGAATCCAAGGTGGGAAGAGGGACGGCAAAAGCTTGGGAGTGTTCCGCATACCAAGACTGGCGGTAGTTCATGCTGATCCCTGCAGGCCACCGTGAATCCGTAAAAAACCTGTTTCACCAAAGTGTCCTGGCGGAGCTGAGTGGAGATCGCCTCCGCGAGATCCCGGAAGCCAGCTGGCTGAGGGAGCGACTTGCGACGTTTGGCAGAAAACTGCGCATCCACCATAGCGGAAGCTTGTCTCTTCACTGGGGGAGACGGCGGGCAGGATTCAGGCGGGATGAGTGTTGAAATAAGCCGGGAAGCCTCGTCTATGGAACGAAAGGTCTGGGAACTCAGTGTAGGTCCGCGGTCCGGGGACTAAAGACCCCGCTGAGAGGTGGGCGGGGGAGCCAGCTGGAGAGTCCCGAAGGAAAATCTCTGAAGCTGAGTCCCCTGGAAGAAGGCTGAGGATGTCAAGTTCGAGATCCAATGCCGCCTGTCGTGCTAAGCCAAATGGAGGGGCGACCAACTATGAGAGCGAGTGCCAGCCACCAGCAGCGGGCTGCAGTGCGAGCGAGGCACAGGTGGAGCTGCACGCAAAGCCTGTCAGGAAGGGCGACCGGGGAAGAGTAACAGCGGTCGAACGACGTCCTGAGGCAAAGGCGCTCCAGAGGCCCCCTACCTGCCGAAGGGCGGGTAAAGGGGGGGGCGGCGCGAGTCGTCAACGACGCATCGGTGAGGGGATCGCGAGTGCTGGGGACTGCGCTCCGAGCTAAAGAACGGAGGCGGTAGAGGATCCCTGGCTCGCTGAGCCCGCTCGGGAGAACGCGATTTGGGGGGGGGGGGGGGGGGGAAACTTGTCAGCAACCCGGCAGATCCAATCTTGCGCAAAAGACTCTGAGTCCCGCCAGGTATGCCCAGAAAAACCGGGGCGGGGGGAGGGGGGGGGGGGGGCGGGGGACATAACAGAGGCTCACCAGGCCTGCTTAGAAGAATCGGAGCGGGGAGGGAGCATCAATGAAGTTCGCGGGCCACGCTCGGACGAATCGGTGCGTGGGGGAGCGTGTCCAAGTTACGCCGGGCCCATCCAGAAGGATTGGAACGGGGCGGGGATGAAAGAGAGACTCGCCGGGCCTGCCTGGAAGCTTCGGGGCGGGGGGGGGGGGGGGGGGGGGGGGGGGTCATAAGTGTGGCTCGCCGGGCCTGCTCAGACAGTTCGAAGCGGGGGGACGGCACGTCTATGGCTCTCGGGTCACGCTCAGACGAATCGGAGCGTGAGGGAGAGCATCTTTTCTTATTAACTCTTTCTCTCTTACTGTTCTCTTTGCACTATGCTTGAGCAAAACTCGCCAGGCCCGCTCGGAAGACTCGGAGCGGGGGGGCGTGGACGTAGGATCGATTCGCCAGGCCCGCTCAGACAATTCGGAGCGGGGGGGGGGGCACGTCTATGGCTCTCGGGTCACGCTCAGATGAATCGGAGCATGAGGGAGAGCATCTTTTCTTATTAACTCTTTCTCTACTTCTCTTTGCACTATGCTAGAGCAAATCTCGCCGGGCCCGCTCGGAAGACTCGGAGCGGGGTGGGGTGGGGGGGGTTTGGACGTAGGCTCGACTCGCCGGGCCCACTCAGACAATTCGGAGGAGGGGGGGGGGGGGGGGGGGGGGGGGAGTACTACCAAGGCGCTCGGGCCACGCTTGGAAGAGATGGAGCGTGGGGAGCGCGACTCTAACCCTCACCTGCCCTGCTCGGAAGCCTCAGAGTGGGGAGGGAGCATCTGAGTGGTTACTGTACATGAAAAAGACTTACCTGCGGACCGGAATGCCCGAATGACGGAACGAAGGGGTACCCTATGAGGTGACGGAGTGACGACCTCCTTCGGGGAAACCTGGGCAGCCTGCTGGGGCTGGGACGGATGGTCGCGGCGATAGAAGTCCCAAAGGTGAGACCACCGGTCTTCTCTCCAATCGGCACACATGACACCAGTCCTAAGAGCAGCCCGAGCACGGGAGACCGGCGCCAAGCGCATCCGAGGGCCACTGGAATTCCCCACAAAGATGGCAGGTTCACAACCGCGAAGAAACCATAAAGTCCGCCATACACAGTCCGCCGGGAAAAGCTCACTGAAGAGCCTAGATCTCACTCCCCGAGGCAGAACGCGAATGAAGAAGTGTCCCGTAAGTCACTAGTCGAGCACGAAGCCGGAGCTCCAAAGACAGAGGTCACGGAAAGTCAAGTCCCAGACCGAGACCAGTCGGAAAAAAATCACATGTCAGAGTCCACTGAATTCGTATCACTCACAGTCTTGAACACGAATAAAAGTTCGGTGCAAGTCTCAAGACTAAACATGGCAAAAGCCAAAGAGAAAGTTCACATTAGCACAAGTCTGAAACCGGTCGCAAACAGAGGAAGGCCAAACGCTCGACCGTCAACGGTTAAACTAAGAGTGAAACTGCCGGGCTTTTCCCCAATGGCACGCGGCCGGATAGGGTGGTAAGGGGAGGCCACCCGGGCTCCTATGCATGGATCCCCGGTGTCTCCTCCCCAGTTGTGTAGGGGACACAACTTGGCTTAGACTGAAATCTATAGGCTATAGAGTGTATTCCATATAGTAATGCCATCGGTAATGTATTTTGAGAAAACAAATACTTACCGATGACATTACTTGGATGACCTTCCCACCTGCCCTGCTTGCCGCTGGTCCGCTCAGAAACAGACTGGCGAGCATCTGGTGGGCACGTGCCCGGATGGGTATGAAAGGGAGGCTACTCGGGTCATGGCCTAGGCTATAGCGCCCCTTGTTACCTCCCCTACCATGTATGTACACAACAATTTTTGGCTAAAATTAGTCTAGCTTAGACACCATTCCTAACAGTAATGTCACCGGTAAGTATTTTTTGAAAAAATACACTTTAGAGAAAAATTCATTTTTCTTGCCAAGAAAAGTGGTTTCCTAGACCAGGCTCTCAAGTATAACAGACTTCCTTAGGCTATAGAGAAAACAATTGAAAAAATTATAATGTACTTCGGTGGTTCTGCTGGGAGCTTGCAGGCTGAGAATGTCTTACTCTTGACAAGCAGGCAAAATGGCGCCTTTTTCTTCTCAAAGTGCTGCTTTGCTTCACTAAGCACCTGAAAATGACATTGAGACTGACATTAGCTGAATTGTAAAGAAATCAATGGGTCATGTACGTAAGAATTACTGCTTCTTATCAGGCCCTGAAGCATGCAAGGGCTTATATGAATCTATGCCTCTAGCAAAACTTGGAGGATTTCTGCCACTACATGACAAAAGCCAGTAGTGTATATGCATGTCCATTTTTGAGGAAAGTGAGATTTTCACTGTACAACAAAGAAAATCTCACTTTTTTCAAAAACGGACATACTGGCAGAGTTGTCAAGAACGCTGACAATGACATAAGAATGCACGCCTTTACCACAGCTGACACTTAGTTCGCTTCAGGCTGCCAGAGAGATAAGGCGCGGCGAGGTCACATTCCACTGTCGCTCGCTCATTCTATTTATATCGCTCTTGCAACTGAGCAGTATACAGCGTGTCCGGCGCTCTGCGCTATAACAACTACCTACACGTTTGTATTCATAACACATCTCAGCCTAAAGTGACTGTTGTGAAAGCAACATCGTTCAAAAGATGAAGATTTCACCTACACACTGATACCAAACATGACAACATTACGACTTACACTTGTGTAGCAGATTATGGTGAAAATAAAGAGAACGAGAATTTGTTGATGTATGATGCCGGTGTTTGTTGTGAAATTGACAAAGTTCCCACAGCTATAACAGGAAGACGTAACTTTTCCCAATGAAACACACTTGCACGCATAAGGGTCAGCATGCCTACAGTAAGTATCACTTACCAGATTTTCGCTACGCGCTGGGGGATGGAAGCAGGAGGGTGGTTAATGAGGTCACTGACAAGTGTCGACAGACAAGTACCAGGCGCCTGCCTTAGTACACTCCCGGCCGAATCGGGGAAAGTGAGGGCTTAGTTACACGGATACTATTGAGGAGATAGTCACGTTTCTTTCTCGGGAAATAGTGTAACACTAACAGTGAACCGTGTACATGTACTTTTGATTTAACTTTTGATCATGATGGAGTCTGATGAAACGCATACAGTCTGTGTACACACAGGTGTGTTCCATGCACTGCGACTAAATGCATTGTGCAGAATATGTGGCGGGAGATCACAAAAGAAACACAGTGATAAAAAGTAATATCTTTGTATCAAATATGAACACTTAATCCACAAGTGTTATGGAATTAATATCCAGGAAGACAAAGACCTGATGCACTCCAAAACACTGTGTAGTAGTTGCTATAGTCGGATGAAACGGATAGACTCTGAAACACGTGCGTCTGCGGAGACAACGCGAAATGCGGCGTCTGATATTGCCTCATCACAACACATTTGGACCATGTTCCATCCAAATACGAGTGTTGAAGAATGTGTCGCGTGCGTTCATTTCATGCAGCTAGGTAAAGGAGGACGACCAGCGAAGGGTGCACATGGGAAGAAACGACCGTTTCGATCTGTGGAATGTCACAGTGACACTCATAACACTGACACTAATAACAGCACTAATGAAGGTGATAGTAGGATACAAGTTTTCATTCCCGCGATGTCTACTCCCCGTAAAACGCCATGCAAAGTCGATGCTCAAACGTCGCCGTTACAAAGAGTGTGGACCCCATCTCCACCAGCCAAGCGGACGCATTAAATAGCCATTTCACCCATTGAAAAAACGGGTGTCGATATAGCCACATCTCCACATATCAAACGACCCAGCCTTCGACCTGTCCAGGAACTGCAGATGCCATTGACAAAGGAGGAAGAAAAATATCAGACGGCACTAAACCGCACAATGCTTAATGAATCAGCTGATGCCACAATCCGTTGCAAGACTGGAGGACAGCCTTTGTATTTTATGCACATACCAAAACCAAGAAAACCAACAACAGGGGCATCATCAGCCGTAATACGAAGAAGGTCTAAGGTATTAGCCCGTGCTAGAGCAAATATGTCTGGCGGATCAGAAGTGGATGAAGCTGAACAAATAACTGACGAGTTAAGACGAGAAAGAAATGAAAAAATGACTGCAATATTAGACAGAGCAGGCCATAGGCGATCCGTTTATGTCTGTAGAAAACAGGGTATTGCTCTGAGAACCAATCTAGGATTAAGCTGGTCCAAGTACAGAACATACAAACGCTTCATGAGAAGTATTGGTGTCAAACTTGAAAGTGAAAGAAAGGAAAGACAGACCCAGAAAGAAGCGCTCTGTGGCACAGTGACCATTGAACAAAAGAATCTGACTTTTGAAAACAAAGTAACAAACAAGAAAGAAAGCCAGAAAACGCCTGTCGCCTACATAGAGGATCTCACACATTTTGTTCCTGAACTGCTTGACAAGTTTGAAGCTGCAAATCTTCTTGAATGGCATGAACAAATACCAAATGATGAAATTTGGATAAAACTAGGAGGAGATCATGGCGGTAACAGTTATAAAACAATGCTTCAAGTTGCTAATCTCCAAAACCCTAACTCTAAACACAATACGTTTTTGGTGTGTATGGCTAACTGTAAAGACAGTCATGAAAATCTTCAAACAATTTTGCAGCCGTTTAAAGAGCAGGTGTCACTTCTCCAAACCATGAAATGGAAAGAAAAACAGATACGTGTATTTCTGTTTGGCGATTACGATTTTCTCGTCAAACTCTTTGGTGCTTTTGTCTAGTGTGTCAGCAAATGTGCTGAACCGCAAGGTATATTTAAAAACACTGTTGAATACTGTGACCTGTGATGGACTAATCGGATTTTAGTACACGGAGGGCATTAGCAGTCTGTGGAATACCGGGACTACGGGCGAGAAATGCCAGAACGCGACCTGTCAGTGACCTCATTAACCACCCTCCTGCTTCCGTCCCCCAGCGCGTAGCGAAAATCCGGTAAGTGATACTTACTGTAGGCATGCTGACCCTTATGCGTGCAAGTGTGTTTCGTTGGGAAAAGTTACGTCTTCGTGTTATGGCTGTGGGAACTTTGTCAATTTCACAACAAACACCGACATCATACATCAACAAATTCTCGTTCTCTTTATTTTCACCATAATCTGCTACACAAGTGTAAGTCGTAATGTTGTCATGTTTGGTATCGGTATGTAGGTAAGAATTTCAACTTTTGAACGATGCTACTTTCACAACAGTCACTTTAGGCTGAGATGTGTTATGAATACAAACGTGTAGGTAGTTGTTATAGCGCAGAGCTCCGGACACGCTGTATACAGCTCAGTTGCAAGTGCGATATAAATAGAATGAGCGAGCGAGAGGGTAATTTGACCTCGCTGCGCCTTATCTCTCTGGCCGCCTGAAGCGAACTAAGTGCTACGCGCAAGCACTGGCTGGTAAAGCCGTGAATGAAACACATCATCAAAACACGTATTTTTCTTTAAAATAAGTTTTTTTGAAAAATACTTACCGATGGTATTACAACTAGGAAATGTTTCTTAGCTAGTCTAATTTTAGCCCAAAAATTGTTGTGTACGATAATGGCCATGATGGCAGGAGAGGGGCGCCATAGGTTAGGCGGAAACCCGGTAGCCTCCCTTCCGGTTCAACCACGCATGTGCTCAGTGCTCAAATCACCAGTCAGTTTCTTAGCGGAGCAGCGGCGAGCGGGGCAGGTGGGAGGGACCTTCGAGTAATACCATCGGTAAGTATTTTTCAAAAAAACTTATTTTAAAGAAAAATACGTTTGTTTTCTCAAAACACATTACCGATGGTATTACAACTAGGAAGAATCCCGAAAAGGAGGTGGGTGCCGCTAACCGCCCCTACCCCTGCCATCGAAGCTACTAGAAGAGTCCACCCCAAGCAACCTCCCTCTAATTTTAGTGAAGATACTTACGGCGCCTAGGGCGCCGGGAGGGAGTGTTGCGCCGCCACGATGTCTCCCACCAGCGTTAGGTTCTGCCGCTGGCCGGAGAGGTCCCTCAGGTAGAAGCGAGCGAAGGTGTTCTCTGTTCGCCAGCCCACAGCCGCCACGATGTCCTTGACCGCACAGTTGCGTTCGAATGCGAGGCTCGTGGCCATGGCTCTGATCTCGTGCGCCCTGATCCTCATGCGTTTTGCTGCATCAGGGGCGAGTTCCTGGTAGGCGGATCGTATCACCCACCGAAGCCAGGAGGATATAGTCTGGGCTGAGATGTCGTTTCTACCTGGGGACAGAGGAAGAAAAAGGCGGGTGCGTCCCCTGCAGAGGGGCTTGGTCCGGCGCAGGTACACACGTAACGCTCGAACTGGGTCCTGTTGCCGGGACTCTCGATCGGAGCGTGGTTCTCTGAGAGGTAGTATGGTGACCAGTTGTGGTGCCACGAGTGGAGATCTGGTCTTGGCTAGGAAGGTCGGGTCGGGAAGCAGCTGCACCGAACCGTCCGTCCGGAACTGTAAACAGTTGGGGCGAGTAGAGAGGGCGTGCAGCTCACTGACTCTGGAGGCTGAGGCGAGGGCTAGCAAGAAGCAGGTCTTCCGCGTCACGTCCGGTAGTCTCGCCAGCTGTAACGGCTCAAAGCGGGCCGAGTTGAGCCAAGTAAGGACCCAAGGTAGGTCCCAACGTGGCAGCAGTGTACGTAGAGCGGGACGATGCAGACCGAAATGGCCCATCAGATCGGCGAGGTCCTTGCAGGCGCCCGGGTCGGGACGTCCTAGATGCCTGTAAGTATCAGCGATCATGGCCGAGTAACCTCGAATGGTGATGGGAGCTAAACGCTGGTCGTGAAAAAGCCAGAGGAAGAAATCCGCCAGCTGAGGGACTGTCAACTCGGTGGGGGAGAGGCGTCTCTCGTCACACCAGGTGCTGAGAACTCTCCACTTGCCCTCGTAAACTCGTCTGGTCGAGGCTCTGCGGGCTGTAGCGATCGCGTCCACTGCCGCACCTGAGAAGCCTCTAGCGGAGAGGGCTTGCCGGACAACCTCCAGGCGTGGAGGAGGAGACGTTCTGGACAAGGATGGTACAGCGTCTGCCGCGGTTGCTTGAGCATCGTTCGTGGAGTGGGTAGCTGTAGTGGGGGGGTCGTCGCCAGATTCAGGAGGTCGGTCGTCCACGACCTGGTCCAACAAAACGGGGCCACCAGAAACAGGATAGTGTTGCTGCCCCTGAGCTTGAGAAGAACCTTGGGGATGAGGACCATGGGTGGGTAGGCGTAGGCGACCAGTCCATCCCAGGAGATGGAGAGGGCGTCCACTGCCCAGGCCAAGGGGTCTGGAATCGGCGAGACGAACAGAGGGAGTTGGCGATTCCATCTCGTGGCAAATAGGTCGATCATGGGTGACTCCCAGGTAGCGCCGATCATCCGAAAGATGTCTGGACGCAGTGACCACTCGGTGTGCAGTAGCTGACCGCGACGGGAGAGGGAGTCGGCCAGCACATTCAAGTGGCCCGGGATATGTCGAGCACGGAGAGAAATGTCCCGATCCTCGCACCACCGGAGCACTTGGTACAGGAGGATGCAGAGAGATGGGGAGCGGGTACCGCCCTGCTTCTGGATGTAGGCGACGACCGTAGAGTTGTCCGACAACACCAGTAGCTCCCGGTGAAGCAGGCGAGCTTCCCACACACGAAGGGCTTGCCAGACGGCTTCCAGTTCCAACCAGTTGATGTGTCGGTCCCGGAGATCCAGGTCCCACCGGCCGGAGGCCGTCTCGAATGAGGGTAGAAGGTGTGCTCCCCAACCGGAGAGGCTCGCGTCTACGCAGATGGAGAGGGAGGGCGGTGGCGAGAACAGCGGCACTCCTGTTGCGAGCCAGAGGGGGTCCGCCCAGCGTAGAAGGTGAGGACGGAGCCACGACGGAATCGGAACCGGAGACTCTAGGTCGGAGGTCGACGGACGCCAGTGTAGCAGAAGGTGCAACTGTAGCGGCCGGGAGTAGAGACGTCCTAACGGAATAAGGTCTGCTGCCGCGCTCATCAGCCCCAGCAACTGAAGCCACTGCCTGGCGGGAATCGAAGACTTCTGGGATACCTGCCGAGCTAGTTCCGCCAGCTTCTGAATGCGGGGTTCGGGCAGCCGGACGATATTGCGGTCGGTGTAGAACTCCATGCCTAGGTGGACGAAATGGCGTGACAGCACGAGGTCGGACTTGCCGAAGTTGACTATGAAGCCCAGCGTCTTGAGGAGCTGAAGCAAGGCATCCCGGTCCACCTCCAAGGCGGCAGAGGCCTGATTCTTCAGGAGCAGGTCGTCCAGGTAGTTGGACGTGGGGCTCGTGGAGGTCCGACGGGCTTTGGCTACCACTGCGTCCATGATGCGTGTGAAGACCCATGGGCTGAGGTTGAGGCCGAAGGGAAGTGCGCGGAACTGGTATACCACACCCTCGAAGGCGAAGCGTAGATAGCGTCTGGACGCTGGGTGCATGGGCACGTGAAGGTAAGCATCCGCGAGGTCCAGGCTGATTGCAAAGTCGAGGGGTTGCACCGAGGCACGCAGGGCCCGAGCTGTCTCCATGCGAAAGCGTGGAGCTACTATAAACTTGTTGAGCGCGGACAGGTCGATCACAGGACGCCACTTGCCGCCCGGCTTGGGAACTACAAACAGCCGGCTGTAGAAAGCTGGGGAGTCGAGACGCGTCACCACCTCTGTCGCTGCTTTCCGAAGTAGGGCGGTCACCTCGTTGCGCAGAGCGTCTGCCTTGAGCTGGTCTGTCGGAACCAAGGTCCACGCCGGAGTACGTTGCAGTGGGGGCGGGGACCGAAAGGAGATCCGCAGACCGAGGGAGATGGTTGAAAGAATCCAGGGGTCGTCCGGGAACAGCGCCCGCCAGGCGGCGCTGTGCCGTGCGAGCCTCCCGCCGACCGGAGGTCCCAGCGCGGTCGACGGAGCCCGAAGGTGGAGAACGTCAGAAGGCCCTGCCCCGCCCGGGGCGTCGGGCAGGCTTGGGCCAGGTCCTGGGAGCGGGGGCCGAAGAGGATCCTGCAGTGGGACGGGTACGGGGGAAGGTAGGGGGCCTGGGGGGGAGACGTCCACCTCTGGTGTAAGGCCGGGAAACGGGTCTAGCCGCCCGCAGGGGGCGACCCTGGGTCCTGCGGGTATGTTGAAAGGGAGTAGGTACTGTACGACTTGGCCAGGTGTCCTTGTTTGCCTCTTTAACCGCTAACCAAGTGGGGCCAAAGAGAAGCTCTCCGCCAAGGGGCGCCTGACGAAGTTGGAGCTTTAGGTCATTGGGGAGAGGGCAGGAGCGGAGGAGGAAATCCCGACGCAAAAGGTCACAGTTGGCCGCCGCAGCCATAGCGTTGACACAGGTGTGGTAGGAGGCCCGGTTACCAGAGACGGCCAGGGCTAGCAGATCCCCCAGCAGCGGCGTAAGGGACGGATGCCAAGCCTCCTCTACGCGACGAACCATGGCTTGCGTCAGAAGGTCAAGAAATCCCGCGGAGGCTAAGGCGTTGCGTATGAGATTACCTGTCTGATCGATTCCTGGAAGCAGAGGGGTCCGTGCCGGAATCGCCGCCAGGGCCCAAGCAGCTGGGTCCGGTTTGGGTAGTGCGCAGGTAAAGCTCTGAGTATGTCCCGCGTACCAAGATTGTCGAAAAAACATGTGTAGGTCCGCCGGCCACTTAGAGTCATTGAAGAATCCAGCGGCGCCCAAGTGTCCCTGCGCGAGTCGAGCCGAGAACGCGTCCCGTAGGCTGCTGAAACCCGGAGGTTGAGGAAGAGTTTTAAAAGTCTTGGTATGGAGTTCCGCATCTACATAGGCCGCGGCCTTCTTCTTCGCAGGCGGAGAAGGAGGACAGTCTTCCGGCGGCAGGCACGCCGAGATGATGCGAGCTGCCTCGTCCAGGGCACGCAGAGTCTCCAACCTGTGTCCCACTGCTGACGGATGTTGTTCCTGCTCATCTTGATCCACGTCAGGGGGCGCCGGGATAGAGTGCGCGGGGCTGTCGTCCCGAAGTAAAACCGAAACTGAGTCCTCAGGAGCAAGGCTGAGCGCGTCATCCTCTAATTGCAGAGCGAGGTGGGTGGGGCCGGTTCGTGCTAAGAGTGTGGGCCCAGCCTCCGCGACGAGCCGGGATGTGACCGAGGCCTTGGCCGGAGAAGGTCTCACGGAGCGGTGACGCCACGAACGGACCGTGGAGGTTACTTGAGACCCAGAGCGAGAACGATGAGCGTAGCGTCGAGGCGACCTCCTACCCCGCGGGGAGGGCTCACGGCGGGAGCGGGGACTCCTAGAACGGGATTGGCGGCGGCAGCGTCGACTGCCTCTGGACGACGACGGCCTGGAGGGTGGAGTAGACGATTGGCGCGCTCTCCGAGTAGAATGTCTCACATCTGGAGAATGCGGTCTGGACCGACGCACCACTTGCGGAGATCCGACCCCGGACACCGTCCGCGATGGCCTACTGGTACGGGAAGATCTGGAGGCATGCCTATGCCGCGGTGACCTGTCCCTGGAGGGTGAACGATGGCGAGAATAGCGGGAGACCGTCCGGTGCTTCTGCTCTCTGGAACGAGGTGAGTAACGGTCCGTACCTGAACGCCGAACTCTGTCGATGTGTGGAGGAGGAGTATCCTTCTGCTGGGAAGCGGGCATCTCCTGTGCCGAGACCGCTACCGGAACTGAAGCCTGTACCTGTACTTTGTCTCGCGCCGAAAGGATCGGCGGAACCGGACAGCGTGCACTAGTCGGGTCTGTACCTGCTGCCGGTGTAGTAGAATGAGCAAGCGACCGAAGTCGCGATGGAGAACGTTCTAACGTCTGATAAGCACCACTAGTCGGGTCTGTGGTGATTACCGGCGTGTCTATATTGTTCCAGGAAGAGGGCCTGACTGAAACTTCAGTACTAGTTTCTGCTACCGGACAGCGCGCACTAGTCGGGTCTGTGTTCGCTGCCGGCCCAGGAGGACGGGCTCGCGGTGTAAGTCGCGGCGTAGACTGTCCTCTCACCAGGTAATACCCACTAGTCGGGTCTGTGGTTCTTACCGGTGTATGGCCCTGTATACGTGCTGGCGTCGGAAGTGCACGGTAGAAACCCCATAGCTGATTCCATTGTTCTTCCCGCCAGGGGGCGCAGACCAGGCACGGTTGGGAAGATGTACAGGTTGAACAGGGCAGGCACACCTCGTGTCCATCGCTCGGCCACTGGAATTGTCCACATCTGATACAGGTGCGGACTTGCCAACTGCAACACAAAACAGAACAATCTATGTGAAGGTAATCGAACCTGCCGCAGCCGGCAGGCAACGAAACGCGCGAAACGAACGAAGGAGATACGGCGTATGCTGGCGTGCGGCGCTCAAACCCTCCCTGAGCGCCGTACGGAAGCAGTGACCGAGATTATACCTCGCCATGTTTGGGAAAGGAGAGGAACGAAGAGCGGTGTCAGCGGTGAAGCCCGAGGCTGTCCTATCAAGGCGCCAACCCGCTCCGACCGGCCACGAAGGGACCGGTGCCAGGCGCAGAGACGACAGTCACCCGAGAAGACCAGGAACGCGCCGTCCGCCACCGAACCAGGCCTTCCCCGAGGTAGGCCAAGGACGAACCCCAAGGGCACCAGAAGTTGAAGGCGACCGGCCGACAGTGAGCACAGCTCACCAGCGTTGTTAGGAAGTCCTCTCGAAACAACGCACACACGAAAGCGTCCCAGCCCAAAGGCCACAATCCCTCTCACACAGTAGAAAGTCGAAGCAGGGAACGAAGCCAACGAATGAAGGAGCCACAGGCGTACACAACCTCACGCGACTAGCGAAGAAACTGACTGGTGATTTGAGCACTGAGCACATGCGTGGTTGAACCGGAAGGGAGGCTACCGGGTTTCCGCCTAACCTATGGCGCCCCTCTCCTGCCATCATGGCCATTATCGTACACAACAATTTTTGGGCTAAAATTAGACTAGCTAAGAAACATTTCCTAGTTGTAATACCATCGGTAATGTGTTTTGAGAAAACAAATCTGCTATGCTCACATATTTTTTCACTGCACACTGAATTAATGCAAACACATTTCTGTGGCAGATAAACACATATTTACCCCTTCAGGCACCACAGCAGGAGATGGAACTGCCCAGGGTATTTTGCCACATTTGTTTGGCACGTTCCCAGGTGTCAAGCTAATCTGGCACTGCCCTTAAAGTATGCATCTCCCACAACTCGTACACAGTTTTGTAGACACCTCCAAAGTCATTATTAGGTGAGAATGCACAAAAAAGAATAAACTGATGCTCAAGATAAGGCTTCTACCTGCTTCATTGCTGCCTCCTCCTGTGGCAGAACGTGGCAAGGTATTTCCATCACCTCTGCAAAGACACAGAAACCATACTGTGTTTCATCAGGCATAATTTTACCGGCAGTCATTGCTGACTGACACAGTATTGCACAACCACACATGAAACAAATAAGCAAAAACAGGGATATTATTTTAGTCTTTAGTAACTGACATCAAGACACATTCCAATGTTTTCATCGTTTTCTTACATGGAAACATATGGCAATAAACTATCTTATTTTATCTAAGTATTCCACACAGTTTTCAATTAGAAAATGCAAACATCACTCAACTGCAAGAGGCAAAGAAAATCATGAGTCCCAACAGGCTCATGACGTTCTTTACCACTTGCTGGATTCATTTCTATTTTAGCTTGAATTTGCTTGAACATAAATGGACTTTGCCATTATTTCAAAGACATGATACGAGTCCGCTGGCAGTGAAGGGGTTGATTAATACAGGGAAAAATCTGAGGTCACTTGAGATGTGCATCTATAGAAATGATGCTGAATCTTAACCATTTTAACTGCCAGGGCATGGCGAACGCTATCCCGTTTGCAAGAAACATAAATCCTCATGAGCCCCCGCTCTCTTGGGGGCTCATGAGGATTTATTATCTCTTGTTAGTCCTAAGTTCTTTATGTCTATTTTTGGTCCTAGTTACATTGTGATCTTCACGCAGATGTTGGTCAGTGTGAAGTGGTTTTGGATGCGCAATTCATGATCACTGGCAGCAAAAAGGTTAAACATCCCTTTTGAACTCAGTCTATCAACAAAAAAATTCATTTTTCTTTAAAAGGTATTTTTTCAAAAAATACTTACCGATGACATGACTACTAGGAGTGTCCACTCCTTGCTCAATTCTAGCCTAAGAACCCGTTGTGTGAACACAACCCGGGAGGCACTCGGGGAACCCCCAGAGGGACCGAGAGTTGTCTCCCGCTCCTACCCACCAGCCCTATTCACCTGTGAACTCCAGTCACGAATTAGGCTCACCAGCGGCATGCGGGGCAGGTGGGAGGGTCCTTCGAGTCATGTCATCGGTAAGTATTTTTCGAAAAAATACCTTTTAAAGAAAAATGAATTTGTTTCTTCAAAAACATTACCGATGACATGACTACTAGGAGAATGCCGAACAGGAGGAGGGTGCCGCACAAGAAGGTTTTCTCTAGGCCATGGCCCCCTCCTCTCCTCCAACACTCCGAACTCCCTAGTGGGTGCGTACCTACGGCGCCTGTGGCGCCGGGAGGGAGTGTTGTGCTGCCGTGATGTCCCCCACCAAGGCGAGGTTGTCTCGCTGCCCTGCCAGATCCCGTAGATAGAAGCGGGCGAAAGTAGATTCTGATCGCCAGCCCACCGCAGCCATGATGTCCTTGACAGCGCAGTTCCTGTCGAAGGCTACGCTCGTGGCCATGGCCCGTACTTCGTGCGCCCGAATCTTTAGGCTCTTCGCTCCCTGTGGGGAGAGATCGACATATGCTGAGCGAATCACCCAGCGTAGCCAGGAAGAGACTGTCTGTGCTGTAATGTCGTTTCTTCCGGGTTTTAAAGGTAGGAAGAGGCGTGAGCGTCCCCTCCGGACGGCTCTGGTTCGGCGCAAGTACACTCTGAGGGCTCGTACAGGATCTTGTTGCCTGGTCTCTTTTTGGGGAAGTCTTTCCCGCGTAACGGTCGTAAGGTGATAACCTGTGGTGCCGTCAGTGGAGACCTAGTCTTGGCAATGAAGGCAGGGTCGGTCACAAGTTGGACCGAATGATCAGCTCGAAATTGCAGGCATGTAGGCCGGGCTGATAGAGCGTGTATCTCGCTTACTCGTGCCGCGGTGGCGAGCGCCAGCAGGAAGCAGGTCTTCCGCGTCACATCAGCAAGACTGGCCAGTGGTAGTGGTTCGAAACGTGGTGAGTTCAGCCAGGTAAGAACCCATGGTAAATCCCAGCGGGGAAGTAGTGAGCGAGAGGCAGGCCTTTGTAGTCCGAAGTGTGACATAAGATCTGCTAGGTCCTTACATGCGCCAGGATCCGCGCGGCCGAGATGCCGGGAGGTGTCGGCAATCATCGAGAGATATCCCCGAATGGTAATAGGGGCCAGTCCTTGGTCTCCGAAGAGCCAGAGGAAGAAGTCCGCAAGTTGGGGGTTTGTCAGTTCGGTGGGGGAGAGACGACGGTCGCTGCACCAGGCACAGAGTACCCTCCATTTCCCCTCAAGATACGTCTAGTCGAGGGCTTGCGGGCTGTAGCGATCGCTTCCACTGCAGCACCCGAGAAGCCTCTAGCGGAGAGGGCTTGCCGCACAACCTCCAGGCGTGTAGCAGTAAGCGTTCCGGACAAGGGTGGAACAGCGCCTGACGTGGCTGCTTGAGCATAGTGCGGGGCGTGGGGAGCAGTAGAGGAGGGTGAGTGGCGAGGCTGATCAGGTCGGTGGACCAGGAACGAGTCCAAGCGAACGGGGCGACCAGGAGCAGGATCGCATTGGTTCCTCGCAGCTTTAGGAGGACTTTGGAAACAAGGACTGTCGGGGGAAAGGCGTACGCTATGAGTCCGTCCCAGGGAATGGATAAGGCGTCGACCGCCCAAGCCAGGGGATCCGGTACTGGGGATACGAAGAGGGGAAGCTGGTGATTTCACCTCGTGGCGAACAGGTCCACCATCGGGGTCTCCCAGTGAGAGCAAATCATCCGGAAAATGTCCTGGCGTAGCGTCCATTCCGTGTGAATGAGCTGTCCTCGACGAGATAGGGAGTCCGCCAAAACATTCAGGCGACCGGGGATATGGCGAGCGCTGAGAATCAGATCGCGGTCCTCGCACCATCGCATCAATCGGAACAGTAGCATGCAAAGATCGGGTGAATGAGTTCCTCCCTGCTTCTGTATATACGCTACCACTGTCGAGTTGTCCGAAAGGACGAGAAGATGCTGGTGTCTGAGTTGCTCTTCCCAAACGATGATGGCCTGCCACACCGCTTGCAGTTCCAACCAGTTGCTGTGTTTGTCCGCGAACTCCGGAGGCCAGAGGCCGGACGTCGTGGTGAACTGAGGAAGCAGGTGGGCTCCCCAACCAGCCCGACTCGCGTCGACACACAGGGAGAGGTGAGGGGATGGAGAGGAAATGGGGACTCCCAGAGCCAACCACGCTCTGTCGGTCCACCGTAAGAGGTGGGGGCGTACCAGCGGGGACACGGGGACGATCGTGGTCAAGTCGCCCAAGGAGGGACGCCAGAGCAGTAGGAGATGAAGTTGTAGCGGTCGGGAGTAGAGACGCCCGAGGGGGATAAGATCCGCTGCTGCGTTGATCAGGCCCAGAAGCTGAAGCCAGACCCTGGCGGGGGCTGCCTGCTGCTGATCTACCAACGCGGCGAGAGCGGATAACCTCACAATCCGTTTCTCTGGCAAGAGTACCCTGTTGCGGTCCGTGACAAACTCCATGCCTAGGTGGATGAAGTGGCGCGCAGGAGTGAAGTCCGACTTTCCGGTGTTGACCAGGAATCCCAACCGGTAAAGCAGCCGTAAAAGGGCGTCCCTGTCTGCCGCAAGCGCGGTCTCCACCTGATTTCTCAAGAGTAGGTCGTCGAGATAATTTGACGTCGGACTGGACGACGACTGCCTTGCCTTGGCCACTACAGCATCCATGATGCCCAGGGGCTGAGGTTGAGACCGAACGGAAGGGCGCAAAACTGGTAAATCACTCCTTCGAACGCGAAGCGCAGGTACTTCCTGGCAGACGAGTGCATGGGAACATGTAGGTAGGCGTCGGACAGATCTAGACTGACCGCGTAGTCCATGGGTTGAACCGCCGCCCGAAGGGCCCTTGAAGGGGCCGCGATGAAGGCGTTCAGCGCCGACAGATCTATGACTGGCCGCCACTTGCCGCCGGGTTTGGGCACCACAAACAGTCGGCTGTAAAAGGCGGGCGAGTCCGGACGCTGCACTATCTCTGTGGCCTGCTTCGACAGGAGAGCCGCGACTTCTCCTCGCAGAGTGGCGGCCTTGAGGACGTCGGATGGTGACAAACTCCATGCCTAGGTGGATGAAGTGGCGCGCAGGAGTGAAGTCCGACTTTCCGGTGTTGACCAGGAATCCCAACCGGTAAAGCAGCCGTAAAAGGGCGTCCCTGTCTGCCGCAAGCGCGGTCTCCACCTGATTTCTCAAGAGTAGGTCGTCGAGATAATTTGACGTCGGACTGGACGACGACTGCCTTGCCTTGGCCACTACAGCATCCATGATGCCCAGGGGCTGAGGTTGAGACCGAACGGAAGGGCGCAAAACTGGTAAATCACTCCTTCGAACGCGAAGCGCAGGTACTTCCTGGCAGACGAGTGCATGGGAACATGTAGGTAGGCGTCGGACAGATCTAGACTGACCGCGTAGTCCATGGGTTGAACCGCCGCCCGAAGGGCCCTTGAAGGGGCCGCGATGAAGGCGTTCAGCGCCGACAGATCTATGACTGGCCGCCACTTGCCGCCGGGTTTGGGCACCACAAACAGTCGGCTGTAAAAGGCGGGCGAGTCCGGACGCTGCACTATCTCTGTGGCCTGCTTCGACAGGAGAGCCGCGACTTCTCCTCGCAGAGTGGCGGCCTTGAGGACGTCGGATGGAACCTCTGTCCAAAGTGGAACGGAGCGCAAAGGCGGAGGAGAACGGAACGAGATCCGTAATCCTCTGGTGACTACGTCCAAAACCCAGGGCTCGTCTCGAAACAGCGAGCGCCACTCCTCGCTGAATCGTGCTAGCCTCCCGCCGACTGGAGCCCCGACGACGGTCGGCGGGGGCGGAACCGGGGACAAGTCAGGTGGCCTGCCCGCGCCCAGGGCGGGACGGGGCCAGGCGGGGGTAGGGGTGCTAGCTGGGCCAGGGCGACGGAAGGACGGGCGATGGCGCAGCGCAGCTCGTGGCGGAGCAGACGGGTCCGAGGTGACACGTTTACGCGCCCGCAAGGAGCGACCCAGGGCCGTGCGGGCGGGAGGAAAGCGTTGCTTGACAGCCTTGCGAGGCCAACGGTCGGAGTTGGAGTCCTTCACCGTCTGCCAAGTATCCCCGAAGCACGGCTTTACCAGCCAGTGCTGGCGCCTAGCACTTAGTTTGCTTCCAGCTGCCAGCGAGATAAGGCGCCGCGAGGTCACATTCCACTCTCGCCCGCTCATTCTATTTATATCGCTTGCTACTGTGGGGGTACACGGCGTGACCGGCGCTCTGCCGCTATAACAACTACCTACACATTTGTATTCATAACACATCTCTGCCTACAGTGACTGTTGTGGAAGCAACATCGTTCAAAAGTTGAAATTCTCACCTACACACTGATACCAAATATGACAACATTACGACTTGCACTTGTGTAGCAGGTTATGGTGAAAATAAAGAGAACGGGAATTTATTGATGTACGATGTCGGTGTTTGTTGTGAAATTGACGAAGTTCCCACAGCCATAACACGAAGACGCTACTTTTCCCAACGAAACACACTTGCATGCATAAGGGTCAGCATGCCTACAGTAAGTATCACTTAGCGGATTTTGGATTCATGGTGGGGGACGAAAGCAGGAGGGTGGTTAATGAGGTCACTGACAGGTCGCGTGTTGTGCGGTACACGGCGTGACCGGCGCTCTGCCGCTATAACAACTACCTACTGGTTTGTATTCATAACACAAATCTGCCTGAAGTGACTGTTGTGGAAGCAACATCGTTCAAAAGTTGAAATTCTCACCTACACACTGATACCAAACATGACAACATTACGACTTACACTTGTGTAGTAGGTTATGGTAAAAATAAAGGGAACGGGAATTTGTTGATGTCGGTGTTTGTTGTGAAATTGACAAAGTTCCCACAGCCATAACACAAAGACGCTACTTTTCCCAACGAAACACACTTGCATGCATAAGGGTCAGCATGCCTACAGTAAGTATCACTTACCGGATTTTGGATTCATAGTGGGGGACGGAAGCAGGAGGGTGGTTAATGAGGTCACTGACAGGTCGCGTGTTCTGGCATTTCTCGCCCGCAGCCGTCTCGGTACTCCACATACTGCTATTGCCATCCTGAAATACGATCAGTCCATAACAGGTCACAATATTCAACAGTGTTTTTAAACATACCTTGAGGTTTAACACATTTTCTGACACACTAGACATAAGAACCGTTTTACGGGGAGTAGACGTCGGCGGAATAAAAACTTGTATACCACTATCACCTTCATTAGTGCTGTTATCAGTGTCGGTGTTATGAGTGTCACATGCCGCGGATTGAAACGATCGTTTCTTTCCATGCCGGGAACCCCGCTTCGCTGGTCGTCCTCCTTTACCTAGCTGCATGAAGTGAACACACGCGACACATTCTTCAACACTCGTATTTGGATGGAACATGGTCCAAATGTGTTGTGATGAGGCAATATCAGACGCCGCATTTCGCGTTGTCTCCTCGGACACACGTGTTTCAGTCGAGTCTATCCGTTTCATCCGACAATAGCAACTCCTACACATTGTTTTGGAGTGCATCATGGCTTTGTCTTCCTGGATATTAATTCCATAACACTTGTGGATTAAGTGTTCATAATTGATACAAAGAAATGACTTTTTATCCGTGTATCTCTTTTGTGATCTCTCGCCACATATTCTGCACAATGCATTAACTCTCATTGCATGGAACACACCTGTGTGTACACAGACTGTACGCGTTTCATCAGACTCCATCATGATCAAAAGTTAAATCAAAAGTACATTTACAAGGTTGACTGTTAGTGTTACACTATTTCCCAAGAAAGAAACGTGGCTATCTCCTCAATAGTATCCGTGTAACTAAGCCCTCTCTTTCCCCAATGCCGGGAGTGTACAACACCAAGTCGGATGTCTGGAACTTGTCTGTCGACACCTGTCAGTGACCTCATTAATTACCCTCCTGCTTCCGTCCCCCACCATGAACCCAAAATCCATTAAGTGATACGTACTGTAGGCATGCTAACCCTTATGCATGCAAGTGTGTTTCACTGGGAAAAGTAGCGTCTTTGTGTTATGGCTGTGGGAACTTTGTCAATTTCACAATAAATTCTCGTTTTCGTACATCAACAAATTCCCGTTCTCTTTATTTTCACCATGACCTGCTACACAAGTGCAAGTCGTAATGTTGTCATGTTTGGTATCAGTGTGTAGGTGAGAATTTCAACATTTGAACGATGTTGCTTCCACAACAGTCACTTTAGGCAGAGATGTGTTATGAATACAAATGTGTAGGTAGTTGTTATAGCGGCAGAGAGCCGGTCACGCCGTGTACCGCTCAGTAGTGCGATATAAATAGAATGAGCGGGCGAGAGTGGAACTCGCGGCAGCCTTATCTCTCTGGCAGCTGGAAGCGAACTAAGTGTCGGCTATGGTAAAGGCGTGGAAGAGCAGAGACCCTCCCAGGGGGGCCTGACGTAGCTGAATACTCAGGTCGATCGGCATTCCACTGCAAGCCTGTAGGATGGCGTCTCGTCGCATAAGGTCGCAGTTAGCCGCGGCCGCCATCGCGTTAACCGAGGAGTGATAAGCTGCGCGGTTCCCAGCCTCCGCCATGACTAGCAGGTCTCCCAGGAGGGGAGACAGAGCAGGCTGCCAAGCTTCCTCGAGTCGTCGGATGAAAGCCTGTGTCAGCAAGTCCAAGAAACCGGAGCAGGCGAGCGTGTTCCGGACCAGCGACGCCGTCCTATCCAGTCCCCGTGGGAAGGACCGTTTCAACATAGAAGCCCCTCCGGCTTGCATCAGAGTGGCGGGATCCACTGGAGGAAGCGGGCAGAGGAACGACTGCGAATGGCCGGCGTACCAATCCTGTTGAAACGCGATGTCCAGAGCGGAAGGCCATCTCCCGTCCGCGAAGAAGTCCGAGTTCCAAGTCTCCGAAAGCAGGTGAGACGAGAAAGCGTCCCGCAGATCAAAAAAACTAGCCGGCTGTGGGAGGGACTTGAACCTCTTGACAGTCCTATCCGCGTCCACGAAGGCGGAAATCTTCCTCTTCACAGGGGGTGAAGCCGGACAAGCGTCCTCAGGTAAGGCGGCGGCGATGAGCTTTGCAGCCCCGTCCAGCGCCAGCCGCGTGTCCATCCGGGTAGAAGAAACCTGTCTGACGGAGGCCGACACACTGGAAGCCGAAGAGGCAGAAGCTGAAGAACGGCTGATACCTCCGAGTAACCAGTCCGAAGAATCCTCCGGCGTCAAACTGAGGGTGTCGAAGTCCCGCTGTCCGGAAACCGGCGACTGAAGAGGGCGACGAGGGCTCCGAGGCCGGGAATCCCGTTGTCGGAGAACCACAGCGGATGAAGACTCCCTCCGCAAGGGAGAGCGGTAGTCTGAACGACGCGGTGAGGGTCTCCTGCGTGCCGAGGGCGGATCCCGACGAGGAGAACGGCTGCGACGAGGGGGAACGGAACGGTGAGGACGAGGAAGAGGGGAAGTGGCCGGTCGATGGGAAGAGGGACGGGACGAACGGGAGTCCAAACGAGAAGGGGAACGCGAAGAAGGTGAAAACCGTCTGCGGCGAGGGGAGTCCCGATGCGACGAGCGATGAGAAGAGAAGGTCCTCCTACGATCGTGCGAAGGAGAGCGAAAACGTCGAGCAGAATCCCTGTGTCTACGTTCTTCACAACCAGGAGGCTCCGGACGAGTGCATGTATGTCTCTCTGAACCAGGCTCTTGGGAGAGGCGGGTTACTGGCCGGCCAGGGGACCTCCAGCGGGATCCCGGCGGCTTCCTCAGAGACGAGTGGGGAACGACGGTGGAGGAGGGACGCCACGAGCGTCCCACCAAACCAGGCTCTTGGGAGAGGCGGGTTCTTTCCACCAGCTGTGTCCGGGCGCGCTCTCGAACGGAGGCGGTCTTGACGGTCGAACTCCCACTCTGTGCACTAGTCCCTTGATTACTCAGTGGCGTTATCTGCGTCGGATCCCGTTGGTCTCGCACGTCCGGTGCCGGGGGCACAGCGGAAGGCGTCTCGGTAATCTTCAAGGTACCCGAGAGGGCAGGAGGCTCCCTCCTATAAAAGTTCCAGAGATTAGACCACCGCAGTTCCGGCCATGTAGTACAGACGTCACACGTATGGTCGGACGCACACCCAGCGCAGGGGAGACAGACTGCATGGTTATCCGACGGCCACTGGAAGCCTCCGCATTTTGTGCATGTCATCAGTAGGCCACTGCAACACACAAAACATGAAGGCACTCGGCGAGTGTCCACCAATCTCCCCGTTAAGCTTTAGGCCCCAAGCTACAGTGGTGTTAGGCACCCAATTAACCAACGTATGGCTCACATGCCGTCAACATTTAGTTAAAACCACGGCGGAGGGAAAACAAACCCTGCCGGGACAGGTGAGCATCCAAGCCTTCATCATAACGCAGGGCGTCTAAACCGTAAGCCTAAATAAGTTAGGTATGGCCTAGGTACAGTAACGGAACTCACCGCTCGCAGCTGGCAATGGCGCGAAAAGCCCGCCAAAAAAACCGGCGCGAAAACTCTTCAGCTAATCAGGCAACCAAACAGAGCCCAAAAAACCCCAAACGAGGGAGAAGCGAAGCAAAAAGCAAGCTGCTCGTGCCTGTGCCCCGCCCGGGCAACCAGCCGAGGCTCCTCTAACTACCTTACCTCTCAGTCGGAGCGGTACGAGAAGGAGAAAGTTCCATGACCCCCACAGCCCGACCGGCAAAGCCAGAGAGGGAACCCTTGAACAAGACCGAAGCTGCAGTGGGCCAACCGTCGCAAGAGTAGAATCCAAGGCCGGCGAAGACGAAGCAAGCCAGGCAGACCGAACCGGTCGAAAAAACTTCAAAGTCCAGAGGCTAGAGAAAACACGTCTGAACGCGTGAGCCTAAGAAGCGTGACTGGAGTTCACAGGTGAATAGGGCTGGTGGGTAGGAGCGGGAGACAACTCTCGGTCCCTCTGGGGGTTCCCCGAGTGCCTCCCGGGTTGTGTTCACACAACGGGTTCTTAGGCTAGAATTGAGCAAGGAGTGGACACTCCTAGTAGTCATGTCATCGGTAATGTTTTTGAAGAAACAAAAGAAGAAGATGCACCTTCCCTGCGGAAGGCCACCTAATTTTTCAAATAAAATTGTTCAAAAAAGGTTTTCGACTATTTACACACTTTTAACTCACTCAGCATCTCCTGCGTGACGCGTCCCTGCGTGATGTGTTGTGGCTCATCCTTGACTCCTGGCTCACCACGCCAGCCAATCAGCAACAGGACAGGGATGCTGTATACACCCGGGGCTGCCAGCGACATGAGGGGGTTCACCATGTTGCCTAGGCCTGAATTCTACACACGGAATCAACTTTGACTGGAATGGATTAGGATGAGATGAAAGTACTTAAGGCACTTGAAAATTAACGAATACATTAGTGAATCCATGAAAGACTGAATCAATCTGTCAATGATTAAATGAATAAATAAAGCTATTCTCCTCAATTAAGCAATATTCAATGCGAAGTTACTCATGCTGCAATCTCACCTAATTCTGAAAGTCTGAGATGGAGAGGCCACGACAGATCAAGAATATTGCCAGATTAGCATGGTGCCTGTGCTTTTCCAAGCCAATCTGACATCATCCTGCACCCATTTAGCCCCTATACATTACAGCAGATGGATTGACCACGATAATTCAAGGGTAGTGTCAGATTAGCTTGGCACCTGATGGCGCCAAGCTAATTTGCCACTACTATTGAATTATCATGGTCAATCCATCTCCTACAACTGGCACATAGTTGTTAGATGACACCTCTCAAATTGAGGTAATGCGGCCTTGAGGTGAAATGGGTAAAGGTGTCCTATTGCACAATTAAACTACCATAGAACTATATCTTCAGCATCTGGTATGCATCTTTACAGAAACAGTAAAGCTGCAAGAGATACTGTTAGTTTCTAATCCACTCCTGCACGCAACCCACCAGTGTTGTTTCCAGTACTGGTTGCCGCATGCATGAAGAGGAAAATGATTAAACCTAATGAATTCTGTTAATTCTGCTTATTGTCCTATGAAGGCTACATTACAGATTACAAGCTAGATTAACCATTTTAGTTCAAGGGTGGTGCCAGAGTAGCTTGGTGCCTCAGGCGCCAATCTATCCTTGAACTATCAGTCAAATTTATTTCAAGCAACAGTGTTATCAGGATGTAAGGGGTTAAAGGTATGTGAAAGATCATTTTGCTCTTTATGCTAAGTACTTTTAGAGGGTTGGCGACATGTACCTTTAACCCATATCATACTGAGGCTAAAAGCTTCAAATTTGTACGCTGCCATATGCAAGCTACATTATAGTACTTACAGATAAGGATACAGACCAATGGCTTTAGTTAAAGGGTGGTGCCAGAATAGGCGCCAAGCTATTCTGGCACTACCCTTGAACTATTTTAGTCAAACTTATTTCACACACTGGTGTATTCCGAATAAGGATTAAAGGAGCTTTAATACCTGTAGATAGACCATTCCTGTCTTTCCAGTGGATAAATGATAGCCAGCTGCCAAAGCAACTGCATTTCCCTCGTTGGCTGTGATGATGTGGTTTTTCTGTGGCACTGTCTGTGTCATATAGGCGCAAAAATCTGCAACATACCCGCACCTAAAACAGTCACTAACTTAACCCATTACATCCTGAGGCTATTTTTTTTAAAATTTGCTTATTGCCCTATGAAGGCTACATTACAGATTACGAGATAGATCAAGCATTTTAGTTCAAGGGTGGTGCCAGAATAGCTTGGCGCCTCAGGCACCAAGCTATTCTGACGCCACCCTTGAGCTAGCATAGTCTAATTTATTTCAAGCAATGGGTGTATCAGGATGAAAAGGGTTAACTCAGATGAATTCCTTAGTCTGAGGCTGTAAAAACAGGTGATCTTCATGGAGAATTAGGTTCAGACCAGGAAAGACTATAATAGGGGTGAGCACACCATCATGGGTGAAATCAAGCAAAGCAATCAATGCAAGGACACTGCACATGATAACTTTCCCATACAATTTGTGGGGGCACTCCCCTGACAGACCCTCTATGGGAGGATGCCACAAGTACGCTTCATTTCAACGACATGCTTAACTCATTTAACCCTTTGCATGTCGGTCACAGTTTTTGTCACGATGATTCCTACAGGAAACTTCATGACAAAAAAACGCTACCGACACGCAAAGGAATTGAATTGATCTTAAATTATCATGGTCGATCCATCCTCTGTTGTAATGCATCGAGGCTAAATGGTTTCAAAGATTGTCATGAGCCCGTAAGCCATGTGTGGGATAACGTGGATCTATATGCCAAATCCCCACAGAACCAGCAGGTCTGGGGCAAGTTGAGCAGGCCCTCTCACTGAAAGTGAGATTTAAAAATCTTGATATAAATTGTCACTGGACAATGTATACCATGTACAGTTTAACACAAAAAAGTGTACCTCAGGTACAGTTTAAGGTAGGTCAGTGTACACAGGGTACGGTGTCCTAAAAAGTATACTCTAGTGACCACTTCAGCAATAATATGTTGATGGAGATGCCCATGCGTGCATACACTTTGTATACCTGCACATAAAAATAATATACTCCTATCAATACACATGAATTTGGTCCATCTCACATTATTTAGGATCGTGAAAAAGTGTGTCATCAGGTGTGTCACACAGCATTCTCAAAACAAGTCCAACTGGAGATATTGTTATAATGTATTATAATGCAGTGGAACATGGACACCTTATTTTTACGTCAGTGGTTAACTGACCAGTGACCTCATCTATCTAGCTTTTCAATTAAAAGAAAAATTGATTATGGTTTCTGAGAGCCCTGCTTTCTGTGCTTTCAATTTTTCATGAAACTATTTCGGGGAAAAAATACTACAAGGGTACATTGCAGACTTTTTTGGGTGCAGGTTTGAGGGGTGCTTCTAGTTGTACTATGTGCCTTCTTTATATGTCAGAATACAGCTCTGACTCGATATGTGATATATAACGAATCGTTATATCGCAATCCTGGATATATCGTGGGGGGGGGGGGGGGGGGGGGGGGGGGGTGGTGGGTAGTACCTTGGATCCCCCAAAAATCTGATGGACCGCTGACAGCAGTGAACCGCAAAATAATTTGTCACCAGCCTTGGCTAAATAATTTGTCACCAGCCTTGGCTGTATCACGCTCCACAGGGTGCTTGGAGGGCATCCACACACTGAACATCCACAAACCTTCTCCAATTGAAGAACGCATATACATGTATATAGACTAGGGTAGGAGACAGAGTCAGTGTATAATGAGGGTCTAGGCTTCTGGCAAGTGGGGACTTGACAGGCTGCTGGGCGTGTGGGAACAGATTCAGCTATACTGGTCTGTCCAGTAGTGCCGAAAGTGACAGCGTGAATTTAAAGGAACAGAGCTCACTACCTTTCAGAAGAGAGTCAGGAACGCCGCAGAAAAAGTCAATGCCAGAGTCCTGTAAAGCTTGGTAGAATACTGCAGGGTTGAGAGGGGTAGACGACATTGTCCGCTGGTGGCTGGTCTTCCAGAAATGCTGCAAACATTAAACAAAGACAGATTTCAAGATTAGGCCAGACAGCCCTGGAAGTAATTTAGTTCTGGGTTAAAAAGGGTTAACAGAACACACACACACACACCAGGGTCATTGTGAAAATTTACGCACATGGGTCACTGGCCCACAGAGTACAAATCTAATGGGTCATTTCTGCAACAGGATGAGCCCCTTCTCACCAATTGCTAAAATATCAAAAAATTGGGGGGGGGGGGGGGAATGGGGGGAAGGGGAAGGGGAGGAGGGAGGAAGGGGGAGGGGAGGACGCCCAAACATGTGAGCACTTTCTCACCAACTGCTGAAATATCTTGGGGAGAGAGGGAGGAAGCAAGGCAGAAAAAAGATGGGTGGGCCTTTAGGAACAAGCTAAAAGAATGGGCCATTGCCTATATAAACATATGGGTCAGCTTGAAATGTTATGGGTCATTTTGGGAATTTATGTGCCAATGGCGCTGGGTGCACTCCAAAAATGAACCCCGCACACACAAGCATAAAACTTACTGTGAGAGTCTGAACCAAAGGAGCCTGTCGTGACACAAGTCTGTGGACAGACAGTGCAACTGACCAAGACAGCATAGCAGCGCAGGACTGGACTGAAACAGCACTTTTCCAGACAACACTGCGTCAGTAACACATGCACCTGCAATAGCATAAGTGAACTGAGCAAAGATTATTACTTTATGACATTCACACGTGCATGCCAGTGTACGTTTACATATGTCACACATGTTACCTCCCTCGGTCCGCTCTGCACATCAATACACATCAATATGTACATGTGCAGACTGTTGTGAAATGAATAGGGGGAGACCGGGGCTAGTCCACCCCATTTTGTACTCTATGCCACCTAGAGAACATAATAATGGAGCTAGAAGGTCAGTCTTTGGTTTAACTTGAATGTAAATATCTTGCCTACATTTGTGTTTGCAAAGATTATTGTTACGGATAAAACAGTTTGGCTCTCATGTGACCCGGTCAAGCATAGTTGGACCTGCCCCATGTGGGGATAATCCACCCAGGGCTCAGAGCAAGTTCGTCCCCACACATTCATCAGCCAGAAAATCAGAACAGTGCAGTTTTGTTTTCTTTACATGTCAAAGCTGATATCAAGGTTGAATTGAATTGAACTGAATAAACTTTATTGTCCATTAAAAGACAAGCATACAATGGAAAATTTTCTTTGGCTCACAGATACGTAAAACACACAAGACATAATGACAAACTAAAATAATACCAAAGATAATACTAAAACATATTAGCATTCTGCTACAGACAAACCTATCAAGGCAATCAGCTGTTTAACCCATTTAGAACTGGGACCCTGCAGCAGGAGATGGATTGATCATGATAATTCAAGGGTAGTGCCAGATGAGCTTGGTGCCTGAAGACGCCAATCTCATCTGGCACTTTGACTATCCTTGAATTATCATGATCAATCCATCTCCTACAACTGGTGCATAGTTGTTGGACAATGCCTCCAAAAGTTTGGAAATGTCGCTCTGGGGTTAATTGGGTTAAGGCCATCACCTGTCTAAGCAGACAACTCATCGCTGGTCCCACAGTTTTCTTTCTGTTATTTAGATGATCCTGTGTATCAAGACCAGGTCTAAAGCCCACCAATGTTTCAAAGACCTTTGGGTCGTCACCTTATAGTTATACAGATTTGACTGCAAAGCTAAAATCTTTGCACAGAGTGTAATATTGCATTTTTTTAAAGACAACAAAGATTTGGGAATAGTAAATGTGAAACAAAAAGGATTATCTTTCTTTATTAAAGAATAGCAAAGCCTCATAATTTCTGTGACCAGAAAAAGTAAGGCATCAAAGGCTCTTCTTACGTGTTTTTCTTATCATAATCTGATAATGAAACCTGCAGTGCTGTCGCAATGACTGTGAACCACTCTTTTTGAGAATATTTTTAAGACAGTGAAAATTATTTCGCTCTCCCTTACTGTGGTGACACTTTGGGTAAAGCGATTTTTGTCACGATTCTTGCAGGAATCATCGCGACAAAAATCGCTACAGACAGGCAAAAGGTAATTGCTGACAAAAGGAAACGGATAAATGACTTTTACACAATGTTCTCTCACGTGGAGCCAAAAATTTATCAACCAGACTGAATATTAGGACGGGTGTATACCGTGAACCAGCACTATTATTTGCCCCTATTATTAATATTATTTATTAATAATGAAACAAGTGAAAACTTGACTCGCAAACTCACTTTGCCTACAGCTTTGCACGTCCTCCCCTGGCTGAAAGCAAAGCGGTAAAAGAGTATGAAGTCTCTGTGCTAGGTAAATAAACACCGAGCTGGCGATGATCGATCAGCAAGGAGCAGCTGGTAGCTAAAATAAAATAAAAAACACAAGATCGCTACACGTTTTCCCCGTCACACTACAAGCAAGGGAAATCACTTGCACTAACTGATGGAGAACTCTTACCAATTTTTCTACTTTCGCTTTCTTCCAGCGTGTCCTAGTTCGTTTTCTCCCTGCTTGTCACAGTTCGGCTAGCTGCCCGATGAGCTGGAATAAAACACATTTTCCCATTCAGCTCTGACACTACAGATGAACACTGATGATTGTAAAGGGGTAGCAGGGGCGGATCAGTTACCTCGAGCGGGGAGGGGGCCGGGGGGGGGGGGGGGAGGGGTCCAACTTTTTGTTCAGTTCGGACCTTCAACCTGATACAAAAAGCCTTCACGACGCTAGACCTTGCTTCCATGGGCCAAAAAAATAAAAAAAAGTGTGTGGAGAGAGAGAGAGAGAGAGAGAGAGAGAGAGAGAGAGAGAGAGAGAGAGAGAGAGAGAGAGAGAGAGAGATGATGATGATGATGATGAAACGTTTTTATTCAGGATAAAAAGTTTTAGGCATAGCAATGCCTATCTTCCAAACTGTCCTAAAAACATCAGACGATACAGCAAACGATAAAACATATATAAGTAAAAAGACTCATCCCCCCCCCCCCCCCCCCCCCAGCAATCTGCTGTGCTGGCCGGGAGCAACATACTAAGCAGAAAGATAGAACATTTACAACGACAGCAGATAGATAACTTTGAAATAGACTTTAAATGAGAGGGCAAGTTATTCCATGACTTAGCACCGGAAAATAATATGTTCGATTTGAAGATGTCGAGTCTCGGTTTTGGGAGATGGAGTAAGCTGTTCCTCGTGTTCTCTCTATTCCGGCGTGTGGGAAAACAGCTCACAGAGATAGGGAGGGGTGGCATCGTTTAGAATTTTGTGCACAAGTAAGCATCTATTAAGTTCCAATTGTTTACTAAGTGGTAGGATATTAAGGGCCTTCAGTCTTTCATCAGTAAGGGACGAACCAGGAAGAATAAGCTTAATACCTCGCCGGTAAAGGGAATTAATTTTTTTGAAATGAATGTCTCCACAACCGACCCAGATATTGAAAGCATAATTACAATGTGTCTTGATGTGTGCGTTAAAGAATAGTTTTCGAGCATCAAAGTCAACTATACGACTTAATTTGGATAATAGAAAGAGATTCTTCGAAATAGTTTTACAGGCAGTTTCTATGTGAGGCTCCCACTCCCAGCTGAGCTGTTCGTCCACTGTCACTCCTAACAAACGATGCTTTGACACTTGCTTTATGGGCTGAGAGTGAAGGGACAGCTCAAGGGGTTGCAAACCATGTTGATGCTTTTGGCGTGTCGTCACCAACATACTTTTCGTTTTAGGAATACTAATAATCATATGATTTTCTTCACACCAATATGACACTTCATCTAAACTATGTTGGAGAACAGCGCTCACGGTTGAAACATTTTTATCAGATACGTGTAATGATGTATCGTCAGCAAATAGTTCACAGTTTGTGTCGGGGTGTGATATTGACAGTGGAAGGTCATTTATAAAGATGTTGAATAACAACGGTCCTAGGGTGGGTCCCTGAGGAACACCATGGGTCACCAGTCCTTCCACTGAGTATTTACCATTCAAGAACACTTTCTGCGTTCTGTCTAAGAGATAGGACGAGAGAAGAGCGACTGCATAAATTTTGAATCAATGTGACATAAAGGTAACTTCTTTAGTAAGATTGAGTGGTTAATGAGATCGAAGGCTTTTTTAAAGTCTAGAAATACTACACCTGAAAGTTTGGACTCATTTATGGCTTGAAGCCATTTGTGGGTTATGAGCGTTAAGGCTGTCTGACACGAATGTTTAGGCCGAAAAGCTGATTGTGCTGTACTAATAAGGCGGTTTTCCTCCAGGAATTGAAGCAAATGATTATGTATATGCTTTTCAAGTGGTTTGGACACTGCTGATAAGATCGAAATAGGTCTTTACTCACTTGGGTCGCTCAGATCTTTGCTTTTTGGTAGAGGAGTAACTTTTGTTATTTTCAATTCATCGGGAAACATGCTCTTTTGAATCGAAAGGTTATATATAAAGGTTAACGATTCAACAATATAAGGGAGCGCAATTTTCAGGATTTTACTGCTAATACCGTCAACACCACAAGATGTTTTACTTTTCATGTTGGTTATAGATTTTCCTACATCAAGGACGGTCATTAGGGGAACTGAGAACGTATTTCCAGCGTTTATCTGACTGTGCTGTTTCAATTGTTCTGAACATACGTATTCACCTGGCTCACTGGTGTTCGTCTGTGACAGGGTTTTAGCAATGTTCAGAAAGTGTTCATTAAATACATCAGCTCCCAAACGGAAAATGGCAGGCAAAGGCAGTATCAACAGGCCTTCACTGCACAAATTAAAGAGCTGAGGTGGAAGACCTGGTCCGTGCTGCAAACACCCTTAGTGGCACTGCAGACCCTGATGCCAAGATTGTCTTCCTGACTGATGCCATGTCTGTCCTTGAGGCAGCAACAGCAAGCAAACTGCCACGTCTACAAGAGGCACTGCAAAACATCAAGTGCACCAGACTGGTGCTGCAGTGGATCCCTTCACACTGTGGCATCTACGGCTATGAAGAAGCTGACAGAATGGCAAAAGTGGGCGCAGAGAAAGAACAAGACGAAAATGGAGTCAGCTTCACAGAGATGAAGACCATCATTAAGTCTGTGTACAGACCACCACAACGGCCCCTAGACAGTTACCATCAGCTGTCCAGACAAGAGCAGGTGACCATCTTCCGTTTGAGGACCGGGCACAACCGACTCAATTTCCACCTGCACAGACGCTTTCACCTTGTGCCATCTCCCCTGTGCCCTTGTGGAGAAGCAGAGCAGACCACAGAGCACATCCTCCAGGACTGTGGGAACCACCAGCTGCTGAGGGATGAGATATGGCAGAAGCCCGCCACTCTACAAGAGAAACTGTACGGGCCTGTGGAGGTGCTACAGAAGACCACATATTTCATTTTGAGAGCCACTGAAACTCCAAGTGTGATGGCGTTCGAGAAGAAGAAGAAGAAGAATACATCAGCTGTAATGTGCGGGTAGACACTCGTTGATGGTTAGTTCGGGTTTAACGTCCACAGCACCGAGGTGATCATGGACGGCCCTGACAGGGAAATCTATTGCCTGTGGAGTACGACATGAACAAGGATCAACTCAGGCGCACTCCAACTGTGCCACTTTGATTTACCAGGACCTTTCAACGGACATGCTATTGAACAAATCCGTTTTTCCCCCTGGATTGTGAGTCCATCTACCGGGGCCGGGACGGGATTCGAACCCACGACCCGGCAATTCCCTTCGCTCTCCTGCTCCGACGTTTAACCGCCTGAGCTATTTCAGACTCTACACTCGTTGATTTGCTAGCTTGTCCTTTAGTAAATGTGTTGTTAATCACCTGCCACACGCTGCGTATGTCTTTGCCGCCCGCAATAATCCTTTTAGCATACTGCCTCTGTGCTTTACGTACTAATGATTTAACTATGTCAACTTTCGCTGTTTTTTGTACTCGTCAAATTTCTTTTGTTGTTTTAGTAGATCTCTTAGTTCCATCGCAGTTTTAATCTCATCCGTCAGGCACAATGGGGTGTTTAACACGCTTAGTGCGCCTCAGGGCATGTCTGTCAAGAACACCGAGGAACAACTTATACCAGTGGGACAGCGCTACATTGGGATCGTTATAGTTATACACATCGGAAATGGTGTTTGGGAAAGGTCATGCAAGAAATCATCTTGGTTAAATTTTTTGAATGATCTGTAGAGGATGGTTATATGCTCCTTATGAGGTTTCTTTGGCAACTTCGCAGATAATGAAAAACAAATAGGAAAATGATCATTGACAGAGATGCTGGGTACATAGACATTGCTAAGGGCACTGTCGTTGGTTGTATAATCATGGTCAATTAATGTGGATGAAGTAGCAGTGACCCTGGTGGGTGACTGAACTACTTGTGTAAGGCCTAAGAACGTTATCATGGATTTCCATGACGTGTTGCCAGGTTTCAATAAATCAACATTAAAAATCACCGAGTATATGTATATCACCCTTGGAGTTTTGTACTTTGTCAACCATTACAACAAAATCATCTTGCCAGGATACTGTAGCTGGGGGGGGGGGGGGGGTTGTAAATAAACATACAAAGGTCGGGGTTGACTTGTCGGTTGCGGCTTTTATCTCAAGCCACAGGCTTTCCACATGGGTCGTGTTACGTTGTTAGCAATAGTATTGTGAACATAAGCACACATGCCAGTATGACCAGGCGCTGCCTTCGGAAGCATCTCGCCTATGAATGGAGAAATTTTGTACAGTGAGCCGGCCCGGAGAGAGAGAGTGAGAGAGAGAGAGAGAAGGCGCGTGCGTGTTAAGACCTGACTCTCACCTGATTCGCCAAAATATCATCAGACGTCGGAAGGGGGGGGGGGGGGGAGGTGTCCAAACACGCCAAAAAGGGACTTTGTCTATAGCATTTTAAAGAATTTGGGGTCGGGGAGGGGGCGGGGGGGGGGGGGGGCGGAACCCTTGTACCCCCGCCCCAGACTACCCTGGATAGTGTAGGGCTCGGGAAGCTGACGTCATCACGCTAGTCGAGGCGGCCATCTTGAGAGGCTTTACGCGACTCATCGGGGGGAAATCGCTGTCAGGACAATGGTCAGGAAAGTCCTGACGGTCTGCCGCTATAGGTAATAACAGCAAGTCAGTCTTGCCATCACCGTAGCCGGAAACCGCTAACAAGAATCTGTTGTTTGTTTCCAAACACTGAGGAAGAAACATGGAAAAAAAAAAAAAAAAAAAAAAAAAAAAAAAAAAACGCATTGAAACACTACTTCGCTACTAGTCTGAAGGCTATCGCCAGGCTAACGTGTCCTCTCAAGGTCACGGCGCGGCAGCCGATGTTCTTTGCACACGCGGTTGCCAGTGTCTGTCACCTAACCCGGCCCCCAACTGAAACCGCGACCACATAGTTGGATGAACAACGACTTGTCTATGTGTAGTGATAGCAGGGGAGTAGTCAGTTTCACTGTGCCGGCCGAACGGCGTCCGACCGTCCAACACTGAGAACCGTCAGTAACTGAATCTTCCCCAGTCGTAAAACGGCGTCTTCGGGCCCAGGTCGGCCGCAGTGGGCCCGCTCACAGCCCGCGTGCGCGGGCCCGCCATATGCGGCCCTCTTGGGCCCGAGGACCTTGGCCTATTGGTGTTTATGCAATAGGCGGAAATTTGTCGTATCAAATGTGGGGATTCTCCAGTGCTTTGGGCGACATCGCTGATTTCATCACCTTTTTAAAAGTTGAGTTTGTTGCTACACCCCTGCCAGGCTGGACGGGCCGAAAAATCACAGGCTCAAACGTCGGAGTAGTTCGTCCATTTTAGTCACTATAATTAGCCCTTTGCGGTTTCATTGTCGCGATGATTACTACAGGAATCACGACGACTAAAACCGCTACCGACACGCAAATGGTTAAAGAATGAAACACAAAACTTTGGTTTTGTCTAAGCTGCCAACTCCCCCCCCCCCCCCCCAGCCCTCCCCCCCCCCAACCCCCCCCCCCCCAAAAAAAAAAAAAAAAAAAAAAAAAAAACACAAAAACAACAGCAACAACAACAAGCAAACAAACATGGGCTATAGCTTTGTGATCCGTGCAGCCAACTGACTATCATGGCTCGGTCAGCAAACTTCAAAATAAATGGCAAAGCTGACCCCTGCAGCCTGGGTACCAAAGGCTCTCACGTGGGCTCTGTGCTCTGCTGAGTGCCAGTGAACATAAAATATAAAGGGATTAACCCCTTCTCTGCCACTGTGCGTACACTGTACGTCAGACGTACATTTTGTTTCTGAAGACCAAAAGCCAACACCGTCCAAGAAACATGGATAGAAATTGGTCTCAGCATGAGGCATAGATCCTCATGAGCCCCCCGGCATTCGCGGGGGCTCATGAGGATCTATGTCTCTTGCAGCTGAATCGTCAGTTGCACCTAGTGAGCATCCTAGTATGTACCCACTCCATAAAATTTCCCCTTCTTTGGCACATGCACCGATATACTTTGACAAACAAATTAGTCATGAGCTTGCTCGGTGGCTTTCGCGCCTTCCCATAATCCCTTGCAGACCAGAAAGACGCAACTACTTGATGCATGGATACTACAGTGACTTGATGCTTACAAACCATAGGTGAGGCTAGCGCTGGCAGACTTGTATGCAAACCAAGGGGAATCACAGCGCTGGACAGACAACAGTTAGATCCCCTGCCCCCGCCTATCAGGCACCCAATCGCCAGCCCACAGAGAAATACGCAGGTATAGAATAAGACGATCATTTCCATCCTTAACGAATGGATCAGGTCTCTTATCTAACTGTTGTCTGTCCAGCGCTGTGATTCCCCTTGGTTTGCATACAATTCTGCCAGCGCTAGCCTCACCTATCTGGTTTGTGAGTACCTATAACTCGAGGCAAATTTGTATCGTTACATTGTTGTGTAATGTTCTGTGCATCTACGGGAAATCAGGGTATTTACCCGACCACATATAGTAGCGCACCTTCATGTTTGTGTATGTATGTTTCTCCTGCCCACTTCCTAAGTTCCGGAGAAAGACATGGGTTATATAAGAGACCTGATCCATTCGTTAAGGATGGAAATGATCGTCTTATTCTATACCTGCGTATTTCTCTGTGGGCTGGCGATTGGGTGCCTGATAGGCGGGGGCAGGGGATCTAACTGTTGTCTGTCCAGCGCTGTGATTCCCCTTGGTTTGCATACTTGATGCTTGCCTGTCCGCAATGCAGAAACGCTAAATCGGCATTCTGTCACATTAGCAAGCTCCTCAGTTATGCTCACTAGTAATGAAATACTTTTTAGTCAGTGTGTAGGCCTACGGCGCACGCTCGAAATCAAGTTACTTTCCCATGCACACACATAAACGGAGAGACAGCAGCGAACACACGAATCGAATCGTCATACTATTGAGATTGACGACACTGATGTCCGCTAATGATATTGACAACCTTAGAAAAGGACTAAATAAACAAACCTGCTGGCATTTTCCGCCATTATCCGTATTCTAGTTACAAGTAGACTTCAACAACACGCACGATTATAGAAAGCACTGATGTCTAGAAATCGGCTCCGCGCTGGCAGTCCGGCGACAGTCCAAGACTGACGTGGCACACAACAGTCACCATTTGGACAGAGACAAACACAATGTCTGTGGTCGCACCTCAAGTAAGGCAGCTTATCCGCTTGTTTTTTCCACTCGGTAAAGTTCAGCATATGTTCATGTCAACTTTACGTCATGTCACCTCCTTTGCAACATTTCAGAAAAATCTGACGTGAACTCCAGACTATGCGGGCCCTAGATTGTGACGTTAAAGAGTTTTGTGGTGACAAGTTTCGCTATATTTTAGCGCAAATCTAAATAAAGTGAAAATATACAGCGAAAGTCTACACAGCCTGAATGAACCTGGGCGTAAATTTACCGCCCAGTGTGAATGCGTGCTGTCGCTATTCCATTGAGATATATTTTATATGAGTAAATTCAAGGCTTTGTCATTTTATGCTGGGTGGAATCATGCTGTGAAGATTCACGCTGATTTTATTTAGTTCTAAAAATAAATGGGAAATCAGAGGAACACATTTGCACTGTGTAGATGTACGCCTGGATGGATTTGCGCTCAGTACATTTCGGTTAGTAGTGTCAAAGACAGTACATTATAAGACAAAGCACTCGGCCCGATTCGAATCCCGTCCCGGGCCCGGTAGCTGGACTCACAATCCAGGGGGGAAAACGGATTTGTTTAATAGCATGTCCGTTGAAAGGTCCTGGTAAATCAAAGTGGCACAGTTGGAGTGCGCCTGAGTTGATCAGTGTTCAGGTCATACTCCATAGGCAATAGATTTCCCTGTCCCCCTTAACCCGCCCGTCAGGGCCGTCCATGATCATCTCGGTGCTGTGGACGTTAAACCCGAACTAACCAACCGAGAGTGCGAGGACGCGTTATGAGAGTTATTTCCCTTATAAACCTGCTGCGACGGGCTGAACGAGCAAAGCGAAGCCGGCGTGGGGGACACTCGCAAAGCAATTTCTTTCTCAAACGCAACAAGCGAAGTTGTATCGGCATATCATTCTTCCGCTTTCCTAAGGAAGAAGAAAGGTAAGCTAATCACTTTTAAGCTCTTATTTTTGCATACACTTAATTGAATGGCGTACAGGATAAGGCCGTGGTCTCACCTGAGGAAAAAAAATCGATTTTGAGATAGGGATGCCGGGCGATAAGCAAGCATAGGCCTCGCATGTGACGAAGGTTTATGAGTGATATGTCAACGAATAGCCGTTAAAAATAATTTTACGTATCTTTGGGTTTGAATCTGGGAATTTCTCCGTTCGGATCTCCTCTGCATTTAGCACGCTTGGCAGTCACCTTTTAGGTCTAAAGTGGAAAACTGGTCTGACTGTAGTTACACCCTAGCTCTCCACTAATTCCAAGATTTAGAAATGTTATCAGTTGGAAAGTGGTCTAACTAACATTCAGATCCAAAGAAATTATAACTTCTTAGTATTTTATTTCAAATGTAGAAGTATGGTGATCCTTCTGTACATAGAATAGTTCTCCTCTCCACTAATGTTGGATTATCGCAAGATAGATCTAATCATTTGTGCTGCTTGTGCACAGCTAATATTACTTTAGAATGGGGGGGGGGGGGGAGGGGGGGGGGGGACGTTGCAACCTGAACTGTTCTCATGAACTAGGACTACAGATTAAAGCATTGAGGTGATGTGTTAATACTTCAGTTTCATTTAGTGTTTGTTATTTTCCCAACAGATGTAAGAAATAAGTGCAGAACACTTGAAGGGAAGATTTGTTGAGACTGCCATCTGCAGAGCTGCATTCACGGGCCAACAGGTTATGTAGTGTCCATTTTGAAGACAGCCAGTTTACGTGTGTCACGGAAAGGCCGGTACAGTCATTTGTGGGATGCTGTGCCAACTTCGTTTTCTATGCCCAACCCACCCCCAAAAGTGACGGCAAAGAGACAGCCACCCAGGAAGAGGGATCCTGCTACACGTGTCACTTCAGCCAGGTAATTTACATAAATAAATAAATTGTTAATACGATAATACGTAAACGTAAAACTCTCAAATATGTAAGTTTACCTCCCTACAAAACAAAACAAAAACACACAAAGAACAACAACAGCACAAGAGATGAGAGTTGTTTTCAGAACTGTAATCTCGTTAAAACTGTTTATCATTAAATTCAGTCGGACATGCAGCATTTACATTCTTATGATTTTTCGATGACCTATGTTTGTTTTGTCTTGGTGTGTGCTTGTGTGTGTGTGTGTGTGTGTGTGTGTGTGTGTGTGTGTGTGTGTGTGTGTGTGTGTGTGTGCGTGCGTGCGTGCGTGCGCGTGTGTGTAAATCAGTTACATAAAATAGGAACTGATTGCCGGTTTTGAGTGGTTGATATGTCACAAAATGATTTAATGCATGGTCGCTTTTATGTGTGCAGAGAATGCCAGCGGAGAAACCAATACTGATGTAGGTGGAACAGCACGGGCGGAGGGGGACAGGAGGGCGGGTGGGGGGAGGGGTCGGCCCCTCCCCCTCCCCAGGCGAGAAATTCTTTACCGGCAATGCTATAAGAAAGTTCCTTTTTGTTTCCCAGGGTCACCCTGGTCCCTGTTGTTTGTTATTTCGGCGAGAGGTGAGAGTCGTACTCCTCTCTATGTTGTTTGATTTTTCGGCCACTAGTAAGGTCTAGTCAGGAGGTATTTTTGCATCAGGTCGAATGACCCAAACAAAAAGTTGGAACATCCCCCCCCCCCCCTTCCGACCCCTCCAGGTAACTGATTCGCCCCTCACAAGAGGTGGTCAATCCAGCGATTTACAAGAAAGCAGGCTGACATGGAGAAAAATGGAATGCAAGGGAGAATTATAGCGGGTCGCCCAATCGTGGCACAGTCAGCAAGCCCGACTATAGCTATAGCGAAATTTGTGGATCTCCACCTACTACCGTTCGTACAAAAACAACCTACATACATCAAAGACACACCGGCGTTCATTAATAAAATTGAACAAACAAGGATCCCCCGAGAAACTAAGCTAGTATGCTATGACGTCACATCGATGTACAGTAACATGGAATTCCACGAATTGCTGGAGGCAGTGAACCAAACAGTCCCGGACATAGTTGAAACTCCACCTATGCCACCGATTGAAAAACACCACCTCCTCAGATTCCTGGAGATTATCCTCACGAACAACGTCTTCACCTTCAATGGACAGATCTACCGACAAATTATCGGCGCCCCGATGGGCTCTAAAGTTTCACCGGAAGCCTGCGACATCAATATGGGCATAATACTGAACAATATCATCAACCTTTTTGAGGAGAGGGAGAAAATCATTTGGAACGGAAGATACAGAGATGACGGCTTCCAAATGTGGAATGCGGACAATGACACCATCAACAGGTTTTTTAACCTCGCCAACTCCTATCACCCACTCCTGAAATTCACATACACAATCGAAGACCATACAGCTACCTTCCTGGACACTCAAGTTTACAAGGGAGAGCGTTTTGAGCGTGAAGGAATACTGGACATCAAAACATACAGAAAACCGACAGAAACTTATCAATACCTACAAAGGGATTCAGCTCACCCTCAACACGTCTTCAAAGCTCTGATTCGGGGGGAAACAACAAGATATATGAGGACTAACAGCAACAGAACAGACCTACACGAACAGATCCATCTGTTCCACGACGAAATGACGGACCGGGGATACAAACAGACGGAACTCACGCAAGAAACGGACACAGTACTCGCGAAAGACAGAAAACAACTCCTAGCGGAAAGACCGAAGAAAGCAGGAAAAACACCTCTGGTCATGGTCACCCCATACTACCCCAGTATCAAGCACCTACAAAGGAAAATTCAAACACACTGGCACCACATGACGAGAAACCCAGAGTGTAAAACACTCTTCCCCAATCCACCGCTGATCGCCTATAAGCGACATAAAAACATAAAGGACTTGATTATATCAGCGAAACTCAACACAAAGAGAGACACAGCCGTGTCAGCCACGGACATCAAACACTAGAAGACGACGCCGCAAACAACAACTAACCACCACGGCAACAACGGCCCTCCAAGCAAGGATTAGAAACCATCGACCCTAAACAGAGCACCCCATCCACCAACCAAAGACAAAGCTCATCACGTTTAATCCCCCTTCACACTCTCGCTCTCAGCTCAACGACAGGGAAACCAACCACACACACAGCATGAAGCTCAAACCCCGTAGGGGACTCTCAGCCACCCACCCCAACTAGGGTAAGAAAAGGATGTAAGAAGCATACAGTACTCCACGTAATCCAGTTTGCCCCATGGACCCAACGAGAATCAGACCCGCTGCCACGAAGAAAGCAAGCAACATTACGCCTAATTCCCCACAGACAGCCCGGAGCAACGATACAAGCTTATCTCCTCTCCCCGCGTCAGCCCTAAAGACAACGAGACGGAGGAAAAGAAAGCGGTTTAACCCACGACCATACTCCAACGGGACGATCAAGCCGGATTAACAAGGATCTACTACCGCGTCAAAGAAAAAACGGCCACATTTCACAACCAACAACTGCCCGTCACCCTAAACTCATCGGACCAGGAAAACTACGTAACCCTTAAGCACAGCCCACTACTGACACTGCCCAATCCGCGATTCCTCTTCTACACACCCCACCAGACTTCAAGAGACGGAATCCCACAAACGGATAAGGAGAAACACGTAGGTTAACTCCAACATCACGACACTAACAACGCACCCACCAACTTAAACGACAACCCTCTACATCAACAACGCACCCACCCACTTAAACGACAGCCCTCTACAACAATAGGCCGGTTCCCTGACGAGTATATCGGAGCCTGTAGTCACAGACTACGAATACCGATCGAAACGCCTCCAGAGTGCTTCACATAACACAACGCATGCGACAGCAGCGACCACCAACAACTCGGAGAATAAACAGGCGTCGGGACCAGAGTGACAGGATGCATACCTGGGTGGGACCGGTCTTGCTTTCTTACCACTAGACTGAAGGTGCGTAGCACCGACCTGACTAGGACCCGTGAATAGCCACCCAAATTTTTTAGGGTCGTTTGCTATCCTCAGCAATGTGCAAAACCAGTCATTTTGGTTTTACCCACGCCTGATCTCCATGGGATTAACGACCACAGATTAAACTACTGATCCTCCTAGGGATTAACAACCACGAATTGGATGCTTCATCATAAAACGGACAGGAGACCGCCAAACAAAACGCCGGGGGGCTGCCCAACCCCCATACACTTCAAACAACAACGGAGACGCCGACCACTCAAAACTGGATTTTTACACCAATGAGGATTATACTTTACAAGCCCGCGGGATGAATCGGGACCCATATTTACCCGAACCCCCAAGAAGCCTCGCCACTCGACAATGAGACCAAGCGGACGGCGAAAGCGGAAGCATTTATCATCTACCACACCGGAAAACACCGGCTATGGCCAACGGCTACGGAGCCAACGAGGCTTCAACCACCCCACTGCCCAGCGCCTTCGACGCCCTACTACAAGACAACGAATCGGGAGAAATGCCATCTAAGGACACCTTAAAAGAAGCTTTGGCAACTTGGAGGGATGTCACCACAGCGAAGGAAACCTTGGAGATCTACATGGCACACGGCGACCTTCCACCTTATCTTCCGCCGAAGAACATCAACTTGCGAGTTGGGGTAACAGCAGGCCGAGCCAAAGAAATCATGGCAGAGATTAACAAAATAGCTGCGACACACGTCGAAAAAATGGCAGAGGAGATTGCGACCTACCTCACCGAGCGACAGAAAGCAGAGAATGCAAGAATCAGCCACCTACTCCAGAAAGCGAGCTCTTCCCTCAGCGGCCAAATCAAAGACGACACTCTGACGGCGGCGAAAATGGCAGCGCATGAAGCCCAAGCAGCGATCAAAAAACAAGGCGACAGAGTTAGGCAGCAGTTTGCCAACTTTCTGAAAGAAGAGATCGACGATGGAGACAACGAGAGACCTACGACCAGAGCGGCACCGAGAATGGCACCCCCACCAAGTAGACGACCACGAGAAGAGACCAGGCCGGAAAGACGCAGGCCATACGACAACCAGCCTTACTCCGTTTCCCGCCGCCCTCACCCACAAGGACGACAGAGGCGTCCTTAGATGCCCTATTACGTCGCATCTTTAGGTCCTTTTCAGGGCAATCAGTCCTCCAAAGAATGGACTGGCTTCTTCTCTTTTCTGGTCTTGGCTCCTAAGTCCCAAGGGGACACGCATCCAACCATACCCCCACACCTCCCACAACTAGACACTTTTCGACGTATTGGAAGACTTGACCCTAGTCAAACAACACCAGGACAGGAAAAAAAGATAAAACGGATCGAAGCACAACACCCACAACCAAACACCTTAAGTCATCCCTACGGGGTACGAAACGACTAACGACAACCTAAACGATACGTCACCATCAACAACTAGACCGACGAACATGACAGACCACGCATTCGAACATCTGTCCAGTCTCTCACACATGTGTAAAGACACACCAGATAAAAGTAAATAAGCATACCCTAAAACGACGAAAAAGGAAAGGGACAAACTTTAATAAAATGGAACAGAACTGTCTACGAACGGAAGCTGCACGAGCTTCGACACCACGTAACTCCAAGAACAAAACAACAAGGTAACAAGGTACAGGAGGATGCTTCGGCTACTAGGACAATAACACGGGACACACCGGATACAACAAAACACAGAGGTAATTGGACAAGGGAGGAGACCACAAACACACACCGACCATCGACAATGAGGGTATAGGGGTTTCACCGACTACCTCGACCGAAACGCTGAAATGATACATAACACAGAGCCAAATAGACACCAGAATGCAGGGCGTGGAGTAATGGCACACACCGACCACCAAAACTCATCAAGCAAAACCAGATTCTCTACCGATTAAGAGGAACACAGGGAGTAATCGAAACGATTTCCCACACACCCGTGAGGAAACGGCCCACATAGGCACTTTTAGGTCTGTGACTTAGGGCACAACAATTGGACCGCTCACACACCCCACGGCACAAACAGCGAGCGACACCACACAGACGACAGCCGACCATTAGGATTCGACCACGCGTCACCGACGCGCGCGCTGCGCCGTCAAGCCGCCTACCCGTACCCGATAAAGCCACAGACGGAACGGAACCACAAAGCCGACTACAGCTGCCAGCCCCACTCGACAAGAAACAACCAAGCAACCGGAGCCCAGGACTTCAAATCAACGGAAGACCACAAGCAAGAAGGAACTCGTCGACTTTTCTCCCACACCTATAATAGGGTGGTTGAGACTCACCCTCCCACACCTATAATAGGGTGGTTGAGACCCACACCTGATAAAGGGTGGATGAAACAAGAAACAACCAAGCAAGCAAGGCCCAAGACTCCAAATCAACAGGAAAACCACAAGCAAGAAGGAACTCCCGACTATTCTCCCACACCTATAATAGGGTGGTTGAGACCCGCCCTCCCACACCTATAATAGGGTGGTTGAGACCCACTCCCACACCTATAATAGGGTGGTTGAGACCGACTCCCACACCTATAATAGGGTGGTTGAGACCCACTCCCCACACGCATTTAAGGGCAGTCGGAACCCCCATCTCTCACCACACCGAATTGAGAAACTTTTCCCCAAACACATTTTTCAGCTTGGGCGAGTAAAGGGTTTAAAAGCTAACCAACTTTCACTACCCGGCTAAGGACCATTGGATTGAGCACTCATGGCGAGGCATTTTAACAGGAGGCACAAGAAAGCGAAGGCGCAACGACACAAATACAGACAAAACGGTGGTCACACCAACACAGCAACTCTCAAGGAGAAGACAAAGGAAGCAAGAAAATTTATTCGGAACTTCTCCAAACACAAACTCACGGACCCGGAAATTGTAGCGCTGGGAAAAGGACTGAAATTTATTCCAGTCCCAAACAACAAACGAGCCAAGAACGAAATCATATCAGCATTTGACGAACTCACCCGTAAAATACGCTGCAAATACCATTTTCAGAATCAGGACAAATCTGAGCGGATTCCACACCCACTACAGTTTAGCTCAGGGTACACCCCACAAAGGGCAAACGGTCCAATTGAACAATACATCAGCAACACAAAGGAAGAATTAACGCACGTCAGCATGTCAAGCACACGAAGCAATTTCACGAGAGAGGAACGTGAAGCACTCAAGGCACTCAAAAATAATACGGACATCGTTTTTAAAAAAGCCGACAAAAACAGCACAATCGTACTCCTCAACAGAGACGATTACATCAGGGAGGGTTTGAGACAACTGGAGGACGGAATACACTACGAGAAAACAGATGCGGCAAACACAGAGGCCATCATAGCCGAAATCCTCAACACATCTGAGACACTATACAGAACTAAGAAGATAGACAAACAAACCTACAAGTTCCTACGACAAACGGAAACCTACAAAAACACAGCCTCCTTCTACCTACTTCCCAAAATCCACAAACACCCAACAGAGGTGTTGGATGACATGGAGAAAAATGGAATGCAAGGGAGAATTATAGCGGGTCGCCCAATCGTGGCACAGTCAGCAAGCCCGACTATAGCTATAGCGAAATTTGTGGATCTCCACCTACTACCGTTCGTACAAAAACAACCTACATACATCAAAGACACACCGGCGTTCATTAATAAAATTGAACAAACAAGGATCCCCCGAGAAACTAAGCTAGTATGCTATGACGTCACATCGATGTACAGTAACATGGAATTCCACGAATTGCTGGAGGCAGTGAACCAAACAGTCCCGGACATAGTTGAAACTCCACCTATGCCACCGATTGAAAAACACCACCTCCTCAGATTCCTGGAGATTATCCTCACGAACAACGTCTTCACCTTCAATGGACAGATCTACCGACAAATTATCGGCGCCCCGATGGGCTCTAAAGTTTCACCGGAAGCCTGCGACATCAATATGGGCATAATACTGAACAATATCATCAACCTTTTTGAGGAGAGGGAGAAAATCATTTGGAACGGAAGATACAGAGATGACGGCTTCCAAATGTGGAATGCGGACAATGACACCATCAACAGGTTTTTTAACCTCGCCAACTCCTATCACCCACTCCTGAAATTCACATACACAATCGAAGACCATACAGCTACCTTCCTGGACACTCAAGTTTACAAGGGAGAGCGTTTTGAGCGTGAAGGAATACTGGACATCAAAACATACAGAAAACCGACAGAAACTTATCAATACCTACAAAGGGATTCAGCTCACCCTCAACACGTCTTCAAAGCTCTGATTCGGGGGGAAACAACAAGATATATGAGGACTAACAGCAACAGAACAGACCTACACGAACAGATCCATCTGTTCCACGACGAAATGACGGACCGGGGATACAAACAGACGGAACTCACGCAAGAAACGGACACAGTACTCGCGAAAGACAGAAAACAACTCCTAGCGGAAAGACCGAAGAAAGCAGGAAAAACACCTCTGGTCATGGTCACCCCATACTACCCCAGTATCAAGCACCTACAAAGGAAAATTCAAACACACTGGCACCACATGACGAGAAACCCAGAGTGTAAAACACTCTTCCCCAATCCACCGCTGATCGCCTATAAGCGACATAAAAACATAAAGGACTTGATTATATCAGCGAAACTCAACACAAAGAGAGACACAGCCGTGTCAGCCACGGACATCAAACACTAGAAGACGACGCCGCAAACAACAACTAACCACCACGGCAACAACGGCCCTCCAAGCAAGGATTAGAAACCATCGACCCTAAACAGAGCACCCCATCCACCAACCAAAGACAAAGCTCATCACGTTTAATCCCCCTTCACACTCTCGCTCTCAGCTCAACGACAGGGAAACCAACCACACACACAGCATGAAGCTCAAACCCCGTAGGGGACTCTCAGCCACCCACCCCAACTAGGGTAAGAAAAGGATGTAAGAAGCATACAGTACTCCACGTAATCCAGTTTGCCCCATGGACCCAACGAGAATCAGACCCGCTGCCACGAAGAAAGCAAGCAACATTACGCCTAATTCCCCACAGACAGCCCGGAGCAACGATACAAGCTTATCTCCTCTCCCCGCGTCAGCCCTAAAGACAACGAGACGGAGGAAAAGAAAGCGGTTTAACCCACGACCATACTCCAACGGGACGATCAAGCCGGATTAACAAGGATCTACTACCGCGTCAAAGAAAAAACGGCCACATTTCACAACCAACAACTGCCCGTCACCCTAAACTCATCGGACCAGGAAAACTACGTAACCCTTAAGCACAGCCCACTACTGACACTGCCCAATCCGCGATTCCTCTTCTACACACCCCACCAGACTTCAAGAGACGGAATCCCACAAACGGATAAGGAGAAACACGTAGGTTAACTCCAACATCACGACACTAACAACGCACCCACCAACTTAAACGACAACCCTCTACATCAACAACGCACCCACCCACTTAAACGACAGCCCTCTACAACAATAGGCCGGTTCCCTGACGAGTATATCGGAGCCTGTAGTCACAGACTACGAATACCGATCGAAACGCCTCCCGAGTGCTTCACATAACACAACGCATGCGACAGCAGCGACCACCAACAACTCGGAGAATAAACAGGCGTCGGGACCAGAGTGACAGGATGCATACCTGGGTGGGACCGGTCTTGCTTTCTTACCACTAGACTGAAGGTGCGTAGCACCGACCTGACTAGGACCCGTGAATAGCCACCCAAATTTTTTAGGGTCGTTTGCTATCCTCAGCAATGTGCAAAACCAGTCATTTTGGTTTTACCCACGCCTGATCTCCATGGGATTAACGACCACAGATTAAACTACTGATCCTCCTAGGGATTAACAACCACGAATTGGATGCTTCATCATAAAACGGACAGGAGACCGCCAAACAAAACGCCGGGGGGCTGCCCAACCCCCATACACTTCAAACAACAACGGAGACGCCGACCACTCAAAACTGGATTTTTACACCAATGAGGATTATACTTTACAAGCCCGCGGGATGAATCGGGACCCATATTTACCCGAACCCCCAAGAAGCCTCGCCACTCGACAATGAGACCAAGCGGACGGCGAAAGCGGAAGCATTTATCATCTACCACACCGGAAAACACCGGCTATGGCCAACGGCTACGGAGCCAACGAGGCTTCAACCACCCCACTGCCCAGCGCCTTCGACGCCCTACTACAAGACAACGAATCGGGAGAAATGCCATCTAAGGACACCTTAAAAGAAGCTTTGGCAACTTGGAGGGATGTCACCACAGCGAAGGAAACCTTGGAGATCTACATGGCACACGGCGACCTTCCACCTTATCTTCCGCCGAAGAACATCAACTTGCGAGTTGGGGTAACAGCAGGCCGAGCCAAAGAAATCATGGCAGAGATTAACAAAATAGCTGCGACACACGTCGAAAAAATGGCAGAGGAGATTGCGACCTACCTCACCGAGCGACAGAAAGCAGAGAATGCAAGAATCAGCCACCTACTCCAGAAAGCGAGCTCTTCCCTCAGCGGCCAAATCAAAGACGACACTCTGACGGCGGCGAAAATGGCAGCGCATGAAGCCCAAGCAGCGATCAAAAAACAAGGCGACAGAGTTAGGCAGCAGTTTGCCAACTTTCTGAAAGAAGAGATCGACGATGGAGACAACGAGAGACCTACGACCAGAGCGGCACCGAGAATGGCACCCCCACCAAGTAGACGACCACGAGAAGAGACCAGGCCGGAAAGACGCAGGCCATACGACAACCAGCCTTACTCCGTTTCCCGCCGCCCTCACCCACAAGGACGACAGAGGCGTCCTTAGATGCCCTATTACGTCGCATCTTTAGGTCCTTTTCAGGGCAATCAGTCCTCCAAAAAATGGACTGGCTTCTTCTCTTTTCTGGTCTTGGCTCCTAAGTCCCAAGGGGACACGCATCCAACCATACCCCCACACCTCCCACAACTAGACACTTTTCGACGTATTGGAAGACTTGACCCTAGTCAAACAACACCAGGACAGGAAAAAAAGATAAAACGGATCGAAGCACAACACCCACAACCAAACACCTTAAGTCATCCCTACGGGGTACGAAACGACTAACGACAACCTAAACGATACGTCACCATCAACAACTAGACCGACGAACATGACAGACCACGCATTCGAACATCTGTCCAGTCTCTCACACATGTGTAAAGACACACCAGATAAAAGTAAATAAGCATACCCTAAAACGACGAAAAAGGAAAGGGACAAACTTTAATAAAATGGAACAGAACTGTCTACGAACGGAAGCTGCACGAGCTTCGACACCACGTAACTCCAAGAACAAAACAACAAGGTAACAAGGTACAGGAGGATGCTTCGGCTACTAGGACAATAACACGGGACACACCGGATACAACAAAACACAGAGGTAATTGGACAAGGGAGGAGACCACAAACACACACCGACCATCGACAATGAGGGTATAGGGGTTTCACCGACTACCTCGACCGAAACGCTGAAATGATACATAACACAGAGCCAAATAGACACCAGAATGCAGGGCGTGGAGTAATGGCACACACCGACCACCAAAACTCATCAAGCAAAACCAGATTCTCTACCGATTAAGAGGAACACAGGGAGTAATCGAAACGATTTCCCACACACCCGTGAGGAAACGGCCCACATAGGCACTTTTAGGTCTGTGACTTAGGGCACAACAATTGGACCGCTCACACACCCCACGGCACAAACAGCGAGCGACACCACACAGACGACAGCCGACCATTAGGATTCGACCACGCGTCACCGACGCGCGCGCTGCGCCGTCAAGCCGCCTACCCGTACCCGATAAAGCCACAGACGGAACGGAACCACAAAGCCGACTACAGCTGCCAGCCCCACTCGACAAGAAACAACCAAGCAACCGGAGCCCAGGACTTCAAATCAACGGAAGACCACAAGCAAGAAGGAACTCGTCGACTTTTCTCCCACACCTATAATAGGGTGGTTGAGACTCACCCTCCCACACCTATAATAGGGTGGTTGAGACCCACACCTGATAAAGGGTGGATGAAACAAGAAACAACCAAGCAAGCAAGGCCCAAGACTCCAAATCAACAGGAAAACCACAAGCAAGAAGGAACTCCCGACTATTCTCCCACACCTATAATAGGGTGGTTGAGACCCGCCCTCCCACACCTATAATAGGGTGGTTGAGACCCACTCCCACACCTATAATAGGGTGGTTGAGACCGACTCCCACACCTATAATAGGGTGGTTGAGACCCACTCCCCACACGCATTTAAGGGCAGTCGGAACCCCCATCTCTCACCACACCGAATTGAGAAACTTTTCCCCAAACACATTTTTCAGCTTGGGCGAGTAAAGGGTTTAAAAGCTAACCAACTTTCACTACCCGGCTAAGGACCATTGGATTGAGCACTCATGGCGAGGCATTTTAACAGGAGGCACAAGAAAGCGAAGGCGCAACGACACAAATACAGACAAAACGGTGGTCACACCAACACAGCAACTCTCAAGGAGAAGACAAAGGAAGCAAGAAAATTTATTCGGAACTTCTCCAAACACAAACTCACGGACCCGGAAATTGTAGCGCTGGGAAAAGGACTGAAATTTATTCCAGTCCCAAACAACAAACGAGCCAAGAACGAAATCATATCAGCATTTGACGAACTCACCCGTAAAATACGCTGCAAATACCATTTTCAGAATCAGGACAAATCTGAGCGGATTCCACACCCACTACAGTTTAGCTCAGGGTACACCCCACAAAGGGCAAACGGTCCAATTGAACAATACATCAGCAACACAAAGGAAGAATTAACGCACGTCAGCATGTCAAGCACACGAAGCAATTTCACGAGAGAGGAACGTGAAGCACTCAAGGCACTCAAAAATAATACGGACATCGTTTTTAAAAAAGCCGACAAAAACAGCACAATCGTACTCCTCAACAGAGACGATTACATCAGGGAGGGTTTGAGACAACTGGAGGACGGAATACACTACGAGAAAACAGATGCGGCAAACACAGAGGCCATCATAGCCGAAATCCTCAACACATCTGAGACACTATACAGAACTAAGAAGATAGACAAACAAACCTACAAGTTCCTACGACAAACGGAAACCTACAAAAACACAGCCTCCTTCTACCTACTTCCCAAAATCCACAAACACCCAACAGAGGTGTTGGATGACATGGAGAAAAATGGAATGCAAGGGAGAATTATAGCGGGTCGCCCAATCGTGGCACAGTCAGCAAGCCCGACTATAGCTATAGCGAAATTTGTGGATCTCCACCTACTACCGTTCGTACAAAAACAACCTACATACATCAAAGACACACCGGCGTTCATTAATAAAATTGAACAAACAAGGATCCCCCGAGAAACTAAGCTAGTATGCTATGACGTCACATCGATGTACAGTAACATGGAATTCCACGAATTGCTGGAGGCAGTGAACCAAACAGTCCCGGACATAGTTGAAACTCCACCTATGCCACCGATTGAAAAACACCACCTCCTCAGATTCCTGGAGATTATCCTCACGAACAACGTCTTCACCTTCAATGGACAGATCTACCGACAAATTATCGGCGCCCCGATGGGCTCTAAAGTTTCACCGGAAGCCTGCGACATCAATATGGGCATAATACTGAACAATATCATCAACCTTTTTGAGGAGAGGGAGAAAATCATTTGGAACGGAAGATACAGAGATGACGGCTTCCAAATGTGGAATGCGGACAATGACACCATCAACAGGTTTTTTAACCTCGCCAACTCCTATCACCCACTCCTGAAATTCACATACACAATCGAAGACCATACAGCTACCTTCCTGGACACTCAAGTTTACAAGGGAGAGCGTTTTGAGCGTGAAGGAATACTGGACATCAAAACATACAGAAAACCGACAGAAACTTATCAATACCTACAAAGGGATTCAGCTCACCCTCAACACGTCTTCAAAGCTCTGATTCGGGGGGAAACAACAAGATATATGAGGACTAACAGCAACAGAACAGACCTACACGAACAGATCCATCTGTTCCACGACGAAATGACGGACCGGGGATACAAACAGACGGAACTCACGCAAGAAACGGACACAGTACTCGCGAAAGACAGAAAACAACTCCTAGCGGAAAGACCGAAGAAAGCAGGAAAAACACCTCTGGTCATGGTCACCCCATACTACCCCAGTATCAAGCACCTACAAAGGAAAATTCAAACACACTGGCACCACATGACGAGAAACCCAGAGTGTAAAACACTCTTCCCCAATCCACCGCTGATCGCCTATAAGCGACATAAAAACATAAAGGACTTGATTATATCAGCGAAACTCAACACAAAGAGAGACACAGCCGTGTCAGCCACGGACATAAACAAAACACTAGAAGACGACGCCGCAAACAACAACTAACCACCACGGCAACAACGGCCCTCCAAGCAAGGATTAGAAACCATCGACCCTAAACAGAGCACCCCATCCACCAACCAAAGACAAAGCTCATCACGTTTAATCCCCCTTCACACTCTCGCTCTCAGCTCAACGACAGGAAAACCAACCTTTTTCTTGGCTTGACTTCGCGAACGAAGATTCTATAGGGCTTGCCCACGTCGTCTGCAGGCATTTTCGTGGCTGCGGAGGCCAATCCGGGACAGGCAGGTTCGACCGCAGTGGCTGCAGGGGAAGGTCTGGTCAGGGTTCTGAGTTACGGCAACTCGGTTTTTTCTCCTGAGCCGTTTGTCCTTAAGGTTAGCTCTGCGAGAGTCCTCAAAGGAGACGGCTGCCTTGTAGATGGTGGAGCGCCAGGTGTCACGGTCCGCAGCAAGCGAAGACCACTGGCGGTGGTCGATTTGGCAAGCACTAAGTGACTTCTTGAGACCGTCTTTGTATCTCTTCTTTGGTGCCCCTCTGTCACGGTGTCCAGTAGCAAAAAGAAAAAAAAAAAAAAACTCCACGTAATCCAGTTTGCCCCATGGACCCAACGAGAATCAGACCCGCTGCCACGAAGAAAGCAAGCAACATTACGCCTAATTCCCCACAGACAGCCCGGAGCAACGATACAAGCTTATCTCCTCTCCCCGCGTCAGCCCTAAAGACAACGAGACGGAGGAAAAGAAAGCGGTTTAACCCACGACCATACTCCAACGGGACGATCAAGCCGGATTAACAAGGATCTACTACCGCGTCAAAGAAAAAACGGCCACATTTCACAACCAACAACTGCCCGTCACCCTAAACTCATCGGACCAGGAAAACTACGTAACCCTTAAGCACAGCCCACTACACTGCCCAATCCGCGATTCCTCTTCTACACACCCCACCAGACTTCAAGAGACGGAATCCCACAAACGGATAAGGAGAAACACGTAGGTTAACTCCAACATCACGACACTAACAACGCACCCACCAACTTAAACGACAACCCTCTACGACATCAACAACGCACCCACCCACTTAAACGACAGCCCTCTACAACAATAGGCCGGTTCCCTGACGAGTATATCGGAGCCTGTAGTCACAGACTACGAATACCGATCGAAACGCCTCCCGAGTGCTTCACATAACACAACGCATGCGACAGCAGCGACCACCAACAACTCGGAGAATAAACAGGCGTCGGGACCAGAGTGACAGGATGCATACCTGGGTGGGACCGGTCTTGCTTTCTTACCACTAAAAGACAAAGAAGGTAAGCCTATTGCAGACAGAGCAGACCAACTCGACAGATGGGCCGAGTATTTTGAAGAGTTACTGAACAGACCTAGCCCACCCGACCCCCCCTACATCCAGCCGGCAGAGACCGACCTACCCATCAGCTGTGACAGACCCAGCCGGGAAGAGATCAGAAAAGCAGTGGCATTTTTGAAGAATGGCAAAGCAGCAGGGCCAGATGGCATCCCAGCGGAGTCTCTGAAAGCAGACCTAGAGACAACAGTTGAGATGCTGTACCCACTGTTTGGAAAGATCTGGGAAGAGGAGGTGATGCCAGCTGACTGGAAGGAGGGGTACCTAATCAAGCTTCCCAAGAAAGGCGACCTCAGCAAGTGTTCCAACTACAGAGGAATCACCTTGCTGTCAGTACCAGGAAAGGTCTTCAACAGGATCATCCTAGAGAGAATGAAGAGCTCCGTTGACCCCCAGCTGAGAGACCAGCAAGCAGGATTCAGGAAGAACCGATCATGTACAGACCAGATCGCCACTCTCCGCATCATCGTGGAACAGTCTCTGGAGTGGAGCTCCCCGCTGTACGTCAACTTTGTGGATTATGAGAAAGCATTTGACAGCGTGGACCGAGAGACTCTGTGGAAACTCCTACGACACTACGGTGTACCCACAAAGCTCGTCCGCCTGATCAAGAGCAGCTATGATGGCATGACATGTCGCGTGATCCACGAAGGGCAGTTCACCAGAGAGCTCCAGGTCAGAACTGGTGTCAGGCAGGGGTGTCTGCTGTCTCCGTTCCTCTTCCTACTGGCCATAGACTGGGTCATGAAGATGACCACAGAGCACAGACAAAGTGGAATACAGTGGACACTGTGGACACAGCTTGACGACCTCGATTTTGCAGACGACTTGGCATTACTGTCCCACACTCATCAACAAATGCAGGACAAGACCACGAGGCTTGCTGACATCTCGTCCCAAGTGGGCCTCACCATTCACAAACAGAAAACAAAGACAATGAGGCTGAACGCAACCAGGGAAGAACCAGTCTTGCTTGCTGGCACCCCGTTGGAGGAGGTGGAGTCCTTCACCTATCTCGGGAGCATCATAGACAAAAAAGGCGGCACTGATGCAGATGTCAGAGCACGAATCGGTAAAGCCAGAGCAGCCTTTCTCCAGTTGAAAAAAGTGTGGAGTTCCAGAGAGCTGTCACAACACACCAAAGTCCGGATTTTCAACTCCAATGTAAAAGCAGTTCTCCTATATGGAGCAGAGACATGGAGATTGACAAAAACCACAGTCAACAGAGTACAGACCTTCATGAACAGTTGCCTTAGAAGAATTTTGAAAATCCACTGGCCAGAGAAGATCAGCAACGTCAGACTCTGGGAGAGAACAGAGCAGATAACAGCAGAGAATGAAATTGGGCGAAGAAGATGGGGATGGATCGGTCACAGTCTGAGAAAGCCAGCTTCCAGTATCACTAGGCAGGCATTGTCATGGAACCCCCAGGGAAAGAGGAAAAGAGGTAGGCCGAGAAACTCCTGGCGTCGAGACCTCCAAGCAGACATCAAGAGACTGGGAACCACCTGGAGTAGAATCGAAGGAGAAGCACAGGACAGGAGTTGCTGGAGGTCTCTCGTCGACGGCCTATACCCGGGTAGGGGTGACAGGCGTAAGTAAGTAAGTAAGTAAGGCTTTCAAGAGGAATCTGAAAACTGGGCGCAACAGACTGTACCACCAGAAGGGATATAAGCTGCACTAGAAAGACGATTACAAAAAAGGAAAAAAAACAAAAAGACATTAACACCGAAAGAAAAATGAACAGTAAAGAATTTGTTGTATTTAAAAAGCCCCAATCAGCAGTTCCTTGTCGTATTATTGAGAAGTAAATTGCTCTTCAAACATACAGTTCGTCTGTGTGTGTGTGTGTGTGTGTGTGTGTGTGTGTGTGTGTGTGTGTGTGTGTGTGTGTGTGTGTGTGTGTGTGTGTGTGTGCGTGCACAAAACCCCTAAAATGGGTGACTTTCTTTACCATTCTTATGGAAAATGGGTGTGTGTAAAATTCTGGGTGACCAAGTCAGGCACCCATTTTTTCTGAGGGTTGTTTCTGCATTATCTTTCATTCGAAAGTCAGAAGAAAAAAAATCAAAATAGGATGTCCCACATTCGCAGGTTTACTTCATGTTGTGTGTTTGCAACGCACTGGGCCTGTGTGTTACCACGGAAGCGAGCGTCTCTATGAATCAACTTGATACCTGATTGGTCGGCTGCGCAGTGACATGAACTGAGTTGTTTCCCCTTCTATTGTCTTTCGTCCCGCCAACCGTTGTTCCATTTTGCAGAGAGGTACGATTGATTTTATGCAATATTTCTTAGTTAAGAGCACACCCAAGTGTACTTCTTCAGCGCAGTTATTTAACTGAGATGCTCCCAATCCGATACAATTGCACAGTAGCCTATATGGACCCGTTTGGCCAAGAAAACTGAGACGTCTGCTACGACTGGCGTCTGCTGCTCGGTCAGTCTTGTAGTAACAGATAATAGAACCCCACGATTTTAACAAAAGCTTTCTTCTTCAATGAAAGGAATTCGTTCAATAACACCATTACAAGGTCAATCTGTCACGCGATTGTGTTGCTTTTTTTTCTGACATGTGCGATTGTGATCGAAAAGTAACTTGACACATGCACGCACTATAAACAAAATGGCGCCAGATTTCAGTGTGTATTTCAATCCTTGTACGCAAAACTAGCTCACGATTCGAAGAACAGACTTCCACGAACAGGTTTTTCGAATTGTGCAACTGAAGTGTCGCTTTTTACTGTATTACCAGTTATTGTTCGTAGGGGGCAGGGGGTACTGCAGTAATTATGTATATATCTTATCCAAAATGTCAACGGTTTACAATGGTTGCATTTGACATGTTTGCATTGCAGCACTGTTTTGGCCACACTCAGCACTTTCTGCACACACCCAGCGCCAGATGGCACACACCCAGCGCCAGATGGCAGCAGGATGTCCAAACCCATTGGGATCTATGGAAGTGGACAAGCACGGCCCTTCCTGGCACTTGACCAAGGCCCATGGCAAAATTAGTCAGCTGCAGCATGATGGCCCAGCCTCTGCCGAAGAGGGTGCGTCTGGTAGGAGGGTGCATAGACGGCAGCGAAATGCCCCCAATTACAAACTTGTAAGTGATTCTATGATCATCTTCATTTTATTGGCTCATGTGCGAAGCAAAAGTGAGTTTATGTTCTGGGCCACTGGTCGTCCATCCGTCGTCCATGGTAAATGTCAACAGTGGCATTTTGTCGGAGACTATTCAAGCCACATTCTTCAAGCTTTGCCCGAGGATACTTTGTGGCAAGACCTTTGTAAACATACCGTGAGTGACCTCTCTCAAAGGGTCACGCGGGGTTGACAGATGTGTGAAAACTGCTTACATTTTCAGAAAACATGGATTTTGCTGCTGCACAAGCCAGCCCTCATCATCGAGGGCACACATATGTAAATTGGTCATACACGGGATTACTCTTTATATTCTTGTGCAAGGCCCCTTAAACCAAAATTGGGCTGTTTCTGTCCTAATGCAGCTTTTTTTGTTCTTTCCTTTTCCAGTTGGCAAATGGAGCCTGGGATGGACCTGTGACTGAGAGTGCAAGCGCATCGCAATACAAGGACAGTGATGACGAGGAGTTTGTTCCTGGTTCAAGCTCACAGGATTCAGAAGGTGTGTCGCCATCAATCTCTGGGGTCTCTGACACAGACAGTATTGTATTGAATATGTTAAATATGTTAGATTTCAAAGTGGTTGGTTCAGGGTGGGCAGGTGTCAGTGAAGCAAGTACCAGCAAGGTGCAGTGTGCGTTAGGGGATGAATTAGGGGGTGGCAATGACAATGTGGATAGGCAGAAGGAACAGGACGTTGGGGGTGGGGAAAGAGCGCTTACCGAAGAAACGGGTGTGCACGTGTCGCAGAGAGGAAAAGGAAAGTACAAATGGGACAAGAAACATGCATGCAAATTGTGTAGCAAGCTTGTCTTGAAAATGAGCACGCACTTACAAGATGTCCATGCAGATGAGGCAGATGTTGCTAAAATTCTGGTGATGAAAAAAGGGACGAAGCAGACTACAAGGTGTGGGTGATTACATGCATAACGTTGCCGTTCTTGAAAAGAAATCAGGATGTTTGATTCCTAAGTATCGCACCAAAACCAGTAAGGTAGACAACCTTCTCACCTGTAGCCATTGCAAAGGGCTCTATCAAAAAAAGCTGATCTCTGTACACTCAAAACGTTGCTGTCAGAAACCAGGAGGGTTTCAGTTCGCTAAGAGAGGTGAGGCGGCACGACGTGGGAGGCTAATGCTTCCAATACCCTTAGATGTTGACTTTTCCTTCTATCATAAGGTTTTAGCCAGACAGAGAGATGATGAGACAAGCCGTCTCATCAGAACTGACCCCTTGCTTCTTGAGTATGGAAAGAGATTATTTGACCTCAGAGACATTGAAGAACACACGGCTGGGCAAATCAGCCCCAGGATGCGGGAGTTAGGGAGACTATTAAAGATTCTTAGAGTGAGGTCAGAAATGAAAATCGCAAGTTTAAATGTTGTGATCAATTCAGCTAGCTTTAATCATGTTGTACTGGCTGTAAAAGAGCTAGCAGAATTTAATAAGGACACACATCAGTTCAAAAAAGGCAATCTCGCAATGTGCTTAGGCCATGCTTTGAAAAAATGTTCACAGATCAAACAGTCGCAGGCATCCAAACAGCTTGGGCATGGTTCAGATGACAGGTGGCGACAGGAGCTCTCTGAGGCGCAGCGGTTTGACTCTGTCTTCACCGGGGACTGGTACGATTGTGTGTCAACTACAGCAGCCCAGTCCGTCGGGAAAATGACCATGAACAAACCCAAGCTGATCCCATCATGTGAAGATGTGAGGAAGGTCCAACAGCTTCTTGAGACAAGGATGGTTTCGGAAGATTATCCGACAGTGGTTAAAGCAACTCTTTGCGCTGTATCACTTTTCAACCGAAAACAAGGGGGAGAATTTCAGAGAATGAAGGTATCAGACTTCCAGAATGCTAAGATGGGATTGATCACCAATCAAGATATCTTGAAAGGTCTCACAGAGGTTGAGAAGAAAATGGTGAATCATTTTCAGCGAGTGGAAATCAGAGGCAAGTTTAATAGGAGTGTTCCCATTTTGCTGACGAAGAAGATGATGACAACTGTGGACAGAATCCTTCAAATGAGGCAATCAGTGCCAGCTCTCGCTGGTTCCCAGTACATCTTTGCCACACCTTCTGGTCAGAGGCCTTACAGAGGCCATTTTGTTCTGAAGGAACATGCGCTACAAGCACAAGTGTCAAACCCAGCCATGTTCACATTTACTCAGTTACGGAAGCAGGTTGCAACGTTGGCTCAGTCAATGGCCATCTCGGAGTTAGACCAGGATCAGCTGGCAGACTTCCTTGGTCATGATATTCGGATACATCGCCATATCTACCGCCAACCTCACGACGTCCTTCAAAAGGCAAAAGTGGCAAAGATTCTTCTGTCATTTGACAATGGGATGACAGATTTTGAGAGTTGCATTAGAGCTGAACTGGGCTACGATGAAGAGATTAACTTTGACAATGAAGACACATCAGAAACTCGCAGAGAGGTCTCGGGGGAAACAGCACCTGTGAATGAAGCAAGTAGCAAGGCAACAACACAGGAATCAATGAGCATGACAGAGAAAAGACGTCCAGAGCCAGATGACAATCTAGATAGTTTTGATTATGACAGTACTGCGTTAGCTCCTGTTCGAAAGAAATCTAGATTTACAAGGAATTCATGGGGGAAAGCTGAAGAGAAAGCTTTTCAAACTCGTTTCAAGACACACCTCGTCGTGAACAAACTTCCCGAGATACAGCAGGCAATCGCAGAAGAGCCCGCACTTAGACATAGGTGCTGGACAAACATTAAGGATTACATCCGCAACAGACTGAAAAAGTTACAAAAGAAATGAATTGAGATTCTCCGACACTCGCGGCATTTTCGTTTTCATACACATTTATTACAAGAGTGTTAATTATTATTGGGTTGGTTTCAGCATGTATAGCTTGTTTTTATCTGATGGACACCTGGATCATTTGTATACTGTATAATTGCAAAAGGAAACAGCCGGCTGGGGGCGAAAGACAATAATAAGATAAGAAAACCATTGACAACATAAAGATTTATTACCAGAGTGTTATATGGGGTTGGTCCGCCAGGATCATTTTGTATACTGTATAACATTTAAAACTTTGAAAATGGAACTGCAAATGGAACAACGGTTGGGGATGAAAGACAATAATAATGGGCGCCATCTTGTTTGTGCGACCTACCACGTGTTTTCGCTCCCAGTGTTTTAGTGGTTTTTCGTTGGATGTACTGTGTTTCGTGTGCTGAAAGTCTGCTGAGTATCGTATAAGAGTGCGCTGATGAGGATTATGCTTGTGTTTCGTGGGATCTGATTGCTGTTTGAGTGGTATCATATTGAATTGTGTCTGTCATTTGAATTTTTGTTTACGTCGCCATTTTGCTTCTTCCGCACCGTGGGTTCGCCGTGCCTTTCCGCGCCCTGTTTTCATGTGCTGCGCGCTAGTGTGTGATATGTTTACTGTGTGAGTCTGTTTGCCACCCGTGGTTGCATCTGCTGCTTGGTTGTTGTAGACTCGTTCGTGTTCCTACCGTTCTATAGGTTTTCGTGTGCTATCTCCTCGACATCTCGCCCTCCCCACTTTCGGCGCCATTGCCCGATCTCGCCGCTGACCGACCGGAAATCAGGTCGCTCCCCTACCACACCGCTCACACACACACACCGGCACACACACACACATACACACACACACACACACACACACACACACACACACACACACACACACACACTTACTCACACACACACACCCTACTAAACCCTCTTCTCGTCTTCCTCTTTCTTGTCCTCACAAACAATCATGCTCATCAAATACACACGCCAACAACTGATATCTCTACGTCGCCACTCCACCTACTGCGTGGCTGGTGCCGCTGACAGTGTTGCAGATGCCTTACGCGGCACCCGATCGCGAAAGAGAGGCCACAGGGGCGGAATTAGCAAAAGGCGGGACTCACCACCACAAACACAACCACACACTTCTTCCCCTTTTCCTATGCCCTTCCACCCCTTCCGCCTCCCCCCGCCTCCTGGATTTCTCCACCTCCCTTCCTTTTTCTCCCATTTCCTTTCCTCTCTTGCTCATCTACTGCCTCACCCCCTCCTCCTTCGCCTGCTTTTTCCTCCTCGTCCCCTCTCCCCCCTTTCTCCTCCCCTTCGCACTCCCCCTCCCTCTACCTCAGCTTTTCCTAATCCCCTTCCTCCTCCTCCCCCCTCCCCCCTCCCCCTCCTCTCGCTTCCTCTTTCTTGCCCGGTTCTCCTTCCCCGTCTTTTCCTCCTCCCCCCTCTCCCCCTCCCCTCTCCTTCCCCCTCCATCCACTTTCCCCCCTCCCCACCCTCCTCTTCCTTTGTCCTCTTCTTCGTCCGTTTCTTCTCCCTCTTCCTCTTCTGGCTCATCCAACCTAAAACTGTGTGTGTTCAATGCACAGTCTGTCTGCAAAGATGGCAAAGCCGACGTGATTTCAGATTTCATCCTAGACAATGACCTAGATGTTGTCGTGATCACCGAAACGTGGCTCCGCTCAGCTGGCGATGCACCCATCATCGCCAGCGTCACTCCGAGTGGCTACCGCCTGGCCTCCTTCCCGCGTGCTTCCAGAGAGGGTGGCATTGCCATCATCTACAGGGACTGTCTTTCTGCTCATCTCTCCTTCTCTCAGTCTCTCCCTTTTTCTCATCCCTCCTTTGAATCTGTCGAGACCGTAGCAACACTCCCTGGCCAGTCCCTCATCTTCTCATGTATCTATCGCCCCCCCTCCAAGCTCTCAAAACAAACTCACAAACTCCATGTTCCTCACCGAGTTCGATCTCCTCCTCGACCACTACAGCACACGACCCGGAAAACACATCCTTCTTGGCGACTTTAACTTCCACTTCGACAAACCCGACCACCCCGACACAAAACGCCTTTGCACGTCACTTTCAAACCACAATCTTACACAACACATCACTAAACCCACCCACCGACTTGGCCACACCCTCGACTGGATCATCACCCGCACCGGCCTCCGATCAACTCTTCCTCGATTCTGACACCTCTTCTGTGCTTCCCTCCGACCACCTCGCTATTCTCGTCGCCCTCAACCTACCTCCCCCGAAAAAAACCCAAGCTCTTTGTCTCTCGTCGCAAACTAAAATCTGTCAACCGAGAGAACTTCTTCGACGAAGCTGTCGACATTCTCTTGGACCCCGCCTCCTCTCCCGATCTTGCATCCCATTTCGATTCCTCCCTTCGAAAACTTCTAGACACCCATGCCCCTGTCACCACCTGTTCCATACCCAACCGACTCCCCTCCCCCTGGCTCACTGACGACATAGCTGAGGCCAAGCGCGAGCGTCGACAAGCGGAACGCCGCTGGCGCTCATCTGACCTCACCGTTCACAGAGAGATCTTCCAAACCACCAGATCCAAAGTCTGCAGAATGATCTCCGACTCCAAACGCAAACACCTTCAAAACAAAATCCTGGAATCCACTTCTTCCAAAACCCTCTACGCTACCATGAACACACTCCTAGGCACTTCTAAAGACTCTCCTCTTCCCAACACACACAGCAAAGAAGAACTTCCGTCCGCTTTTTCCTCCTTTTTCTCCGACAAAATCCAAACTCTGTGCAACACACTCGACACTCTGCCTTCTCCGCCTTGCCTTCCTGACCCCACCCCCCCCCCCCCCCCTTTTCCGGCACTCCCCTCTCGTCCTTCCGCCCCGTCTCTCAGGATGAAGTCCTCAAGACCATAAAGTCCATGCCTTTCAAAACCTGCGAACTAGACCCCCTCCCAGCTTCCCTCTACCGGGACGGCCTCCCAAAACTTTTGCCCTTCATTACCGACATCATCAACACATCTCTAGAGAATGGCTCCGTCCCCGATATCTTCAAGTCCGCCATCGTCCGTCCTCTCCTAAAAAAACACAACCTCGACCCAAACGAACTCAAGAACTACCGCCCAGTCTCCAATCTCTCTTTCCTGTCCAAGCTTCTTGAGAAGGTTGTCCTCAACCAACTCAACCTCCACCTCGCTGACAACAACCTCCTCAGTCCCTTCCAGTCTGCCTATCGCAAACATCACAGCACTGAAACAGCCCTTCTACATATCCTTAACGACCTGCTTCTCTCCACTGACTCGGGCAACATCTCCCTTCTTACGCTACTCGATCTCTCTGCCGCCTTCGACACCATAGACCACTCTATCCTCCTCCACCGCCTTCACCAGTCCTTTGGCATCACTGACTCTGCTCACTCCTGGTTTCTCCCCTACCTCTCCGACAGACAGCAGTCCGTCACCATCGACGGCGTCTCCTCCAACCCAGTCACGCTCTCCTGCGGCGTTCCACAAGGGTCCGTCCTGGGCCCGGTCCTTTTCACACTCTACACCTCCCCCCTGTCCAACATCATCCAATCTCACCACATACACCACCACCTCTACGCTGACGACTCACAACTACTAGACAAAGACAAACTCGACAACACTCAGACACTACTGACTCGCACGGCTGACTGCTATGAAGACGTGAAAAACTGGATGACAGCAAACAAGCTCAAACTGAACGACGACAAAACGGAAGCCATGCTGGTATGCACTAGCCAGAAACTTTCCCAGCTCCCTCCCTCTCTCCACCTTCAACTCGACAGCACCCCCATCTCCCTCTCTGACTCGGTCAAGAACCTTGGCGTTATCCTCGATTACTCTCTTTCCATGACCAGCTTCGTCTCCGCCACGGCCCAGGCATGTTATTTCCACCTCCGCCGCATCAGTCAGATCAGAAAATACCTCACTACCGAATCTGCCACCAAACTCGCTGTCTCTCTCATCTTATCTCGCATCGACTACTGCAACTCTCTCCTTTCCGGCCTTCCTCACTCCACCACTCTCACTCTCCAGCGCGTCCAGAACAATGCTGCCCGCCTCGTCCTCAGAAAGAAAAAATCCGACCACATCACTCCCCTGCTCAAGCTCCTTCACTGGCTCCCCATCCCCCAACGCATCCAATACAAGATTCTGTCTCTCTGCTACAAATCCCTAAACAACTACGCTCCTGCCTATCTCTCCAAGTTACTTCACCCCTACACTCCTCCCCGCTCCCTCCGCTCCGCCTCCGACCCTCTCCGCCTCCTCATCCCCCGCACCAAACTCAGCACTTTCGGCTCCCGCTCCTTCTCAGTATACGGTCCATCTACCTTGAACACTCTCCCACTCTCTCTCCGTCAGAAACACTCGCTCTCCTCCTTCCAGTCCGCCCTCAAAACTCACCTCTTTCAACAGTTCTAGCACTATATCACCACACTCCCCACCCCTAGCTGACCGTCGTAATGTATTTTTACTATTTGTGTTACGTGAGTCATTGTCTAAAGCGTGCGCATGCGTGTGCGAGTTGTGAGTGCGCGCTTAGAGTTATAATTATTATAAGTGCATTATAAATACCGTAATTATTATTATTATTATCATCATCATCAGTCCCTTGCCCGAACTGGGCGTTGGGGGGACTGAAAGGCAGCAGCAACAGACAGTGCTCTCCACTGAGTTCTATTTTGGGCGGTGGCAAGCAAGTCTGGCATCTCGAGTTCGGTCCATTCTTTTATGTTTGCGACCCAACTCTTTCTCTGACGACCTCGCCGACGACTTCCTTCGAGAGTGCCTTGGAGGATAGTCTTGGACAAGGTGTTGTGTCGGGTCATGTGGCCAAACCAAGCAAGCTTGCGCCGTTTCACGGTTGCCAGAAGGGGTTCATGTGGGCCCACCAGGGAAGTGACGATGCTCCGTACATATTCGTTGGTCTTGTGCTCGCGGTACGAGATGCGGAGCAACTTCCTCAGGCACTTGTTCTCAAAGGCCTGGATTTTCTTTTCTGAGTCTGCAAGAAGTGTCCAAGTCTCACAGCCGTAGAGTAGAATAGACACTACGAGGGACTTGTAAAGCCTGTACTTGATGGTGAAGCTGATGGAGTTACTTCGCCATATGTTACACTACCGCAGCCACACGCAAGGTGTTGTAGATGGAAGACGCAGCCAGACAAGAGTGTTTCCAGAAGAGTCTTTTATTTCTTGGTCATCGTGGGTCTAATAGGTTGGGCACAACCAACCTACTAGCATGGCATACTAAAATGGCGAAAATACCGGAGCTCGGTCTCTCGCTTCTCAGCTCCCTCTATCTATCTCTCTCTCTCTCTCTCTCTTCGTTGTGTGCTCTCTATCTATCTCGTTCTCTTCATTGTGCGAGCTCTCTCTCTCTATCTCGTTCCCTTCGTTGTGAGCTCTCTTTCTATCTCGTTCCCTTCGTTGTAAGCCCTCTTTCTATCTCGTTCCCTTCGTTGTGAGCTCTCTCGTGCTGGTGTTTCCTCCCACTATATATACCCGTTCTGGCCGAGGGCATCGCCCCTTTGTCTCAATCAGTCAAAGGGGCTATTACTGTCACCCATATTATTCCCCATCTATCATGGTGATCAGCGTCCCCTGACCCTATCTGTCAAAGGAGCTATTACTGTCGCCCATAATCTATCCCCCATCTGCTCTGGTGGATAGCGCCCTCTGATCCTAGCTGACCAGGGACCCATTACTGTCTCTCATAATTATTCCACATCTATTATGGTGGTCAGCGTCCTCTGATCCTAGCTATCAAAGGAACCCATTACTGTCTCTCGTAATTATTTCACATCTATTATGGTGGTCAGCGTCCTCTGATCTTAGCTATCAAAGGAACCCATTACTGTCTCTCCTAATTATTCCACATCTATTATGGTGGCCAGCGTCCTCTGATCTTAGCTGACCAGGGACCCATTACTGTCTCTCCTAATTATCCCACATCTATTATGGTGGTCAGCGTCCCCTGATCCTAGCTATCAAAGGAACCCATTACTGTCTCTCATAATTATTCCACATCTATTATGGTGGCCAGCGTCCTCTGATCTTAGCTGACCAGTAACCTATTACTGACTCTCATAATTATTCCTTGTCAGCAGGAGTCTGTGTTCCTTACTACTAACGAGGGCTCATTATTTATTCATTAGGCCCAGCTTAGTAGGGCCGGCCACTTGTCAACTCCACGTGAGCCCGTGGTAGCCAAAGTGGGCCGTGTCATAACCCTCTCCGTGCTCTGCCCGTGGTACTACTTATATTCTCGTTATTTTCATATCAAGGGAAATTATAACATTACCCGACCGTGATATTGGTCGTATACACTTATAGTGTAACACATATCCTGTCCAGCCTGGCCATTGCGGATGTTGCTGTACCTATCCTGATACGGATCTCTGCTATGCAACTACCGTCTTTGGACAGGGTGGCTCCCAAGTACTTGAAGCTATTGACCTCTTCTAGCTTCTGGCCGTTCATGTGGATGTTGCTGCTGCTGTCGCTTGTAGTGTTGATCATCACTTTGCTTTTATCCGTACTGATCTCCATGCCATAAGACCCTGCGCTACTTAAAAGTTTGTCTGTCAGGTTTTGAAGCTCACTATTGCTGCCTGCCATGAGGTCAATGTCGTCTGCGAATCGAAGATTGCACAGGGATCTGCCACCAATAGAGATTGAAGTATGGTGGTCGTGGAGGGTTTCCTGCATGATCTTCTCCAGGAATATGTTGAAAAGGACAGGAGAGAGCAGGCATCCTTATTATTATAAGGGGTAAGAAAACCATTGTCAACATAAAGATTTATTACAAGAATGCTTCTATGGGGTTGGTCCGCCTGGATCATTTTGTATACTGTATAACATTTAAACTCTGCAAATGGAACAGCGGTTGGGGACGAAAGACAATAATAAGATTAAAAGGAACAAACATTGTCAACATAAAGATTTATTACAAGAACGTTATTATTCGGTTGTTTTTAGCGTGTATAGCTCTGTTTTTATCTGATGTACACCTGGATCATTTTGTATACTGTGTAAAATTAACCTTACTTTGTAACTAAACAGTGGCCCCCACCCGGGTCTGCCATGGGGGACTTGGGTGGGGTTAACTACTTTTTAGTTCCTAGGGTCACCCTGGTCAGCCCCAAAGCGTGGGTTTTCCTCTCAATTCTGGGGCATGTGTTTCTGTCTACCCTTGGTCCATTAACTTGTATTTTTCTTTGTTAAGCTCTCCCTACTGTCTGCGCTGCCTGTTTCTCTTGAAAAGAAGTACCCAACAGAGAAAGAAACACTCTTAGAAAAGACGGTTACAACACAGTTTATTAGTATTTCGGGTAAATTCGCTTTATCAAAACAGACAAAACAAACAGAGAGATCAGTCGCTACTTATCTTCATTCGCAGAAGGAATGGGGTACATTCCTTCTGTGAACAAAGATAAGTAGCGACTGATCTCTCTGTTTGTTTGTTTTTCTCTTTTGACAAGGCGGATTTACCCGAAATATTAATAAATTGTGTTGTAACCGTCTTTTCTAAGCGTGTTTCATGCGGAAGATTGTGACTGGAGTCGAAAAAAAGGTTCGTTTGCGGGTTTAACTTTTAGCCGCGCCTTTTATCTCCCCGAACACGTCAGTTTTGTGTTGAGATGGCGGAGGCTTGTATCATGCCCCACACCACGGAATCAAGTCTATTGTACATGTAGTGCGCTCATTTCTCGAACTTCAACTATGACGGTGGTTTCTGCCGCAAACGACGCAGATGTCGCAAAATCACCTCCGTTGAGGATTTTTAAAAGCTATTTTTCAAATCTGCCAAATCGCGTAATGTTTCGTGGTGCTAGCATAAGGATGGATGCATTATTGCCAGATTGCATATATGGGAAAGGGTTTATTCTTTATTCATGTTATTTTGCAGCAATCAAACGACGCTCATGTGATTCTTTCTCCGAGGTTGCCCATTACAGGTGCAGAAAGCACACGCTCTAAACCGATCGGGTGCACCAGACCGGTCCGAGCAACCGGTCTGGTGCCAAAATAGCAACATAGCTGGTGCGTTTAACCTAGGCACTGGACGAGGTATACCAACTCGGCTAAACTTTATTGTCGCACTTGCTAGAACTCAGTATTATATTTCTCTCTTCATTTTATGAATAGAGGCACATAAGTCGCGGAAACCCTTTACGTGCCGAACTTGGGCAAGAACTGTTTTTCCTCATCACAAAGTTGCCAGAAAAAGGTTTGACTGCTCTTGATTGTTTGATTTGAAGTGTTTACAAACAATTACTGTGTTTTTATATGCATGCACCTTTGATGTGATTAATAAAGGCTGAAGTTTCAAGTGATTTCCTATGTTGTCAGTTAATTAATTAATGTCAGTGTTCTGTTTTGTCATTTTAACTCATCTACCCCAAGACCGGAATCCCCAAATGTTGAAGGCGTCTTCTGAAGACTGCGTTGCAGGGCAGGACACAGATCGACCACTTTAGTTCAAGGGTGATGCCAGAATAGCTTGGCGCCCATAGGCGCCAAGCTATTCTGGCATCACCCTTGATGGTCGATCTTTATTTTGCTGTGGTGTGTCTGGGGTAGAATAAGTTAAGTGTTAGTTTCTTCGTCTGGGTCTTTTTCTATCTTTCATATTTTTCCACACTTTTTAACCCGCATCATACCGAGGCTAAAAGCTTCAAATTTGTACACTGCCATATACGCAAGCTACATTACAGAACTTACAGATGAGGACATAGACCAATGGCATTAGTTCAAGGGTGGTGCCACAATAGCTTGGCGCCTAGAGGCGCCAAGCTATACTGGCACTACCCTTGGACTATTTTAGTCACACGTGTTGCACACACTGTTGTATATAAATGTTTATGTTATTTTTTTAAATGCCCAAAGTTGGTGGTACGGTTTGTGTGTGTGTGTATGTGTGTGTGTGCGTGCGTGCGTACGTGCGTGCGCGCGCGCATGCTATACATCAACCTATTCTTACAGCAACATAAAGTGCCTGATTTATTGATATATCTTGTTTTTCTCTTGCACATGTTAATTAACTACTTTTCACAAAGAAAATCTTAAATTTAAGATAACAAAATTCAGAGAGAAATATCTTAGAATAAAAGCTCTTGTTAAAAAAAAAAGTAATAATATATATGCCAACCTGATCAAAGTCATAGCAAACCTTTACAACAAGGCCATTAGCGCAGTCTGCTTCAACGGCAAAATAGGAAACTGGTTTAGGACTACAGTTGGAGTCAGACAAGGCTGCTTGCTCTCACCTACTCTTTTCAACATCTTCCTGGAAAGAATCATGACGGACGCTCTGAAAGATCATGAAGGAACTGTCAGTATTGGAGGCAGAACAATCACGAACTTGCGCTTTGCGGACGACATTGATGGCCTTGCAGGAACAGAGAAGGAGCTAGCTCAGCTGGTGGAAAAGCTGGATAGTACAGCCATTGCATATGGGATGGAAATCAGTGCAGAGAAGACCAACCTGATGACCAATAACGCCAGTGGCACTGGCACTGAAATCATGGTTGGAGGCCAAAAACTGGAAACAGTTAAGAAATTCAAATATTTAGGAGCCATTGTGACAGATGAGGGATCAAAACCAGAAATACTGTCCAGGATTGTGCAGACAACAACAGCACTGACAAGATTGAAGACCATATGGAAGGACAGAAACATCACACTCTGCTCCAAGATCAGACTGATGCGCTCCTTAGTCATCTCAGTGTTCTTGTATGCCTGCGAGTCATGGACCCTCACAGCAGACCTTGAAAGGAGGATACAAGCCACTGAAATGAGATGTTTTCGAAGGCTGCTTGGCATCTCATACAGAGATCACATCACAAACGAGGAAGTGGGAAGCAGAATCAGGCAAGCCATCGGGCCCTATGAAGACTTATTAGCCATTGTGAGAAAACGCAAACTGAAGTGGTATGGGCATGTCACGCGTTCAGCAGGGCTTACCAAAACAATCCTGCAAGGCACTGTGCAAGGAGGACGAAGGAGAGGAAGACAGAGGAAAAGATGGGAGGACAATATCTCGGAGTGGACAGGACTGAAGCTGGGCGATACGCTGAGAATGGCAGAGAACAGAGAGGATTGGAGGGAGCTGGTTGCCAAGTCATCAGTGGTGCCCCAACGGTCGGCAAGACTACGGGATATATATATATATATATATATATATATATATATATATATATATATATATATATATATATAAAGAATCAGTCCTCTGCAATGCACGCACATAGCACATGTATATGCTTAGTTCCCCTTCAGAAAGCCTAGCAACCCAGCACGAGTAAGCAAAGGGACTGAACCCTTACACTGACCTCGCTTTTCTCAGTAAGCCTTATGAAGGAGTGATCTGTCTTATAATGTATTGTCTGGGGGGTGTCAAGATGGGAAGTTTTATGTCCAAATATAGTGAAATTGACCACTTCAGCACCAATGGCGGTAATCGGAAGGACTCTGGTAAAGTTTTGTTTTGGACTGGGTACATACATTATACTGAACAACATTTTGCTTGATATAGTGCCGATAAATAGACAGATGTGATTACTTGACCCGATCAAAATGTCCTCGTCGTACAGACGAGGACGACATTTTGATTCGGGTCTTGTAATCACACTCTGCCTGTTATCCGCACTATATCAAGCAAAATTCTGCTGAATATAATATAATGTCTGTGTTTTCAGATAGCCTGTTCTAATTTACTCCTAAAAAGTCGCTTTCGCATTCCTCGGCCTCGCATCATTTTCTTTCACCTCTGATGTTTAAAAAGTGGGACGCTTGCTGGTGTTGGGGTTGTGTTACACTGTGTATCAAACACAGCGGGCAATCTTTGACTGGGCACGCATGATGCGAACTGGGAAGCAGAATGACCATGGTAGCTCAAGGGTGCTGGCGAGAATAGATCGAGGCATCCGGAAGAAATCCTGAAGAAAAGGTCATTACGTCTATTGACGGACACACGAACTGCCACATCCACCTGGTGTTTTTCTAAGTGGGATACCTCTTTGCACCACTGGCACACTCTTCAGAAGATCCTTTAAAAAATCTTTGGAACAGCTAGTAAATTTATTACATTTAACCATGACACGCCATAGCTAGATATGTATCGGCCATGACAGTTCAAGGGTGATGCCAGAATAGCTTGGCGCCTGTGGGCGCCAAGCTATTCGGGGACCACCCTTGAACTATCATGGTCGATCTGTCTCCTGGATTGTAATGCAGTCTTCACAGGACAACTCCAATATTTTGTGGAAGTCGACCTTAAGGTACAAAGGGCTAAACTACATATTCTTCTTTCAACACAGATTCAAAAAGCGTGTATAGTGTGTGACCTGCGGGTCTCATTTGCCCATAATGGGCACCTTATCTCTTGAGCTTCACTGATGATGAGAACGCTTTTGCTGTGACCCGAGACATTTTATGTCTCATCAATATATCTGAACAACAATACCTCCCTCGAGGAAACGGAGGGCAGGCAAACACTCCCTTTTAACCGGATTATCTCCGCCTCCTGCGAGTTTATCTTCTCTTGATGTGAGTTATCTATAGGTACGAGATACTAAGGTCCTCTGAACATGACTGCCCATTACGCGATTAGAGCGTGTTGGTTATTGGTGATCCGACGTCATTGTGGGCCGGTTCAATGCCGTGATATTTTTACGCAAGAGGAATAGATCTTTTCCTCTTGCTTTCTCCATTTAAATCTGCAATCCTCAGAGTCCTCATTAACGACTGAAATGCTTAAAGCTATCTATCTGCTCCATGGCGACCTTCGATTGCTAAAATTCACCGATACAGCGGGTTATCAGTGTTGTCTTGCCTCACTCAATTTTCTAGCCTTCGTTTCACAATCCATGTACGTAGGCACACGCGGTACCAAACGTTTTTCACTGCCTTTTGAGGCTACTGACGTGACAGTGACGGAAGAAACTCTCCTGCGTACAAAGGAAAAAAAGAGCAGAAAAGCTTTCCATTTTACGACATGCAAACTTCATAATTTTTTGTTAGCCTTTTTTGTCCAGCATTATAGTAAGACATAATAATATTATGAAAGAGATATAGAGTAATGTTTTAGCCCTTGAGAGGCGGATCGGGGGGAGGGGGGGCGGCGTTACAAGGGTTCCGCCCCCCCCCCCACCCCGACCCACAATTCTTTAAAATGCTATAATGAACAAAGTCCCTTTTAGTTGTGGTGCTTGGACCCCCCCCCCCCACCTCCCTACCCCCTCATCCCCCCCCCTCCCACCCCCGTTTGATAATTTGGCGAATGGTGATAGTCTTAACATGCACGCGCCTTCTCTATATCCCCCCTCCACCCCACCCCCCATCCACCCCCCACCCACCCCGTGGTTTTCGAGTTTTCGGTCCCTGGAAGCAAGGTCTAGCATCGGGGAGGCCTTTTGTATCAGGTTGAAGGTCCCCCAAAAAAGTTCCCCCCCCCACCCCCACACCCTCAAGGTAACTGATCCGCCCCTGCCCTTTACTGATTGGAGTAGGTCGCTTTAATAAAAGATGATGGAGTTGCACAGGAAGAATTTCGGAAAGGTTAAAGAGGCACGCCTGACATTTTTTAATGCATCAGTTCGCAAAAAGCTTTTACTGGGATTCAGTATACATCTTAGACCGGCAGTGACCACCCTATTGTCCCACCAAATGTTTTCTTTCGTTCGTTCAAAGCGAAAAGAGGCCACCGGAACCTTGTGACTGGACACCATCAAAAGATTGCTTGTGATAGGCGAAGCCGGGTAGCTGACGTCATAACTATTCTATAGTAGTACGACCTTAGGTCATCTGCATAAATATCAATCAGAGACAAGATGGCAGATGAACCAGCGAAGAAAAAAAGAAAGTATCAGTCGACTCGCGCCGGCCGACAATTACAGACTCGGAATTGAAGAGCAGAAGGAGGAAGAGAGACAAGATACCCCTAAGTAGACATTGACAATGGAATATAGAGCTTGGCTTGACCGCCCATCCGGAATTTTTCGCTTTCCTGTTATGTGAATCAGTAAGTAATCTACGGTCTTTGTCGATCTTTCATATAGTTCCGCGAGCGTTAGTGATTTTCAGAATTCATGATCTTCAGTAGAATTTATCTCTTACTGATTTCGCGCGATTTTAGTTTAAACCTGTTTTATCATAAAGTCACGAGCTAGTAAGTTATCAGATTTTATGCTGCAAGGATCTGAAAACTACGGTGTGTGTCAAAATTGCGGCACATCGCTGGTCGTGACACTGTGACGTTTTTGTCTGTGCGGGCCGGGCTCTCAGTTCACTCGATTCAAAAGAGGGAGTGTTTCTGCTGCGATGGTGTATTTGTTGTTGCTTTCAGTTACGTAGACTTCGATGTGTGAGATGTGAAATTGCAGTGCAGAAAGTGGGTATAAATACCAATGTTCTATTTCGTTTTTCCGAGGCCGGATAAAGGATCAAAGGTCAAACTAAGCACCGTGGACGCTGGCTCAGTGGCTTTGCGCGGAGACTGAGTCGAACAAGCCACGCCTCCGGCCGTGCACTGACGATGCCACTAGCCTCGTTCACTAGTAAATACTAGCAAGTACTAGCAGGTCAAGTGGAACCCGCATTGTGATTTTGACAGCATAGCGAGTATGGTAGGTTTATTCTACATTCTCGTGGAAAATTATGTCAAAAGGATGCCGGAGAACATCAGTGAGTACACTGACGTGTACACTGACACCGATGACCTCGTGACCTACAGTATTGACCGGGTTCTGCCTTGTGACGTAGGCTAGTAAATATGCCGATATTCCAAAACGAATTCTGCGCTCTCGGTTACAAAAGCAACACACCCTCCAAACGATGAATTTCAACATTTGGCATTGTATTTACACCATAAAGCTCTAAGTTAGTACACCACAAGGGACCCGGGGATGGGGGGTAGCATTAGTCCAGGTCACCTGGTCAGGCCACAGGTGGGATCTCTGTTCTGGCATGGTTCTGCACCTTGTCATTCACCTGTATTTCTTGAAACTCCCATGTTGCAGCTGACTTGCTATGGATGGTGTGCTATGGCAGCTATAGGCCCATGTGTAGTTAACTATTAGACGTGCGCATACACAGTTCTGTCAATTCACACGTCAGATAGGTTGCGTCGGGGTGCATGCTCACAGTTAGCCAGGACCATCATACGTCGGAGTACTGTGGAGAGTTTCGCAGTGAGATGCTGTCCAGGCATTGCTATGCACGTCATCACTAGGGGTAGGGTGAGAGGGAGGAGATTGGTGGGTGGAGGGGCCGGGTGGCGGGGGGGGGGGGGGGTAGTATGTTGCTGGTAGAAGCGATGAGCGGAAATACATAATTACACAGGTCGCTTTGAATACACCAGAGCGTTTGATCATCTGAAGTATTTCCAGAGTCAACGCATGTGTGCGGGGGCAAAATTTTTGCTTGAAGGCGCAAAGGAGAAGGCTTTTCTTTTTAATATGTGACCTGACCATATCAAATGGTCGTACGTTTTCCTACGCGACTGACTGACTGAGTAGACACAGAGAGATGAAAATAGCATGGATGAAATGGAGTTTGTCCTTCCGCACTTATCAGTATTAAATTTAAACCGCGTGACTTCCATAACTGATCTCAGAATGAAAATAGCCCAAGATGACCGATTGGGGCATATCTGAAGAGAACTTCTGCAAGAAGCATGGATCCTCATGAGCCCCCGCAACTGCGGGGGCTCATGAGGATCTATGCTTCTTGCAGACCCTGCACAGATAATAAGGTCTGGCTGATGCTCTCCAATCACACTTTAACACCTAGATCCTCTTTGGTTTATCGTGCTTAGCACATCGTCGTCCTTAAGCTCGTAAGTCTCGTTCACACTTCTGGTATCGCGCTTAGTGAACTCCGGACACCGTCATCTTTTTCCCATTTGTTTCTGCGTCTGAAGCCCATTTCAGACTTCCAGCAGGAGCAAGGGTCTCACCCTAAAACGGCTGAAATATTCGTCTCTTAGAAACGGCAGAGATCACGTAAAAGCCGAATGGCAAGAGACATAGGCCCTCATGAGCCCCCGCATCTGCGGGGGCTCATGAGGATCTATGCCTCTTGCAGGGGGGGATCAAGTTAGGCGAAATAGATAATGTATGTGTGGATGTATCTAGGAAACGTTGCCATGACCTACTCGTCTTATGAGGTGAACACAGCGAAGGACACCAAAGATCCTTGATGATATAGTATCTTTGAGGCGGACATGTTATAAAAAATATAAGGGCTTCGCATCGGTCAAGACTGACCTGGTACAGAAATGCTGGAATCAGCGACAGTTTGAAATTTGTTTCAGAAAAGCACACGAAATGCGAAATTCAGTGAACACATGATAAGTAATGGCAACTGGTCGTTAATTACTATTGACACGTGTAGTGACATTTCCCGCCTAATGTATAACGCACGCACGCACGCAGATTGCACACACACACACACACACACACACACACACACACACACACACACACACACACACACACACACACACACACGCACGCACACACATACAGACACACACGCGTGCGCGCACTGAAACGCACGCACGCACTGGCACGCACACATACGCAAACACGTATGAACACACACAGACACACACACACACACACACACACGCACACACACACACACACACACACACACACACACACACACGTACACACACACACGTACACACACGCTCACATCAGAATGGCTTAACGGCTTATCGCTTGATAAGTCATCATAAATATCTGTTAATTGCTTTTACAAGTACAGTGACATTGTTCGCCTCATGTATCGCGCACAAACATACACACATGCGCGCGCGCGCACACACACACACATACACGCACGCATATACATATACACACACACTAACACACACACGCAAGCGCACGCAAGCACACACACACATGCGGACACGTCATTTGCGAATTACAGGAAATACTGTATTATTTCGCAATTACATGTCACTAATCAATTATACTTTTACCCCGCCGCCTTCATCCAGTAGACCTCTATGTCGCGTCACTGATTTTCACACGCCCGTGATCGGCATTCAAAATGTGGATAATTTAACCCTTTGCGTGTAGGTAGCGGTTTTAGTCGCGATGATTTCGATAGGAATCATCGCGACTAAACCGCTACCAACACGCAAAGGGTTAAGCATCATCTCCACACTGTGCCCATTACTCACACGGCCACTTCTCGTCATCACTACTTGTCTTCCGACGTCAGCCTTTCCCCTCAACCCATCCACGTTTTCCCAATTATTTCTACGCAAAGTAAACACTGACGTAAGTGGGCTGTAGACACGTTTTATCTCACGTCAACTATGACGAACAAGACGAGTACCCTCACTTTCTAAAACCTATTCACTTCCGGGCACCCGGCGGTCACGACCACTACACGTATTACTCGGGATCCCTCGACAAGCACAGATTGCTGTAAATCAAGTAGAGGCACAGATTGTAAATAATACCACAATCAGGCAAATGGCCCATAGCGGAACACAAATAAATGCCAGACTTACAGATTAGCAAGGGGCCAATGCAAAAGCGTCAAGCTGCACGCTACAACCGTGCAGGCTGCTAACTAAATACAAAACAAAACAAAAAAAAAAAAACCAAAGCCCGCAACAAAACACTCGTATTAAATCAAAGCATAAAGAAACACTAACTCGTCTAACGAACACGGACATAATGAGAAGAGCAAGCAAGAGGCATAGAACCTCATGAGCCCCCGCGACTGCGGTGGCTCATTAGGGTCTATGCCTCTTGCAGTTGGGTGGTACTTAGTGGCTGTGACCTGACAGTCAAGGGGTCGAGCTTCGGTGTAAAGTACATACGGTGGCAGATCAAAGTTTTTGCGGCGTCTTTTAAAGTAACTCAGTGTATACTGCAAAATACAGAGCTTTATAAATGAGGCCAGCAAGTGACCGCTCAGATTAGAAAGAGACACCATTAACGCAGTGTTCAGAGACGTGCTGCCTCAGTTCAAGTTCGGTGGGATATGCCGCGTATCTGCGGATACGGCAGGGCTCGAATGAGTTAAAGTCTGAACATGAAGGCAAAGCATTACTGAAATGAGGCCAGATTAGCAGAGCGGCAACTGAAAAATTGCCGGAGCGGCATGAATTTCACATATGCAAGGCCAGCAATGAACTGAATCAGCGTAGCGGTCAGCAAGAGGCATACATCCTCATTAGCCCCGCTGACGCGGGACTCATGAGGATCTATGCCTCTTGCAGATAGTAATTTGGTGAAGAACCACCTGTTGTCAACACTATGGGATTTTCAGGTCTGCTCGTAATAACGACTTCCTACAACGCCCCACTGTATCTGATCTAGTCATGGGCAAATGGTCAAACTGTCAAAATCTCACACTATTTCCAAACTGCAATCCACAGAGGAGACAGCTCATTTCAATTTATCGCAAGAAAAGGGTAAGCAAATTTAAAGTTAAGTGTAGCTGATACTACTGGAAAAAAAAAGAAGGTACTGAGCAAAATCTGTTTACAAAAAGAGGTGCATATTAAGCTTATTGTGTTTTTATGCGAAGTACTAAAAATCATATTTGAAACTGTTCCAATACGCCAATGTCATGTTAAATTTGTGTGCAGTGTTCACTTTTGCTACAATGAAACTAGTTTCAGTGCGTCAGCTGTAATCACTGCAGATGACTTTGTTGATCTCTGTGGTCCTTTAGTTCCCCCTCGTCTTTCCTGCATTTTTTAAAAATATATATACCCCGCAGTTTTTTGTTTGAATATAAGAATATTTTTGACATTATCTACGAACAACACTGGAACATATCCTTGCGGGATCTCTCAATAATAGATGAAGTAAAATGAAGTCGTGTGTTGTTATTGTTGTTGTTGTTGTTGTTGTTGTTGTTGTGTGTGTGCGTGCGTGCGTGCGTGCGTGTGTGTGTGTGTGTGTGTGTGTCTGTTTGTTGTTGTTTTTTTGTTTGTTTTTTTACTATGTTGCGAGCAGAATAAGTAACCATTGTTTAGAGCCGACATTTACATGACACTGCTGTCATACATGCAGGTGTTTTTGTGTGTGTTGTTTGTGTGTTGTTGTTTTTATAATCGTGTTAACTGTATCATGTCGTATTGTAAAATATCGAGCCCGTAGTTTGTTTTATTTATTGTATTTTGTTCCTCAAATGTGTGCATATTTGTGTGGATTGTATTTGCTTGTTTGCTTGCAAAAGTTCTGGGGCGTAAGTTTTCTGCCAAGGCCGGAGAGGCGGAGGGGGGGGAGGGGGGGGGGGTAGGAGGGGTCAGTATAGGCCCCATCCAACTGGGTCCGATTTTACTATGTGCTCATCGATTTTTAACCCTTTCACTGACCAGAAACGTGAACACCTCCAAAATGAAATGCAGTCGCCGGGGGCTCATGAGGATCTGTGCCTTATATCATTATCTGTGCCGTAAGGAAGATGTAAGAGGTATGACCTCACTGTTAGAAAACCGAACGACCATCGGGTGGGGTATAATATATAGGAGGGATGATGGTTGGGGCAAGGGGGGTGGTGGTTAACCCTTTCACTGTCGAGTAAATACAGAACAGAATCCAACTGCAAGAGACATAGATCCTCATGAGCCCCCGCAGTTGCGGGGGCTCATGAGGATCTATGCCTCTTGCTGAAACCACTTTGAATCCGCGTTACTCGGACGGCTGGGGCTCTTTGTTCAGAAACAGCCTGAGTGCACTGCTAGTGAAGGGGTTAATAAGCACACAGGCGCACAAACACGCTCGCACGCACCGGCCCTTCGCGTAAACCTCGTGTAGTGAATGTTTCTTTATTAACCCCTTCACTGTCCCGAGTACAAAAATTAAACGCCATACACCCTCCTGCAAGAGGTGTAGATCCTCAGGAGTCCCCCGCAGTTGCGGGGCTCATGTGTCTCTCCACCTCTTGCCGAGACCCGGCAATTTGTATCTGTGTTGGGTGACCAAAGTGATGAGAACATGCACTAGTATCTTCTTCTTCTTCTTTTGGGGTCTCAGTTTTGCCGTTGACGACCATTTGGGACTCCCTCCCCACCTACCCACCCCAATGGATACCAGCAGCTCAGGTCGGTTTTGATTTACTCAAAAATCTAAATCCGTCAATTTTGCAATATAAAAAAAAGGAAGATCGCATGTTATCCAACTCATGAGCAGTGAACCCGGAACTCGTGTGCTATATTTAGCAAAATGGAAGTCCCTGCACGTAGGCAAAAGGTCTTCGGGTCCAAGTCGCCCGCCGGCTCATGGCCCCCGCGCGCGCGGCGCTAAGCCCAGGCTAATGTCCTATGCAGAAATGCACGATGATAACAATTTGATTATATAGCAGTTTTACAAGCCCAACAGTCTGCTGTGCTAACGGCAGCGGCGCTGCGGTCCATGATCGTCTGTGCTACTGAGAGAGAACGTTTGGAGACTCAGTGGAGATCGATTCACTCGTCCGTCCATGGTCGGCCCAAGCAATTACTGTAACTCACAGCGGTGTGTCTGACGAGAACTCACGCCACGTGCACTGACGCTACGCTTATTCAGTCAATATTATGACGCGACACTACCGTTTCATCAGCTATTACTGATGCGTAGATGGTACCTCCGCCTGACGGTGAATAATTTGACAGAGCACGAGGCATAGATTCTCATGAGCCCCTGCTACTGCAGGGGCTCATGAGAATCTATGCCTCTTGCGTACGGATCTGTTTTGGTCAGTCGATAAAAGTGACGCCTAATCTTTTGAAGTTGGGAAGCCGTGGGGCTGGGGAGAGAGGGGGGGGGGGGCGGAGGGGGAGGGGGGTGCTGAGGGGAGGGGGTGCTGAGGGGGAGGGGGGTGCTGAGGGCCGAGAGGAGGGGGGGGGGGGGGGACTCAGTGGAGGCCGTAGGCAAGACGAAATGAGTTGAGGGAAAATACGGAATTTCATACTTTGGATCCATTTTCGGATTTTCGAATTAGTGATTCGGCCGAATTCTAACGCGAATCACCCTCAAGATAACTTTATGGTTTGTTTGTTTGTTGGCGGAAAGTATTTTAAAACTAGGCCGGAACAATGCCCGTGACTAGATACACTGACTGACATTGACATAACTCATGTTAGCAGTGTTGGCACATGATCTAATTATCTTTAAAGATGCTTTCTCTTTACAATGCTTTCCGTGCTAAAATTCGCCCACTGAAATGGGTTCTGCCTTGACTACAACTCTCCTACCTATCTTTTTACAAGCCATGTGAGTAGGCACACGTAACAGAGGTAACTTCAAGTTACTGCCCTTTCGCACACTCTCCTGCGAAGTCTAAAGGAGAGGAACTTCAAGTTACTGCCCTTTCGCACACTCTCCTGCGAAGTCTAAAGGAGAGGAACTTCAAGTTACTGCCCTTTCGCACACTCTCCTGCGAAGTCTAAAGGAGAGGAACTTCAAGTTACTGCCCTTTCGCACACTCTCCTGCGAAGTCTAAAGGAGAGGAACTTCACAATACTGTCAAAAGTATGATTGTATAGTTCTTTTGTCGACCATTATAGTAAACAAAAGAGAATATCGAAGAATATTTACAAAGAAATTATTTTAACCCTTTGGCTGTCGGTAGCTCCTATTTTTGACGCGATGATTCCGACAGGAGTAGCCTCGGCTGGCCACCGCCTGGAGGCCGCAAGACAAGCACTTAACTCATTCTACCCCAACACCGAAATCCCCAAATTTTGCCGTTGTCCTCTGAAGACTGCATTGCAGTGCAGGACACAGATCGACCATGATAGTTCAAGGGTGATGCCAGAATAGCTTGGCGCCCGGCCCTAGGCGCCAAGCTATTCTGGCATCACCCTTGAACTATCATGGTCGATCCTTATCTTGCTGTGGTGTGTCTGAGGTAGAATGAGTTAACTTGACCGGCTCAGTTGTATTCAGTCAGTGGCGATTTTTTTCAGTCAAAACACGTTGTGCTGAATGAGTGAGCCGTAGTCCTGCCGCAGGCCACTAAGCGAAGTGCTCCGCTGTAGCGGAGCACCTTGCTTAGTGGCTTGCGCAGGACTACTAAGCTCACTCATGCAACTGAGCCCTGAGTCAGTCGATTGAAGTTCTCCGTAGCTACATCCCAGGTGCCGCCCTTGGCTGAGCTGCCTTTGTACACACACAGTACGGCCGTAGAATATTTATTGCCAGAAAAAAATAAAAGAAGTCTGCGGATGACCAGTACAGTTACTCTGATGCGATTCATTGCACAAAAAACAGAATCGTGCACACGCCGGCGCTTTGACATATATGACCCGCACGCAGTGTCAA